>CM075968.1:28169910-28348502 GCA_038048745.1 Coluber constrictor foxii
GTGAGTTCCAGGCACTGACCACTCTATTGCTGAAATCATATTTTCTGCAGTCGAGTTTGGAGCTGTTTACTTTAAGTTTGCATCTATTGTATGCTTGTGTATTGTTGTGGTTGAAGCTGAAGTAGTCATTGATAGGTAGGACCTTGTAGCAGATAATTTTATGAACTATGCTTAGGTCAGACCGAAGGCAGCGTAGTTCTAAGTTGTCTAAGCCCAAAATTTCCAGCCTGGTGGCATAAGGTATTCTGTTGCGAGCAGAGGAGTGGAGGACTCTTCTCGTGAAATATCTCTGGACTCGCTCAATTGTATTAATGTCTGATATGTAGTGCAGGTTCCAGACAGACAAGCTGTATTCAAGAATTGGTCTAGCAAAGATTTTGTAGTTAGCAGTACAATACTACCGGAGAAGAAGTTACGCAAGATTATGTTAACAACTCTTAGAGCCTTTTTGGCAATGTTGTTACAGTACACTTAGATCATTAGAGTTGAGTACTCCAAGGTTCTTGACAAAATGAGGGTCATCTACTATTCCTAAGTATGTATGTATGTATGTATGTATGTATGTATGTATGTATGTATGTATGTATGTATATTCCTAAATGGATCTCGCTGTTGACTTCCAAAGGTCCTTTCTCCACTATCTGACTCCATCTTGGCCGAGAAGACCGTGACAGTGTTGGATGACAAGGTGACCATCACCGATATGGGAGTCCAGCTAGTCGCTGGGTTGTCCCTCGTCCTTCAGCCCAGCACAGCTAGTCCTCAAGCTTTCGTGGCTACTACCATCGCTCAAGACTTGCTCCACACTCACAAACAGGTAGAGAGCATTTTGGAGTTTTCTGAGTCATTATATGCTGATCCCTATGTCTCCAGAATTTTCACTTCATCTTTAACCCACTAGTCCTTATGATCAAAGAGATAAAGTGGGAAAACGGAGGGATGGAGCAATGGAATTGCTCCTCAAATGGGGAAAGTCATTAACGACTCCTTTCTTTATGGCCCCATCTAAAAGCTTCCTTCTTCACAAATGCCCCTCGGAGGTCCAGGCAAGTTCTTCCCAAGGCAGTGGTAAAAACCTTTTAAGCTAAATGGGTATACATTTGTACCAATTGTTCCACAGAAGAAGAAAAGATCACTCTCATAGTTTAAATGATGCTTATGTCAAGGGACACGTCCTTGTAGAAGAGATTCCCCCCCCCCACTCCCACTTCTGGCTGTTTCCTACCTGGAAAGTATAATAATCCTTGAGGACCATTAAACTAAACGATTCCCTTCTGCATTGCTTAAAAAGTATCAGATTTATCGATCGGGCCTATTGATTAAGCATTCCAGTCCTGTAAAAGGCACTCCCTCTCTCCTTCCCATTACAGTTGATTTGTGTCAGGAAACAACAGTTGCTAGAACAAGTAAAAGAAACAATGATAGTATGGGCAAAACATTTTTGGCTATATCATAGGTAAAGGTTCCCTTTGCTAGTCGTTCCCGACTCTAGGGGGCGGTGCTCATCTCCGTTTCAAAGCCGAAGAGCCAGCGCTGTCCGAAGACGTCTCCGTGGTCATGTGGCCGGCATAACTCAATGCCAAAGGTGCACAGAATGCTGTTCCCTTCCCACCAAAGGTGGTCCCTATTTTTCTACTTGCATTTTTTTTACGTGCTTTCGAACTGCTCGGTTGTCAGAAGCTGGGACAAGTCACGGGAGCTCACCCTGTTACGCGGCGCTAGGGATTCGAGCTGCTGAACTGCCGTCCTTCTGATCGACAAGCACAGCATCTTAGCCACTGAGCCACATCCCCATAGAATTAGATAGATGGCAAAAACTTTGGGATAGAAATTACAAACTGACAATGCAAATAAGGAAAATCTTCATAAAATGTTTGATAGGTGGCACTTGCCAGCAGCAAGACTAGCCAAAATGTTTAAAAATATGTCCACCAAATGTTGGAAATGCAATCAAATTCCAGGTATTTATTATCACATGTGTTGGACATGTATGAAAGCAAGAAAATATTGTGGTTACAATATTGCAATTCAGGCACTTGACAACTGGTTTAGAAAGTCAGGTGATTGTAGTTTGTGTTTTTTTTTTTCTTTTTTGCCAATGGTTGTTCATCATTCTGCTTCCCATCTGGACTATCTCAAAGGGTTAACACATGCGATGTGTTTTCTTTTTTACTGGCCCATTTTCCACGAAAACTAGTGAGATGTCCAATTTATAAGTTGGTACTTATAAGTGAGGTACTAATACTACTCTATAAAAGCCTTAGTGAGATCACACCTAGAATCCTGCATCCAGTTTTGGTCACCACACTATAAAAAAGATGCTGAGACTCTAGAAAGACTGCAGAGAAGAGCAACCAGGATGATGAGGGGACTGGAGGCTAAAACATATGATGAACGGTTGCAGGAACTGGGCATGGCTAGTCCAGTGAAGAGAAGGACCAGGGGAGACAGGATAGCAATCTTCCAATATTTGAGGGGCCGCCACAGGGAGGAGGGATGTCAAACTATTTTCCATAGCACCTGAAGGCCAGACAAGGACTAATGGATGGAAACTAAACAAGAAGAGATTCAACCTGGAACTAAGGAGGAACTTTCTGACAGTGAGAACCATCAACCGATGGAACAGAAGTTGCCTTTGGAAGTTGTGAGAGCTTCATCACTGGAGGCTTTCAAGAAGAGATTGGACTGTCATTTGTCAGAAATGGTGTAGGGTCTCCTGCTGGGGTGGGAGGTTGGACTAGGTGACCTCCAAGGTCCCTTCCAACTCTGTTAATCTGTTAATATCTCAGAAGGCATTTGACCTTGTTTTAACTATTTCCTTTTATTTTCTGCTAGGAGGCCATGGTGAGCTCCTGGATCCAATTCAGCGATGGTGCTGTGACCCCACTGGACATCTACGACTCCAGAGATTTCTCTCTCTCTGCTTCCTCACTTGATGAATCGGTTGTTTCGGCCCATCAGAGCTCTACTGTCAAATGGCCAGTGGTGGTAGCAGAAGGGGAGGGGGAAGGCCTGCTGGTCAAAGTAGATATGATGATCTCCGAATCTTGCCAGAAGTCCAAGCGGAAGAGTATCCTAGCAGTTGGCAATGGAAACATCAAAGTCAAGTTTGGCCAGAACGATCATGGTCTTGGGGATTACAGTGCCGAGGAAATTGAAAACCACGCCAGCGACCGGAGGCCGAAGGTGTTTGACCAAGAACACCATGGCCAGGAAGGACAATATTACAGAAGCTCTTCTGCTGAACGAGAAGAAGGACCTGGAAGGAAGACGGGTGTGACAGCCAAGTCTACAACCAAAAGCAAAGCCTTCAAAAGTGTCCCTGAAGGAGATAAGCTATCAGATGAAGGTCTACTCCAGAACATTCCGATTGACTTCACCAACTTCCCAGCTCAGATCGATCTTCCCCAAAGCAATAATGGCATGGAGGACAGTGACCTGGTTGAGACACCTAGAGGTCTCAGTGACTTGGAGACGGGGATGTATGCCCTGTTAGGAGTCTTCTGCCTTGCCATTCTGGTCTTCCTAATCAATTGTGCCACCTTCACATTGAAGTACCGTCACAAGCAGCTTCCCATGGAAGGGCAGACTTCCATGAACCACTCTCATGACTGGGTTTGGCTTGGGAATGAAATGGAGCTGTTGGACAACCCAGCAGATGTCTCGTCTCCACCAGATGAGTGCACCACCATCATAGACCAAGGGATAGGCTTTGACGCGGGCAGTCAACTCCTTGTTGGCACACCAAAAAAACTCCCCAGTCAAAGCAGTCCCAAAATTCAATTGGGGGACAAGCAAATCAGGGACCTGAAGCAGGAACATCCTTTGCATTCGCCCGCCTCCAAGCGGAAACGGGTCAAATTTACCACATTCACCACCATCCCTCCAGATGACGGTTGTCCCACCGTCAATTCCATCCTCAATTGCAACGAAGATGACATTAAGTGGGTTTGCCAAGATATGGACCTGGGAGAATCGAAACAGATCAGGAACTACTTGGAGAAACTCAAAGACAAAATGTAGCATCACTTCTGGGTTTTAAGAGTTAACAGCCACACCTTGATGCCTTTAGATGCATTGAAATATGTGAATAAAGAAATATATGCATGAACTGGATTGGGAACTGAGTAGATGATGTATAGGACCAATTTTGATAACCCAGCAGATACGTTCTTTGATAAACCCAGCTAGGTAGCAGTGTCTAATCAAGCTGGACTGATTGCAGAAAACAAATCAGAATTGGACCTGGTTAGTCTTTGGATAGAAGAACATCGTCAAGATGTTCTTGAGCTGTAGGCTCTACTGGGAAATAATAACCCAACCAGAAAGAGCAAATTATTTCAATACTGTTGCCAACAATATTACATGGATGTTTTCATAAAAGTTCATTCCATGTTTATTATTTGCTAAAGCATATTGGCTAATGTCTGTGGAGATTCTCAGTCATAGTCACGGTTGTCCCAAAGGCACTTTTTCAAGAGGCAACTGGACTTTCTGGTTTTTCCTTGAAGACGTTTCGCTTCTCATCCAAGAAGCTTCTTCAAAGAAGCTCTTCAAAGAAGCTTCTTCAAAGCAGCTCTGAAAGAAGCTGAAGAGGTTTCTTGGATGTCGATGATAGGTGATTCTCCCACATCCCATCCCCTTCAGGCCAACTCTTTCTAAGGTCAAATGGAAGTTCCCAAGCAATAGTTGGTGGATAGGTTTGGTCAGGATGTCATTATGAATCAGAAGGTTGCGTTTGGAGAGATCATCAACTGCAAAGTAACCGAAAGTATTCTTTTTTAGAGAGGAATCCAAGTGGATGGTGGAGATAAAAGGCCACACACTTTTTAGATGTCTTGTAAAAGGTTTGAAAAATCTTGAGATTTAAAGAGACCTTGAGGGAGTTATCATGGTTGACTAACCATTCCTTGAGCTGGAGAGAAATGGGGATGACATCTTGTACAAGAGAATGAAACCGGGCTCATTTTTTGGATTCAGCGGCATTATTATTATTTTTTTTGAAGGTTCCCATATGGAAATTTGGTTCTCCTTCTCATCCCTCTTTCTTTCCCCAACACAATCTTTCTGCAAGTCATTTGAGGACAGGTGAGATTTATTTTACAGGTATTCCAATCCCAAATTTTCCCTTTGGTCCAAAACTAACGTAATCCATTGAAAGGGTCTTGCCACACCTGGAGAAGACAGCTTTGGAAAAGGAAATTCTAGACGTGTCCATGAGCTTCGCCTGATTTTAACCAGACAAACCTCTGCATTGCCATAGAAGTTTCACTTCCCCTTCTGTGTGATGTCACAATGCACATAGAAAAGAGGTAGGGCACCACAACATAGCTTTCTTCAGTCTAACTACCAATGGGTAGATAGAACATCCAACTCTGGTTGGTTCAGCCTTGTAGGGAATAAGCACCACTCAACATTGAGTGATGTCTAATCTACATCCATGTCTATCTTTGAAAGTTGGGTTTTTTAAATTTTTCACTACCTTGAAGGTGACCCAATGGTCTGTTTGAGAGGGCAGAGCTGATCTGGAAATCAGAAGGCCTTCCCCTCCTGCCTAGAAGACCAATCATCTTGAAATTATAATAGATTAACAGAGTTGGAAGGTAATCTAGTCCAACCCCCTTGTAGGTCATCTAGTCCAACCCCCCGCCCAAGCAGAAGACCCTACACCATTCCTGACAGATGGTCATCCAGTCTCTCCTTGAAAGCCTCCAGGGATGAAGCTCCCACAACTTCTGAAGGCAACTTCTGTTCCACTGGTTGATTGTTCTCACTGTCAGAAAGTTCCTCCTCATTTCTAGGTTGAATGTCTCCTTGTTCAGTTTCCATCCATTGTTCCTTGTCTGGCCTTCGGGTGCTTTGGAAGATAGCTTGACCCCCTCCTCTCTGTGGCAGCCCCTCCAATATTCGTCCATTCTAAGTGGAGCAGAAATTAGTTCTTTCTAAATGGAGCAAGAACCCCAGTATTCCAGTTTTTCATTCTGGTTCTCCTTCCCTCGAAAGAAAAGTCAGTCCTAGTTCAACAGACCTGGTTGGCTGGACTCACACAAACCCAACAAACCAGAGCTAATCAAATCAGTGTGACTGCCATTTCCTTGGTTCAGCTTGGCTGGTGTTAACCCTGATTACCTGCCTCTGGGTGTAGCCCAGCATATTAACTCGGCCCAGGGCTGTTCATTTACAACTGGCAATGTTGTATGAATTCAGAAAATCGGTTCATTCGGTCACCCAGGTTAAACCTGTTGTGCGAATGAAGCTTCTGAAAGCTTTCCAACCTGCTTGTGAAGTGGGGAACACGCTCTGTCAATCATCGCTAGGGATACTTAAATGCCTCATTGAATTTTATTTGTGCCCTGTTTCTGTTTGGGCTTTCTCCCGCCCAAAACACCTGTCTATTTTTTACTTCTTTCTTTGGGATGGCCTCCATCCATGGAACTTGACATCTTGTAATGTAGACCAATCTTTTTATTACTACTACTATTATTATTATTTTAACAAGACTGGCCTGGAATTCAATGTAAACTGAATGAATGTAATTATTTATTTCTACGTGTCCACAGTTGTCATTAAAATGTGTCCATGGCTTGGTTAAAAGTAAATTTGTTTGGAGGAAGGTCCATAAAGGGTACAAATCAGGAGCCTCAGATAGCTCAACCGGCTGAATAGCCTGTTATTAACATCCAGCTGTCTGTAATTACACCAGTTCGAAGCTCAAGGTTGACTCAGCCTTCCATCCTTTCTAAGGTAGGTAAATTGAGGGCCCAGTTTGTGGGGGCAATAAGCTGACTTTGTATAAATATACAAAAGTATGAAGGCTATTGCTTAACGCCTTGTAAGCCGCCCTGAGTCTCCGGAGAAGGGCGACAATTATTGCAAGTTCGAATCTCACCAGGCTCAAGGTTGACTCAGCCTTCCATTCTTTCTAAGGTAGGTAAAATGAGGACCCAGTTTGTGGGCAATGAGCTGACTTTGGATAAAAAATATACAAAAGTATGAAGGCTATTGCTTAACACCTTGTAAGCCGCCCTGAGTCTCCGGAGAAGGGCGGCATATAAATCTATTTTTTTTAAAAAAATCAAATCTATGTTCTTCTCCCAAGACGAATGCAGCTCCTAAGGTAAAGGTTCCCCTTGCATGTCTGTGCTAGTCGTTCCCGACTCTAGGGGGCGGTGCTCATCTCCGTTTTAAAGCCAAAGAGCCAGTGCTGTCCGAAGACGTCTCCATGATCATGTGGCTGGATATCTAAATGCCAAAGGCGCATGGAATGCTTATACCTTCCCACCAAAGGTGGTCCCTATTTTTTCTACTTGCATTTTTTATGTGCTTTCGAACTGCTAGGTTGGCAGAAGCTGGGACAAGTCACGGGACTCACCCCATTACGTGGCACTAGGGATTCGAACCGCTGAAGCACTGACCTTTCGATCGACAAGCTCAGCGTCTTAGCCGCTGAGCCACTGCGTCACTTAAGGCCCTATTAAAAACACTGATGGGGGCCATCGAAGATTACAGGCAGTCCCCGACTTACAACAGATTCGTTTAGTGACTGTTCGAAGTTACAACGGCACTGAAAAATGTGACTGAGGACTGTTGGAAGAAATATCCATCTGAGTTCAGTTCCAAGTGGGGAAAAAGACACTGGAAACATGGAGACTGCTTGAAAAGATGGTTTAGAGGCCTGACTAGGTGGCTCAGTGGCTAAGACACTGAGATTGTTGATCAGAAAGTTCGGCACTTCGGTGGGTCGAATCCCTAGTACAGGTCTCCTGTGTGAGCAGGGGGTTGGACTAGATTACCTCCAAGGTCCCTTCCAACTCTGTTACTGTTAATGGTGGACAGGACGACATGGTTTTGAGGTCCTGGGTGAAAAAGCAAATGGGAGAGAGAGAGAGAGAATGAATGAGAGAGAGAATGAGAGAGAGGAGAGGGAGATTTATACCCTCTGTTGGGCTTTGAATTTGAGCTTGTATTCTGATTGGTTGTCAGACTCCCATGGGGCCATGCAGGGGTAACTTTGAAAGTTGTCTTTTGAGTCCCAGGCTTGGTTGAGCCTTGCTGGGTGATGCAGTCTCCCCAGGTGTCATGTGGGGAGTTCTGTTGCTAGATGGGTAGAGGGCTAATCGTACCTTTGTTGGATCTTGGGTGAGGACACTTGCTTATGAATAGACCTAGCTATCTCTTTCTCTCTTAAGTGCTGGCATCTGCTGTGGGCTATTGAGGAGGGTGGGGGCTATGAAGAGTGAGTCTGCTTCCTGCCTTAAAAAACAAGTTTCTCCATTTCTCATCCAGGGAGGTATACTATTCTGCCTTTTTAATATTTCCTAGAATATTTCATTCTTCTAGGAGAGGGATGGGTGCTAACTTCCTACAGGACCGTTTTTCACAGTTACGACCTTTGTAGGATCCCCTTGATCATGTGATCAAAATTCAGATGCTTGGTAACTGGTTCGTATTTATGACCGTTGCTATGTCCCATGGTCATGTGATCCCCCCTTTTGCGACCTTCTGACCGGCAAAGTCAACAGGGAAGCCCGATTCACTTAACAACCGGGTGACCAATTTATCAACGGCAGCGATTCGCTTAAAAACCTCTGGCAAGAAAGGTCATAAAGTGGGGCAAAACTCCCTTAACAACAGACGTTTGGGGCTCAATGGTGGTCATAAGTCAAGGACTCACCTGTACACACCATGCTGGTGGTTAGGAATAGGTTCGTTGAGATCAATTGTCTCTTGGCTGGTTGGTTAGGTTAGAATAGAAGAGAGTTGGAAGGGACCTTGGAGCTCCTCTAGTCCAGCCCCCTGCTCAAGCAGGAGAGCCTAGACCAGGGATGGCTAACCTTTTGGCTATCGTGTGCCAAAAGCAGGGGTAGTGGGGGGAGGATTGCATATGTGTGTGCCCCCATGACCCTCCCGCTCTCCCCCCGCTTTTGGCACGCGATGGCACGATGGGACAGGTAGGCCCATTTTTTTGCCCTTCCCAGACTCCAGAGCCTTTCTAGGAGTCTGGGGAAGACGAAAACAGCCTCCCGCCCCCCCACCGGAGGCCCTCCAGAGGCCTGGAAACAGCCCGTTTCCCGACTTCCAGTGGGCCCGGAAGGCCCGAAAATCAGCTGGCCAGTAAAACACATGCATGCTGGATTGAGGTAGGGCAGTGATGGCTAACCTTTTTGCCATTGCGTGCCAAAAGCAGGGGGAGCGTGGCGGGTCGTGGCTGCATGTGCCCACAACCATAATTCAATGTGCCCTGCCCTCCCGTAAATGTGCACGTGACCCCCCACACACACTTCCCCCTGCTTTTAGCACATGATGGCCCGGTGGGCCCGGTAGGCCCATTTTATTCCCCCCTCCCCAGGCTTCAGAGGCTTTCTAGGAGCCTGGGGAGGGCAAAAACAGCCTGAATATCTGTTGGCTAGTGTGCACATGCGCGCTGGACCTCAGCTAGGGCAACGCCCACGTGCCCACCAATATGGCTCCGCGTGCCACCTGTGGCACCTGTGCCATAGGTTCGCCATCACGGGCCTAGACCATTTCAACCAATCAATCAATCAATCAATCAATCAGAATAAAGCTAAAAGAGACCTTGGAGATATTCTAGTCCAGCCCGATGCTCAAGCAGAAGGCCCTATACAACTTGAGGCAAGTGGATGTCCAATCTCTTCTTAAAATCCTCCAGTACTAATCAATCCACCCATCTATACATCCATCCATCAATCAATCAATCAGAATAGAGCTGGAAGGGACCTTGGAGGTCTTCTAGTCCAACCCTGGGCAAAGCAGGAGACCCTATACCAGGGATCTGCAGCCTTAAATACACAAAGAGCCATTTGGACCCGTTTCCCACAGAAAAGAAAACACCGGGAGCCACAAAACCTGGGTGGGTGTGGCCAACTTGACGTCACTCACTTTCACCAGTCACATGGCCCTCTAGCCAAGCCTACCCAGCTTTGAGTTTGACACATCTGCTCTAGGCCGGGGGTCTGCAACCTTAAACACTCAAAGAGCCATTTGGACCCGTTTCCCACACAAAAGAAAACACCGGGAGCCACAAAACCCTTCCTGTGCGTGACTATTTCTTGAGGGCCACAAAACTAGCATATGTAGTTGAATTAAATGTTCTGCTTTCTTCTGAAACTTTTCTTTTCTTGGATTTGGCCTACCGGAGGTTGAAATGCTCAATAAATCGCGTGCTGGTGGGTGTCGCACATTGGCAGCTGTGACGCATATTTTGAGTGACAGGGAGACGCAGCAGAGGGGTGAAAGAGCCACATGCGACTCCAGAGCCGCAGGTTGCTGACCCCTGCCGTATACCATTTCAGACAACTGGCTGGTGCCATTCTTCCTCTTGTGTTGTGTCTATGCGACTTTCCTGTCGCGTCTTGAAATATCGTGCAGTCCATCTTCGATCGATGGAAACATTTCCACGAAAGGAACTAAAATACCCCTATTTAAACCGTCATTCCGTATAGAAATAAAATTATTATTATTATTATTATTATTATTATTATTATTATTATTATTATTATTATTATTATTATTATTATTATTATTCCGGATGGGAAGGCATTCCTTTTCAGTCAAACCTTGTTTGCGTGTAGAACAATTTGGCCAAACACAGGAAGATCCAATCCAAAATTTTGGCTACGTAACCGACTCCAATCTCTAGGCTGCTTTCCTCCTGATGTCCAAGCATACCACTCCCAACGAGTGAGTCTTTTTATTTTTTTTAAAGGAGGGGGGGAATAAACCAGGAGGTAAGTGTGATAAACCAGGATAGACCAAGTTCTAAAAGAAAGTTGAATAGTCTCCAACATAGCCAGAGGAGGGCGCCTGATAACTTCCTAACTGATAACTTGTGAATTTTCCTCTGTTCTTTTGCCTTCTTCAAATCCTTTGTAAAAAGCCACTGCTGTGCTAAAGCCTGCTGTTGTTTTGTGTGAGAGAGAGAGGGGTGGGTAGGGTTGGTAGGGAAAAACAACAACAGCAGCTCTGCTTGGAATATTTGGCACTAGGAGGTTTGCCGAGTAAACGGCTTCCCACCGTTAAAATTGGTTCTGTGATTCTATGAGCTCTTTAAAGTGCTACCTATTTGTGGGGGGGGGGGGGAGTGGATAACTCCCTTACACACACACACACACACACACACACACACTTTTTTTCTTTTGCTGCATCCAACTGGTTTTGAAGAGCTAGGCTGCTGGCTTCGGAAGCTGAGCTTGCTATCAATGCTTTCCCAGCTTTTGAAAGACTTGTTGAGACGAGCTGTTGAAATTGTACTGCCTGGTTGAAATGCAAGTATGAAAAGAAAAAAGAGAAAAGAGAAAAGGAAGCGAAGCGAAGGAAAGGAAAAGAAGGGAAGGGAAGGATGGAAAAGAGGGAAAGAAAGGGAAAAGGGAAGGGTAGGAAAGGAAAGGAAAGAAGGAAAGGAAAGGAAAGGAAAGGAAAGGAAAGGAAAGGAAAGGAAAGGAAAGGAAAGGAAAGGAAAGGAAAGAAGGCAGAAGGGAAGGGAACAGAGGGACAGGAAAGGAAAGAGGCAGAAGGGAAAGGAAAGGAGGCACAAGGGAAGGGAAAGAAAGAAAGGGAAGGGAAGGGAAGAAAAGGAAGGGAAAGGAAAGGAGAATGGAAATAGGGATGGGATGGGATGGGATGGGATGGGATGGGATGGGATGGGATGGGATGGGATGGGATGGGATGGGATGGAAAGGAAAGGAAAGGAAAGGAAAGGAAAGGAAAGGAAAGGAAAGGAGGGAAGGAAAGGAGAGAAGGGAAGGGAAGGAGGAAAGGGAAGGAAGGAAAGGAAGCAAGGAAAGAAAAGGAAAAAAGAAAGGAAAGGGGAGGGGAGGGGAGAAAAGGAGGGAAAGGGAAGGAAAGAACGGAAAAGAAGAAAAATCAGCTTCTGCAAAGAGAGCCTATCTTGCCCTACCTAACTAGAGCCGTTGGGAATACTGTAGCCCTGAATTGCTAGAAGATCAAAACCACTTGGGGTGGAAGAGGATATCACCCTGTTCTTCATGGGTTCTCCAGAGAGCATTCTACATCTTAACAGTTGCAAGTTCTCCATCTCTGTTGGCTTTGACGAAGAGGTTGGGCAGCCAGTTTTAGAGGACGGCCAAGTAACTTTTCCTGCAGATGACACAGCCTTGGAGGAGATGTTCCTTGGGGTTCCATCAGCTCCTCGATTTATGGATGCAGCCTATTTAGCCATTGGCAAACAACCATTCGAGGCCGGCCATTGTTTTATTGAACCTCACATTGGCACCAAACAGGAAAAAAAATATGAACTCCATTTGGACTGCAGTTCCTATATTACGGAAAATAGATTGAACTTTTGCTCGGCTCAACCAGGAATTAAATATCTCTTGGATGTTTTCCTTTTTATTTGCTAATTAGGGCCCCAACTTTCGGAGAATAAATTCAGACCATTGGCTGCGGTCAGCCTCATAAAGGATCTCATTATGATATAACTGCTCCAAAGCCGTGGCGATGAGTTATAATTATTTTTCTTCTTTCTTAATTGGGCGTCTGTCTCTCTTGTTTGCAAATATGGCTGGAAAACAAAATGACTAATCGCAGGAAACTTTAATTTTCTTTTTTAAAACATTGACATGCAGGAAATGAAACTAGGCAGCAAACGCTGCCCCAAACAAACCTCAGCAAAACTCACATAATGAAAGCATTTTTAGTTTTTTGCCATGGGGGTGGAGTGGGGGGCAAGGGCAGATTTTATGCTCAGGGTCCAAGGCAGCCTTTGAAAATATTGGCTTAGGAAAGTTGTAACGTGTAACTCTGGGCATCCTTTGGCTGTGTGTATGTCATAAAAGTCACTTCGGCAGTTGTGTGTCATTGAAGCCCCATCAAATGCACCTAGAATTCTAGTCTAGTCTAAGTAAAGGTAAAGGTTCCCATCGCACCTATGTGCTAGTCGTTCCTGACTCTAGGGGGCGGTGCTCATCTCTGTTTCAAAGCCGAAGAGCCAGCACTGTCTGAAGACGTCTCCGTGGTCATGTGGCCGGCATGACTCAATGCCAAAGGCGCACAGAACACTGTTCCCTTCCCACCAAAGGTGGTCCCTGTTTTTTCTACTTGCATTTTTACCTGCTTTCAAACTGCTAAGTTGGCAGAAGCTGGGACAAGTCATGGGAGCTCACCCCGTTATGCGGCACTAGGATTCGAACCGCTGAGCTGCCGACCCTTTGGTCGACAAGCTCAGTGTCTTAGCCATGCAGAGCCATCTCTCCGGGCACATGAGCTATCTATCGCCTGTTGCTTTTCTGGGTTCCGGCGCACCAGCCAGCTGGCTTCAGGTGTGTGGAGGCACCGGAAAGTGGAAGAGCAGCCACCCAGTGTGCATGCGCACCGGCCACCTGGTCTTCCGACTTCTGGTGGGCATACGTGTGTGAAGACCAGCTGGCCAGAGTGCATGCACACATCAGGAACTGGAAGATCATCTTCCCAGCACGCACATGTGCACTGGGCTGCTGCTTTTTCAGTTTCCAGCACGCGTGTGCTGAAAAGGTTCACCAACACTGTCCTCTTCTCTTCTCTTCTCTTCTCTTCTCTTCTCTTCTCTTCTCTTCTCTTCTCTTCTCTTCTCTTCTCTTCTCTTCTCTTCTCTTCTCTTCTCTTCTCTTCCCTTCCCTTCCCTTCCCTTCCCTTCCCTTCTCTCCTATTCCATTCCATTCCATTCCATTCCATTCTCTCCCATTCTCTCCTATTCCATTCCATTCTCTCCCATTCCATTCTCTCCTATTCTCTCCCATTCCATTCCATTCTCTCGTATTCCATTCCATTCTCTCCTATTCTCTCCTATTCCATTCCATTCCATTCTCTCCTATTCCATTCCATTCCATTCCATTCCATTCCATTCCATTCCATTCCATTCCATTCTCTCCCATTCCATTCCATTCCATTCCATTCCATTCCATTCCATTCCATTCTCTCCCATTCCATTCCATTCCATTCTCTCCTATTCCATTCCATTCTCTCCTATTCCATTCCATTCGATTCTCTCCTATTCTCTCCTATTCCATTCCATTCTCTCCTATTCCATTCCATTCTCTCCTATTCTCTCCTATTCCATTCCATTCCATTCTCTCCTATTCTCTCCTATTCCATTCCATTCCATTCTCTCCTATTCCATTCCATTCCATTCTCTCCCATTCCATTCCATTCTCTCCCATTCCATTCCATTCTCTCCTATTCCATTCTCTCCCATTCCATTCCATTCTCTCCTATTCCATTCCATTCTCTCCTATTCTCTCCTATTCCATTCCATTCCATTCTCTCCTATTCCATCCCATTCTCTCCTATTCCATCCCATTCTCTCCTATTCTTTCCTATTCCATTCCATTCTTTCCTATTCCATTCCATTCCATTCCATTCTCTCCCATTCCATTCCATTCTCTCCTATTCTCTCCCATTCCATTCCATTCTCTCCTATTCCATTCCATTCCATTCTCTCCCATTCCATTCTCTCCCATTCCATTCCATTCCATTCCATTCCATTCCATTCCATTCCATTCTCTCCTATTCCATTCCATTCCATTCCATTCCATTATCTCCCATTCCATTCTATTCTCTCCTATTCTCTCCTATTCCATTCCATTCCCTCCCATTCCATTCCATTCTCTCCTATTCCATTCCATTACATTCTCTCCCATTCCATTCCATTCTCTCCTATTCTCTCCTATTCCATTCCATTCTCTCCTATTCCATTCCATTCCATTCCATTCTCTCCTATTCCATTCCATTACATTCTCTCCCATTCCATTCCATTCTCTCCTATTCCATTCTCTCCCATTCCATTCCATTCCATTCTCTCCCATTCCATTCCATTCTCTCCTATTCCATTCCATTCTCTCCTATTCTCTCCTATTCCATTCCATTCCATTCCATTCTCTCCTATTCCATCCCATTCTCTCCTATTCCATCCCATTCTCTCCTATTCTTTCCTATTCCATTCCATTCTTTCCTATTCCATTCCATTCCATTCTCTCCCATTCCATTCCATTCTCTCCTATTCTCTCCCATTCCATTCCATTCTCTCCTATTCCATTCCATTCCATTCTCTCTCATTCCATTCTCTCCCATTCAATTCCACTCCATTCCATTCCATTCCATTCCATTCCATTCTCTCCTATTCCATTCCATTCCATTATCTCCCATTCCATTCTATTCTCTCCTATTCTCTCCCATTCCATTCCATTCTCTCCTATTCCATTCCATTCCATTCCATTCCATTCCATTCCATTCCATTCTCTCCTATTCCATTCCATTCCATTCTCTCTCATTCCATTCTCTCCCATTCAATTCCATTCCATTCCATTCCATTCCATTCCATTCTCTCCTATTCCATTCCATTCCATTCTCTCCCATTCCATTCCATTCCATTATCTCCCATTCCATTCCATTCTCTCCTATTCTCTCCTATTCCATTCCATTCTCTCCCATTCCATTCCATTCCATTCTAGTTTCTTCTCTATTCTATTCCTTACTTAGAGTGCTAAGCAGTTGGAAAGAGACATGACCCTTCCCTGGCTGAAAAACAGCTGCACCTTGCTAACCCCAGGAACCCTCTAATTTAACCAGCGCTTCCCGAAAAGCAGACCCGTTCCGATATTTCATTTCCCTTCCTCCTGAAATCTATATAAAAACATTTCAAGTGCTCTCTGCCAATATTAAAAACACTCCAGAAGGTGCACACATGCTGCAATTTTGAATTATTGCTTCCCGGCACACATATATATATTTCCCCTCCGCACATAAGTCTTTGGTACACAATATTTTTGATGTGTTTTTAAAAGCAAGAATCATAGCAATTTAACAATGCTGCCTTGGCAGCCCGCGCATGTTATGGCTTGGAATCTCGGCGCTGTTATGATTCTCCGAGTGCGATTTCTGAATTATTAACCTTTCATAAATACTTAGCTGGAGCATTAATGGATTTACAACGGCTGGGTTCAGAATGGATAGCCGCAGACCGATTAAGGTACATTATCTTCTGAATAGAGAACCAGGTGACACAACCACAAGCAAGAAGGGAAGAGAAGAGAAGAGAAACCAAAATAATATACAATAAAAAAAGAAGTCAGCCCTGAATGCTCGCCTTGTTTGGGATTGCCGTTGGCCTCCCTGTAAATCACAGACAGTCCTCGACTTATGTCCATGGCAGTTGTAAGCTGTGATAGTCGTAAAATGGGTCGCCCCTGTGACTGAACCCATTTGTGCATCCTTGTCTTATTTTTATCATCTAATGTTCAGTTTTGCCATGTCCTAGGCTCCCAATCTTGACCTAACACATGAAATAATTCTCTCCAGCAAAACAAATTTTCTTTAATCACCAGGAGAGATAGGTGATGATTGATATAGAGAGCAATAACAATAGCCCTTAAGATATATATACTGCTTCACAGTGCTTTGCAGCCCTCTCCAAGCGGTTTATAGAGTCAGCCTATGGCCCACAACAATCTGGGTCCTCATTTTACTGACTTCAGAAGGATGGAAGGCTGAGTCAACCTTGAGTTGGTCAGGATCGAACCACTGGTAGTTGGCACAATTAGCCTGCAATACTGCAGTCTAACCACTATGCCACCACAACTCCTAATACAGATTGTAGATAGAGATAAGTGACAATAAATAGACATAGTAGATGATAGATAGATAGATAGATAGATAGATAGATAGATAGATAGATAGATAGATAGATAGATGGATGGATGGATGGATGGATGGATGGATGGATGGATGGATGGATGGATGGATGGATGGATGGATGGATGGATGGATGGATGGACGGGCGGGCGGGTGGAGAGATGGAGAGATGATAGAAAAACAGACAGACAGACAGGTAGATAGACAGAGAAAGATATAGATAGATAATGATAGATGGTAGGTAGATAGGTAGGTAGGTAGATGATAGACAGACAGACAGACAGACAGACAGATATAGGTAGATAAAGATAGATGGTAGATAGGTAGATAGATATAGATGGATGGATGGATGGATGATGGATGGATGAGATAGATAGATATAGATGGATGGATGGATGGATGGATAGATGGATGGATGGATGAGATAGATAGATAGATGATAGATAGATAGATAGATAGATAGATATAGATAGATAGATAGATAGATAGATAGATAGATAGATAGATAGATAGATAGAGATAATATAGATGGATGATAGACAGGCAGTTGATAGATGAATAGATAGATAGGTAGATGAAAGATAATAGAACGATGATATAGCTATATAGCTATTATAGACAGATAATAGATAATAGTTAGGTAGATAGATGATTAGGTAGGTAGGTAATTTAGATGGATGATTGATAGATTAAAATAGTGTGGATGGATAGATTGAATAGATCGATAAATAGTGAGTGAGTGAGAGATAGAGATAGATAAGATAGATGGGTGGATGATATAGATGGATGATAGACAGGCAGTTGATAGATGATGGATAGATAGGTAGCTAGATGAAAGATAATAGAATGATAATGATATAGCTATATACAGTAGATAGATGATAGACAGGTAGGTAGGTAGGTAGGTAGATAGATAGAGTGAGAGGGAGGGATGGATGGATGATTAGGTATGTATGTAGGTATGTAGGTAAGTAGATAGATGGAGAGAGAGAGAGAGAGAGAGAGAGAGAGAGAGAGAGAGAGAGAATTTGATCAATCGATAGATAAGTGATGGATAGATGAAACTGAGACAGACGACTGATCTCTACTTTCCTTTTTTCCTTTTTCAAAAGGAAGGCCAGGACTTTTGAAAACTCCATATGGGGGAGAAAAAAAAAACCCCTGACAGTGTCAACATCATCAGATGACTGAGATTAAAGGTTGGTTAGTTCGATTTCACGACGGGATAATTCTAGCCCATCAAGCCATTAAGATCTGACAGCCATTAAGGTGTAAATTTCCTCTCTCTCTTTGGAAGAATAGACACTAAATTTCCTCTCTTAAGAGGACAGTCGCTTTATTATCTAATAGGCGGAGGATGAAGGGCTTTAGTTAGGCGCTCAGAGATCTGACTAATAAAATAGATATTGTAAAATAGAATAAAACACCCTTTTCGCAAACTGAAATGGGTTCGGGATTGACACCAAGGGTTGGGTTCATAACTCAGATTAATTTATCAGGATATTCGTTTTATGTGATGGCGGGCTTCACATAAGTAAGTCCTTAAAACAGTTTGTTTAATGACCGTTCAGAGTTACAACAGCACTGAAAAAAGTCAGTTATGACCATTTTTTCACACTTACGGCCGTTGCAGTATCCCCCATGGCCACATAATCAAAATGCAGATGCTTGGCAGCCGGCTCATATTTATGACGGACAACTGCAGTGATTCGCTTAACGGCTGTGGCATGAAAAAGTCATACAATGGGGCAAAACTCACTTCACAACTGTCTCGCTTGGTAAAGAGAAACTGAGGGCTCAATTGTGGTCGTAAGTCGGAGTGGTGTGCTGGCCTGGAGGTGGCGGTCTTGCCTCACAATCAGGAGGCTGTGAGTTCGATCCTAGAATTTTTTTTTTTTTAATTTGATTTATATGCCGCCCTTCTCCGGAGACTCAGGGCGGCTTACAATGCGTTAAGCAATAGCCTTTATACTTTTGTATATTGTATACAAAGTCAGCTTATTGCCCCCACAAACTGGGTCCTCAATTTACCCACCTTAGAAAGGATGGAAGGCTGAGTCGACCTTGAGCCTGGTGAGATTCAAACTTAAAGTAATTGCAGACAGCTGGTGTTAATCACAATGCTTTTAGTCTGCTGAGCTACCAGGCTCTTATCATATATATCAGATAGAGGCAGATATTTCTCTCTCTGGGCACACTGAAAATATATCTGCTGAAGAAAACTCCACACTGGCAACAGGAAAGGCAACTGGCCAGTAAACACTCAGCTCCATTCAGTTGCCAGGATTTCACCCCGCAAGGGATTACGGGGTCGTTAAAAGAAGAAGAAGAATTGCGGCCGTAAGTCAGGACCTACCTGTTTACTGTCTGCAGGAAGATAGGCAGCTTCTCTTACCGCTGGATTTCTGCTACTGTGAAAACCTCCCATTTGAAAAATATCAATTAAGGCATTCTGAAGCGGTGCCATTCGGGGGGGGGGCTCCATTCTCCGATTTGTGGCCGACGGACCCCCAAAAGTTCTTCCTCGCTTGATTTATTTCCCAATGAATGATTAGCAGTCCAGAAAAAAGGACTTGAAAGGCAGAACGATATTTCAGCTACATTAAATCAGCCACTGAATCCGAAAGCATCGAGGATGCATTGCCAAGGTATTTCTTTAATTAGCCATAAAGTTAATTGGTCAGGCTTTCAGGGAAAGAGAAGGGGGAAAGGAGAACGATCCAGAACGTGGTAAATCTTTAAAAGAAAACCTACTCCGGGCAAAAATCATCCCCGGGATTGCAAATACCTTGTTTCCCCGAAAATAAGACATTCCCTGATAATAAGCCCAATCGGGCTTTTGAGGGCATGCCCCCCCTGAAAATAAGCCCTCCCCAAAAATATTTAAACGCAGAGTTGAAAATCAGGTAAGAGGGCAAGAGGAGCCCCATCTTGCTCCACACACCCCAAAATAAGACCACCTCCCCCAAAATAAGGCCAGGTGTTTATTTCAGGGTTCAAAAAAAATATAAAACAGGGTCTTATTTTGGGGGAAACATGGTATATGGATCTTGCCATATTTACACACTCAGAGAGCAAAATTGTGCAAAAAGTTGCAAGGTTCACTTTGTTCCTGGCATCAGAGGATGGCGTCTGATCCCAGCAAAATTAGAGGCTGTCTGCGTTTAGCGACTGTCTCGCACAGCGACCCTTAATAGTGATGGAGATGAAAAAGTTAACTTTGCCAGCAGTCCTTTCATTGATGATCTTCGCAGGCCAGCCAAGCGAAGAAAACTTGAAGGAAGATGGTAAGCACAGTTGGGGTTAACAGATTAACAGAGTTGGAAGGGATCTTGTAGGTCATCTAATCCAACCCCACCCTCTCAGGCAGGAGACCCTACATGATTTTTGACAAATGGCTGTCCAGTCTCTTCTTGAAAGCCTCCAGTGATGAAGCTCCCACAACTTCCAAAGACAACTTCCGTTCCATCGGTTGATTGTCCTCACTGTCAGAAAATTCCTCCTTATTTCCAGGTTGAATCTCTCCTTGTTCAGCTTCCATCCATTATTCCTTGTCTGGCCTTTGGGTGCTTTGGAGATTAGCTTGACCCCCTTCCTCCTCTCTGTGGCAGCCCCTCAAATATTGGACGACTGCTATCCTGTCTCCCCTGGTCCTTCCCTTCACTAGACTAGCCATGTCCAGTTCCTGCAACCGTTCATCGTAAGTTTTAGCCTCCAGTTCCCTAAGTTGTGTTTGGGCTTCACTTAGTGACCTCCTCACTGAATGACCAAGTGGCCAGTCTCACTGTGGTTGCTAAACGAGGATGACATGTAGAAGAAACAAAATATTCCCACCAAGGTATATGTAACACCAAGTCATGTTGTTCATACAATATTATAAAATATAAATAGACCAATGAAGATAAAAACCGTACAAGCTTCTTAGGTTATTACAGAGGAGCGATAAGTGTCTGTCAGTAATGATTATAGATGGAAAATCTGTTTGAAGAAGTTATGGTATTCACTGAAGTTTCCGTAGTGACCCAGGCCCAAGTAAGTAGTAGGAAAATCAGTCAGTGAAAAAACCAACTTTACTCGAACAGCTGAGAATTACTTCATTCCCAGCGTCGTTCAACTAAATTAAAGCGAATTCCCCCCAACACAAATTCCTCAGTCCCATCACAAACCTTGGTCCAATTAGACGAACTGCCAAAGGTCTTTCTCGGCAAACGTTCAGAAGTCACAGATACAAAAATAAATACAAGACGTAGATGAAGAAGAAGACGAAGCTACCAATGTTGTTTTCTGGCAAAGCCCAAACGCCTTTGCTGGTCTGTTTTAAACCTTATGGGAGGGGCCAATCATCTCTTGGGCCTACTCCCGAGTCGTCCTCTTTGCTTGAGCTGCTCTTGCCTTCTGGCAGCTCTTCTCATGCGTGCACTAGGAACAGGCTCCTCCTGTTCCTCTGCCTCACTCCTATCAGTCTCTGGAGGCTCTGGAGTCCGCACCCCACTCCCTGATAGCCCTGGCCCCATCTCTGCCTCCGACACAGAGCCCTCATCCGGGCCCTCCCCAGCCTCCAGGACTGGCCCATGTTCTTCCTCAGCCTCATCGCTGTCCGACTCCGCTGCCAGCTCCTCAGGCTGCTGGCGGACCATAACAGTTTCTAGTCCTTATGAACTCTGAAAATAGCTTCCAACAGTGCTGTAGGAACACAGCACATCGGTTTCTTAAGTACCGAGTTTGTTCGCAGACCTTTTCAGCTTGCAATTTAAAAAATGACTGAATTTGGAGAGGAAAATAAGGAGACAAACCTTTCTTTAAAATTTATTTACACGAGGTTCACATCACAAGGTTTTTGTAAACAAGTTTAAAGGAAGATACTTGATATTTTTCAAAAGAGGGGAGAAGGACTGCCTTCCCTCCCTGCTTAAGAATTAAAGAGCAATTCTCAGGATTTTTTTTAAAAACAAAAATACGAGCAAAGTTTCTTCCTTCCAGCGACTTTAAAACTCAGTGCAAAGAGTTGGTTAAAAGGGTTGCCAAGTCAAGGGTGAGTGTCCGAGACAACTTGGGAAACATGAGCAGATGAGAAATTGAGAACTTCGTTTGCATTTTCAGCTCTGATTTCAACCCATATGTCATTTTAAAACAACCCTGGGAAGGAAAGTAGGGAGGGAGGAAGGAAGGAAGGAAGGAAGGAATATAGGAAGGGAGGGAAGGAAGGAGAAAGAGGGAGAAAGAGGAAGCAAGCAAGGAAAGAATATAGGGAGGGAGGGAGGAAGGAATATAGGGAGGGAGGAAGGGAAGAAGGAAGGAATATAGGGAAGGAAGGTAGGAAAAAAGGAATAAAGGAAGGGAAGGAGGGAAGGAGAAAGAGGGAGAAGGAAGAGGAAGCAAGCAAGCAAGCAAGCAAAGAATATAGGGAGGGAGGGAGAGAAGAAGGAAGGAAGGAATATAGGAAAGGAGGGAAGGAAGATAGGAAAAAAGGAATAGAGGAAGGGGGGAAGGAAGGAAGAAATATAGGGAGGGAAGGAGGAAGAAAGGAAGGAGGAAGAGGGAGGAGGAAGGTAGGAAGCAAGCAAGGAAAGAATATAGGGAGGGAGGGAGGAAGGAAGGGAGGGAGAGAGGGAGGGAAGAAGGAAGGAAGGAAGGAATATAGGGAAGGAAGGTAGGAAAAAAGGAATAAAGGAAGGGAAGGAGAAAGAGAGAGAATGAAGAGGAAGCAAGCAAGCAAGCAAAGAATATAAGGAGGGAGGGAGAGAAGGAAGGAAGGAAGGAAGGAATATAGGAAGGGAGGGAAGGAAGGAGAAAGAGGGAGAAAAAGGAAGCAAGCGAGGAAAGAATATAGGGAGGGAGGGAGGAAGGAATATAAGGAGGGAGGAAGGGAAGAAGAAAGGAATATAGGGAAGGAAGGTAGGAAAAAAGGAATAAAGGAAGGGAAGGAGGGAAGGAGAAAGAGGGAGAAGGATGAGGAAGCAAGCTAGCAAGCAAAGAATATAGGGAGGGAGGGAGAGAAGAAGGAAGGAAGGAATATAGGAAAGGAGGGAAGGAAGATAGGAAAAAAGGAATAGAGGAAGGGAGGGAAGGAAGGAAGAAATATAGGGAGGGAAGGAGGAAGAAAGGAAGGAGGAAGAGGGAGGAGGAAGGTAGGAAGCAAGCAAGGAAAGAATATAGGGAGGGAGGGAGGAAGGAAGGGAGGGAGAGAGGGAGGGAAGAAGGAAGGAAGGAAGGAATATAGGGAAGGAAGGTAGGAAAAAAGGAATAAAGGAAGGGAAGGAGAAAGAGAGAGAATGAAGAGGAAGCAAGCAAGCAAGCAAAGAATATAAGGAGGGAGGGAGAGAAGAAGGAAGGAAGGAATATAGGAAAAGAGGGAAGGAAGATAGGAAAAAAGGAATAGAGGAAGGGAGGGAAGGAAGGAAGAAAGAAAGAGGGAGGAGGAAGAAATATAGGGAGGGAAGGAGGAAGAAAGGAAGGAGGAAGAGGGAGGAGGAAGGTAGGAAGCAAGCAAGCAAGGAAAGAATATAGGGAGGGAGGGAGGGAGGAAGGAAGGAAGGGAGGGAGAGAGGGAGGGAGGAAGGAAGGAAGGAAGGAATATAGGGAAGGAAGGTAGGAAACAAGGAATAAAGGAAGGGAAGGAGAAAGAGAGAGAAGGAAGAGGAAGCAAGCAAGCAAGCAAAGAATATAGGGAGGGAGGGAGAGAAGAAGGAAGGAAGGAATATAGGAAAGGAGGGAAGGAAGATAGGAAAAAAGGAATAGAGGAAGGGAGGGAAGGAAGGAAGAAAGAAAGAGGGAGGAGGAAGAAATATAGGGAGGAAAGGAAGAAGAAAGGAAGGAGGAAGAGGGAGGAGGAAGGTAGGAAGCAAGCAAGCAAGGAAAGAATATAGGGAGGGAGGAAGGAAGGAAGGAAGGGAGAGAGGGAGGGAAGAAGGAAGGAAGGAAGGGTCAGGAAAGAGGCAAAAATGATGCCAAACCAGTTTCACACTCCCAAATAATTGCTAACATAAAACCAAACCAAACCTTCCCCCAGAACCTACAGTAGCTTAAAAAATATCCTTTATTGTCTAACTAGACCTCTTCATAGCTTGGACTAAATCACTTATGATCCCCAGCCATAACGCCCGAGCCGTTGGTAGAGTTTTGGAGTCCTACCCTTGTGGACTACCGGTGTCTTCGCGTGTGTGTGGGGGGGAGAGAGAGAAGGTTCGATGCACAGCAACTCACAAACCTTCCGAGGTCCGTACCTACGTACCTCGGAAAAGCTTCCAGGGGAGAAGCAAATGATTTCCTAGCCAGGATCTGACGTTATCCGTTATGCAGTTCTGTCCGTCCGTCACACTGGAAGGGACGCTGAAATGCTTCTGGGTTCGTTATTTCGGGTTCCAAAGGTGGCATGAGCAGACGGGTGGAAAGAAGCCTCTGAGAAACCTGGTGACCTTCGATAACGTCTGGCCTACATCACTGGATGCAGCCTGTAAAAGTATGTTCCTAGCATAAGGCACTCTCTGCTTTAGCAGGGGCAGGGGGTGGTGGTAGTAAAAGCGGGGGGAGGGGGCAACCTAGAAGTCAAAAATCATGCAAGTCAAAAGAAAAATGACCCTCCGGATGACTGTTTCCTGCTGGGTCAGCAACATCTCCTGATGCCCCCCTGACTTCGGTTGTCTTCTGGTTACGGGTCATGTCAAGTCCGTCCGGCGTTTGTCCTCGACTTCTGGCGGTCGTATTTGACAGACACGATGAGGAAAAGCAGCAGAGTAACACCCTGGATGACCGCCAGGAGGAAGAAGTAGTAGTTTAAATGGCAACCGTTGATGTTCCCTGCGAGGGGAAAAAAACGAGAGACGGAGTCAGCAGCTGAATGGAGAACAGAAATTAAGCAAATGCAATTTTTTTTTTCCTGTGGATGGAAACTGGGAAGTTAGGATGTGGCCTAAAGGGAAAGAGGCACGATTTAAGGCAAAGGTTGGGACTCACCTAAGAAGAGAAGAGAAGAGAAGAGAAGAGAAGAGAAGAGAAGAGAAGAGAAGAGAAGAGAAGAGAAGAGAAGAGAAGAGAAGAGAAGAGAAGAGAAGAGAAGAGAAGAGAAGAGAAGAGAAGAGAAGAGAAGTGATGAATTTTAATGGGTATTTTAGTCTTGGGGTTTTAATAATACGGCCAAATTATTGAATCTGTTTTGAATTGTTGTAACTTTTGTGTCTATGTTGTTTTATTATGGGCTGTGCACCGCCCTGAGTCCTTCGGGAGAAGGGCAATATAAACGTTTAAATAAATAAATAAATAAATGGAGAGGAGAGGAGAGGAGAGGAAGATAGAAAGGAAGGAAGTGAAGGAAGGAAGGAGAAAGAGATGGGAGAGAGAGGAAGAAAGGAACGGAAGGAAGGGAAGCAACAAAGGAAGGAAGGGAAGAAGGGAGGGAAGAAAGGAAGGAAGGGAAGAAAGAAAAGGAAGGAAGGAAGGAAGGGTGGGTGGGAGGGAAGGGAGGGAGGGAGGGAGGGAGGGAAGGAAGAAAAGAGAAGGAAGGAAGGAAGGAGAAAGAAGGAGGGAGGGAAGAAAGATATTGTTTTCCCGGCATTTACAGCCAAATCAGACCCCCCTTCAGCACAATCAAAAGGTATTTCCTTTGCTTAAGAAACTATCTGAATTTTGTCAGTTCGCCGGCAATACTCCTGCGTCAACGTGAAGCCTCTTTTCCTTGCAAGCATTAATTCAATTAAACCCATTTTTTTTAATTGGGAGGTGAGATCCGCACCAAAGCTCTTCTACTTGACACTTTAAAAATGGGATATATATATACACATACACGTACACGTACACGTACACACACACACACACACACACACACACAAACACACACACTGTTTTATATATCCCCTGAAAAGCACGGGGGCTTAAAAAACTGCCCCCCCATTTTTTTATGGATCAGAGTGTGAATGCCATAAAAATCTTTTTCTCTCGCTCACAAGGCAGAACTAATTTTAATTGTTTTAGAGGAGAACGCTGGCTGGCAATTTCGGGCTCTTGCAGATCCGTGAAGATGAGGGGATTTGAGCCAACACCGTGAATGGAGAAGGGATCAATTCATTGGGTTAAATCATTGGTCATCGAGTATTTATAATGCTGGTCTTGCTGAATCAGTTCCTGAGAAGGTCCCAATAATTTTTATGTTGCATCAAAAATGTGCTTATTTAGTGAGGTAGAATGCTTCCCACTCTACTACAGTAGTGGTCAAAATTGTGGAAACCTTTTGGGGAAAAGTGTATTTTTGAGGTTTGATGGCTAATAATACCACTTTTTTTTTTTGGAGTTTCAAGATAATCCTATTCCACTGCTGGAATGGCCTGGGAATAACCCAGACCTTCACCCAATTGAAAATCTATGGAGCTGACTAAAGAAACGTGTTAGTCAGAAGCGACCCAGCAATAAAACCCAGTTAATCGAAGCCATCATTCCATCTTGGTTTCACATTAGAACAGCTGCAGAACTCAAAGACTTGGTTCACTCCATGGGAAGACGTTGTAAGGCTGTCATTCATGCTAAAGGTTACCCAACTAAGGATTAACAGACACAGTGATCATTTCTGTGTATCTCGTTTTTTTATGGTGATAATTTTTGTATATCTCGTTTTTTCTACGTGTTTGACTTTTCTTCTTTATACTGTAAGTGCCACTCTAATAGCAAATCCTTCATAAAAGTTATTGCATTACATTCTTGATTGAATTATCTTTCCATCGATATATAAGTTTATGGTACTACTCAAAAAAAAAGCACTATTATTAGCTAGTTTTAGAAAATACACTTTCCCCCAAAAGGTTTCCATAATTTGGGCCACTACTGTAAGTTGGATCCCACTCAGCATTTTCACCATGAGACAGTGGTTCTCCAAGATTTCAGAGGAGGATATGTTGGAGAATCTGGGAGAACCACTATCTCCCATGGTTGTAAGTCAGAGGACTCTTTGCAATAGAGGACTTACAACCATGGGAGATAGTTGTTCTCCAAGATTTCAGAAAAGAATGTGGTTATTACAGGGACTCCTTGATTTAGGATCAAGGAAGATAGTTGTTTCTCAAAATATCAGAAAAGGAAGTGTTTATAGTGGGTAGCCCTTGACTTATGATCATGGAAGATAGATGGTCTTCAAGACTTCAGAGGAGAATATATTATGGATAGTCCTGGACTTATGGCCATGGAAGACAGTGGTTCCCCAAGATTTAAGAGGAGGATATGTTGGAGAATCTTGGGGAACCACTGGCTCCCATGGTTGTAATTCAGAGGACTCTTTGCAGTAGAGGACTTACAACCATGGGAGACAGTTGTTCTCCAAGATTTCAGAAAAGAATGTGGTTATTACAGGGACTTCTTGACTTACGACCAAGGAAGATAGTCGTTTCCCAAAATATCAGAAAAGAAAGTGTTTATAGTGGGTAGCCCTTGACTTATGACCCTGGAAGACAATTGTTCTCCAAGATTTCAGAGGAGAATGTGTTTATTATAGCTTATCCTTGACTTATGACCTTGGGAGACAGTGGTTCCCCAAAATTTCAGAGGAGAATGTGTTTATTACAGAAAGTCCTCGATCAAGCATTTGCTAAAAGGGTAAACTTGAAGTTGGTTTTCTGCCTGCATATTTTTTTTTTAAAAAAGAAAAAATCCGAGCCAATAGATAACTGACCCAAATCCGTGTGATTGCTCATCCAACCGATTGATTTGAGGGACACCAACTCCAGAAGTCCCGAGCCCACGAAAGACCCGATTCCAGAAAAAAAGAAGAAGAGACCCATTATTGCACTTTGCATTGATTTCGGAGCCGCTGAGTAGGCGAATTCCAAACCTGGGAACACAAAAGACAGACCATGGTTAGTTCACAAGCTAACTTCAACAGAAAGTTAGTTTCTGTTTCTCTGCCTCGAATCTCCCAACCCTTTATTTCATTGGGAGTTGCAGTATAAGGAGCAAAACCTAAGTTGCTCTCAGGATGATGGTGAAGCAATGGATTTTCCGGTCATTTAAGATTTATTTCCCTTTTAAATTTGTAAGGTTTTTGACTGCAGCTCAGAATCTGATCAATCCCAATGAAACTCTTGAACACGAGGCAACCGATAATCGGTTTTATTTCTGATCAGAATGCAAAACCAGGCAACCTTTTATCTCCCACCTTAAACAGAACAAGGCAGAGAGAAAAAGCAGAAGTTGCCACTCAAAAACTTTTTCTCAAACTTCTTACAGTTTACACAGCTTGCACAGATCGTCACCGTGTTAGAAACGTTAATTTCATAGCCATTAGTTCATGCAAACTTCGTGATTTTCTCAGCGCTCTGAAAACAAAGGACCTCAGAAAAGAGGAAAAAGAAATATATTTTCTGGCATGTAGCCCAGAGTTTTGTTAGGCGTTGCTACTGTATCTCACATTAGGTTGCTGAGAATACACATTTTAAGTTACAAGCAAGGCTAACTTGACAGCCTGGGGCAGCAGTCACCACTGGTGGCCTACAAGAAAATTTTGCTGGTCCGCAGAAAAATTATTTGCATTTCTTATATTGCACTAAATCAGGGGTCCTCAAACTACGGACCCTGGCCTGGATACGTGTGTGCAATGAACGTTTGTGTTGCTGCAGAGAGTCTCCCCCTTCGGGGTCTTTTTGTGTGGGTCGGAGGGGGGCAGAAATTCTGATTTGGGGTCTGCTTCAGCCTCCTGGTGCGGGGCTTTGGAGGAAGGCTGGAGGGAAGGGCGACTGGTGGCGAAGAGCCGGAGGGCCTTGTTCCAGTGGGACTGCATCATGGCCTGGAACCAGCTGACCATCTTAGCCCACTGAGCCTCCAGGTGCTGGTACCTGGCCTTGCATTCCCGCAGGTCTTCCCTCTACTTGGAAAGCCTATGCTCCTAGTCCTCAGTGAGGTGCTTCTGCTGAGCCTCCTTCTCGGTCAGATCCAACTTGATCTGAGCCAGCTGTTTTGCCAACTCTTTCTCGTGGTGGCTGCTTAGCTCCAGCAACTGCTTCCAGGTGGGGCCCCAAGGAGCCCGGGCGGGGAGGCGAGGAGTGGCTGGGAGGGGAGGGGTGAACAGAGGCCGGTGAGGCCCTCGATGTGAGTGACACCGAGTTGACCACGCCCACCCAGTCACATGACCACCTAGCCACGCCCACCCATCTGGTCATTAGGCAGATCTCCTGTCACACCCCCTGGCCACGCCCACCGTGGCCACGCCCACCCAGCCAATCATTAGGGCAGAAGACCGGTTGTTAAATTATTTGAATCCCACCACCGGACTTGGAGAGTTGTTGATCCATTGACGGCCTCCCAAAACGAGCTCTCTTTTCCAGTCGAGGCCTCTTCAGAACTCAGAGAGAAGCAAAAAAATTCCTTATTTTTCTAAATCCAAATCACCCTGGGCAAGAAGAAGCCAAGAACGGGGCTTGTTCCCGACTGAAAGGAACCAAAGGATAAGGAACGGGAAAGTCTTGTTCTCAATCCAGATGCCTCTGGAGGCCTCTCAAGCAAATGGCCAAATTGCCATTTCAAATGTTTCCAGAGGGGGGAAAAAAATAATTCAACGTTAAGAGTGGAAAATAAGGGCAGCCGCTGTATTGAATTTTAATGAAACCTAAATACCAGGAATGCGATTGTTCTTGTGTACCACTCGTGTTTTAAAATGAGCAACACACAGAGAAGAATAGACACGACACTCAAAAGTTGCACGTTCCTGCTTTAGGGAGGTCACTTTTTGCAGATCAGGTGTTTAGTTTGTTTATTTATTGGTACCCGGCTCTCATTGATTTTTACGGGGAACTCAAGGGGGTGAACATTCCTCTCCTCCTATTTTCCCCCCACAACAACAAACTTGAGTAGTGAGTTGGGCTGAGAGAGAGGGACTACTAGCCCAAAGTCACTCACCTGGCTTTCATGCCTAATGTGGAACTAGAATTCTCTGTCTCCTAGTGATGGGCCAAAAACACCCACAGCCAGCTTTCATGTCCAAGGCAAGACTAGAACTCCCGGTCTCCTGTTCATTACACCAAACTCACCCAGCTGGCTTTCATGCCTAACATGGGACCACAATTCCCAGTCTCCTGGTGTTTGGCCTTAAGTCACCCAGCTGGCTTTCATGCATAAGATGGGACTAGAATTCCCAGTCTCCTGTTCATTGGCCCAAACTCACCCAGTTGGCTTTCATGCCTAAAATGGGACCTCAATTCCCAATCTTTTGCTGTTTAGCCCAGTCACCCAGCTGGCTTTCATGCATAGGATGGGACTAGAACTCCCAGTCTCCTGATGCTTGGCCTAAAGTCACCCAGCTGGCTTTCATGCCAGCATGGGACCAGAATTCCCAGGCTCCTGTCCATTGGTCCAAGGTACCTAGCTGGCATTCCTGACTAAAATGGGACTAGAACTCCCAGTCTCTTGTTGATTGACCCAAAGTCACCTAGCTGGCTTACATGCCTAAAGTGGGACTAGAACTCCCACTTCTGGTGATTGGCCCAAAGTCATCCAGCTGGCTTTCATGCCTATGGCAGAACTAGAACTCACCATCTCCTGGTGATTGGCCCAAAGTTACCCAGCCAGCTTTCATGCCTAAAATGGAACTAGAACTCACAGACGCCTGCTTTCTAACCTGGAGCCTTAACCAGTAGATCAAACTGTCCCTCTGAATGTTGGAACTACAGTAGTGGCCAAAATTGTGGAAACTTTTTAAGAAAAGTGTATTTTTGAGGTTTGATGGCCAATAACATCACTTTTTTTTTTTGGAGTTTCAACATAATCCTATTCCACTGTTGGGATGGCTTGGGAATAGCCCAGACCTTCACCCAATGGAAAATCTATGGAGCCGACAAAAGAAACTTGTTAGTCAGAAGCGACCCAGCAATAAAACCCAGTTAATAGAAGCCATCATTCCATCTTGGTTTCACATAACAGCTGCAGAACTCAAAGACTTGGTTCACTCCATGGGAAGACGTTATAAGGCCATCATTCACGCTAAAGGATACCCTAAGGATTAACTGACACGGTGATCATTTTTGTACGTCTCATTTTTTCTACGTGTTTCACTTTTCTTCTTTATGCCATAGCTGCCATTCTAATAGCAAATCCTTCATAAAAGTTATTGCATTACGTTCTCGATTACATTACCTTTCCATTGATATATCATTTTAGGGTACTCCTCCCTAAAAAGTTGTGTTATTAGCTAGTTTTAGAAAATATACTTTTCCCAAAAGATTTCCACAATTTGGGCCACTTGTGTAGTCTTCACCAGGCCTTGATCTGACATTTTTCTCCCAGGTCCTCCTCTGCAATATTTGGTTTCTAGACTCAAAAAACGCCCAACTCATGCCTGTAAACCTGGAGGCGAGTTTGTCACTGCTAGCAAAAACCCACGAAAAAGGACCCCGGAGAAACCAAGCTATTCAGAATCGGTTGGGACCCCACGGCGAGAACATGGCTATGATTTAATTAGAAGACGAGGCGAAATGAGGGCTCTGCGAAAGAGCGAGAGGCTGGCGGCTTTTTTTTTCCCCCCCTAATGAACCCAAAATGTGTGTGAAACGGAGCAGAAAATGAGATTTTATGGCCCCGCACACACCTCCCATTTGCAGGTTGCACCAGGAAAGTTGGAGGGGTGGAGAGGAACAGAGAGAGAAGGAAAATCAATCCCTGGTGATGAGCCTTGATAGTTATGCAACTAGCAAAGAGGCCTGGCCTTGTTTACTCAAGCCAGGAATTTTCTAAAAATCCACCGAGAACAGCCTAGACCAGAGGTCCTCAAACTTGGCAGCTTTAAGACTTGTGGACTTCACTTCCCAGAATTCCCCAGCAAGCTATGTTCTATGTCAGAAGTCTTCAAACTTGGCAGCTTTAAGACTTGTGGACTTCAACTCCCAGAATTCCCCAGCAAGCTATGTTCTATGTCAGAAGTCTTCAAACTTGGAAGCTTTAAGACTTGTGGACTTCACTTCCCAGAATTCTCCAGGTAGCTATGCTAGCTATGCTGGCTGGAGAATTCTGGGAGTTGAAGTCCACAAGTCTTAAAGCTACCAAGTTTGGGGACCCCTGGCCTAGACCGTCCAAAAATCTGGCTGCTTCCCTTAAATAAAATCCCGGTTCTCAGGCCAGGCCAGGAGTGACTGGGAGGGGAGGGCGAGGGGTGAGTCCAGCCAGTGGTGGGATCACCCGACAGGGAGCCACAGCAGAGGGCCCAAAGAGCCACATGTGGTTCCAGAGCCTCAGGTTGCTGACCCCTGGGGCTAGGGAATTAAATAGACCGAATGAAAGAAGATTAAAGGGGGGCCGTTTTCCTGTCACACAAGGCGACACGGCAAACCAACCTGCAATGCTGGCTAAGATTTCGCTGATCCCGATCAGAATATACTGAGGGACCTGCCACCAGACGGACATGTCGGCTGCATGGTAGACGGCCGTCCCAATCTTCTGATCAATGGTTTTGGTCTTGACTCTCCTCAGCCGGTCGCTTTCCAATATTCCTGGAAGGGAAAGCACACAGGAAATGACTCGCAATCAGCAACATCCGCCACGTTGTCCCTGACCTCACACGCGGGTACAAAGCATTGCAGTTTTGATTGCACGGTTGCGTCTACCCATGGCGCTCGCCCTGATTGGTCATCCTGTTTCCGATCAACCCGTGCAGTGTAATCCAAACCATCAGAAAGGGAATTAAGATGGGTTTAAACCCATGATGGCAAACCTATGGTACATGTGCCACAGCTTGCACGCGGAGCCCTTTTTGCGGGCATGCGAGTCGCCGCCTAGCTCAGCTGTACCACGCATGCGTGCGCGCCTCCCGCCAGCCAGCTGATTTTGGGGATGCCTGGGGGAAGTGCATGCAGGAGACTCATGGGCATGTGCGGGGATCATGCGCATGTCCATGGAGTGGGCAAGGGGAGCGCGGGGAAGTGTGGTGTCCCCCGTGGCCCATTTTTAACGGGGGCAGGGAGTCGCATACACGTGCGTGTGGGGGGAATTGTGCGCGCATGCACAGAGGGCGTGCATTGCATTATGGGTGCCGACACGCACATACACGCTTTCGGCACACAACGAGAAAATTTTTAGCCATCACTGGTTTAGACCCCTGTAACAGGGAATCCCATAGGGTGGTGCAGTGGCCTAGAGGTGGAGCTCTCGCCTCACAATCAGGAGGCTGTGAATTCGATCCTAAGTTGAGTGCAGATATTTCTCTCTCTGGGCACGATGAGAATATATTCAGTTATATTTAGCAGTTATATTCTGCTGAATATAACTCTGCATTGGCAACAGGAAAGGCATCCGGCCAGTAAACACTCAGCTCCATTCAGTTGCCCAGATTCCAGTCCGCAAGAGATTATGGTTCGTTAAAAGATGATGATGATGAACAGGGATCCCCAACCTCTGGGCTGCGGCCCACTAGTGCTGGGGTGGATTCTACTTACCTCCGCTACTGGTTCGCAACGGGAGTGTGCACGCTTCTGTGCATGCACAGATCGTTAATGCTGACATCTGGGCGGGTGGGCTGAGCCTCCCGCCGCTGTTACTACCGGTTTGCAAGAACCGGACCGAACCGGGAGATATTCACCACTGCACTAGTGGACCGTGAGCTGTTTGCAATCGAGCCGCAGAAACAGCAGGCGAGCATTTATGTGAGCTGCATGCACGCATGCACGCCGCTCGTGGAAAGGGAGCTGCGCATGCGTGCACACATACAGGCACATGCTAGCTGGACTCTTGTGCAGAATTGACCCCTCTGCCCCATCCACCCCCACCCCCAACCCCCGCCTGACCACAAAACTGGGATGGTTGGGGAACTCTGCCCGATAATGCCCACAGATCTTAAACCACTGGTGGCCAGATTAGTTTATGCGAAATTTTGGAAAGATAAAACCATACCACCAGAGGAAACATTAATAAACAAAATTTTAGAGTGCGCAGAAATGTCAAAATTAACGAATGAGCTAAATAATGATGAGGAATCAAAATACCATGTAGTTTGGGAAAAGTGGTATAAATGGCTAAGTAACAGGAGGAAAACATGATTTTAAGGTATGTTTATTTCTTGCAAGTAAGAGTTTGAAATGTACCTGATATATTCTTTGTAATTATGTACAAACACTGCACATCTGATTGTAGGAGAGATTTGACGTTTTTGTTTTTTGTTTTTTTTTAACAACAAAACTAATAAAGTATATTTAAAAATAAATAAATAAATAAATAAACCACCGGTGAAGATTTCAGGATAACTGGACATTTTGGTTGGCCAAAGCAAAGCGTTCTCCCAACATTTAGTGAGGGCCTCGTTTTGCAACCGTACAAAGTGAACGACGGTGATGAAAACGGTCACGCTACAATCAAGGCTTACACGGATGGCCTTCGCAGGTAGGAAGTAAGGCTGTAAGCACAGCCTCGGTTTCACTTAACGACCGCTTCGCTGAATGCCCAAGTTGCCGGGCCATTAAAGGACAGCAAACCTAATAGCTAAAGTCGTTAATTAGAGCAACCCTAGAAATCAAATTGCTATAAAAAGTTGTGTTTCTGAGCGGAGATCTAAATCATGACACCGGTGGTATCCAGCGGTGCCACTCCATAAACCATAATCCTGGGCCTCACCTGCAGCGAACGCAGAGCACATGACGAAGAACATCCCAAAGGCGATTCTCTTCAGCGAGGAAGGAAGGAGCCCCTTCCTCTTCAAGATGGGGTCCACCACTTTGTCTTTGAGGGGGATGAGGATGAGGATCAGCACAGCATCAAACATGGTCAGCCAAGCTGCGGGGAACTATAAAATATAAATATTTTATATATAAATATATAAATGTTTCATAAATAAATATATCAATATAAAATAGGATTCCACACTATAAAAAAAGATGTTGGGACTCCAGAAAGAGTGCAGAGAAGAGCAGCAAAGATGATTAGGGGGTTGAAGACTCAAACATATGAAGAACGGTTGCAGGAACTAATACCACTCTATAAAGACTTAGTAAGACCACACCTAGAATCCTGCATCCAGTTTTGGTCACCACATTATAAAAAAGATGTTGAGACTCTAGAAAAAGTACAGAGAAGAGCAACAAGGATGATGAGGGGACTGGAGGCCAAAACATACAATGAACGGTTGCAGGAACTGGGCCTGGCTAGTCCAGTGAAGAGAAAGACCAGGGGAGACAGGATAGCAGCCTTGCAATATTTGAGGGGTTGCAACAGAGAGGAGGGGATCAGGCTATCTTCCAAGGCACCTGAAGGCCAGAGAAGGAATAATGGATGAAAGCTGACCAAAGAGAGATTCAACCTAGAAATAAGAAGGAATTTTCTGACAGTGAGAACAATCAACCCATGGAAGAGAAGTTGCCTTCAGAAGTTGTGGGAGCTTCATCCCTGGAGGCTTTCACTGAGACTGGACTGCCATCTGTCAGAAATGGTGTAGGGTCTCCTGCTTGGGCAGGGGGTTGGACTAGATGACCTACAAGGTCCCTTCCAACTCTGTTATTCTGTTAAGAACTGTGGTGGAGAAACAGAGAGGAAGGCAACAACCCAAATTCAACCCTCTAGTCCTCAACACGGGACCTCTGTTTTGTGCACATAGCCATTGTGTAGCTCGGTGAGGCACCTCAACCCAATGTCAGCAATGATTAATGTGTGTGAGAGAACAGAACCTACTATAGCAACAGCACTTAGAGCTTTATACCACTTCACAGTGCTTTACAGGCTCTCTTTAAGCAGTTTACAGCATCAGCCTATGGGCCCCCAACAATGTGGATCCTCGTTTTACCGACCTCGGAGGGGTGGAAGGCTTGAGCCAGTGAGAATCAAACTCCTAGCTGTAGGTAGAATTAGTCTGCAATACAGCATTCTAACCACTGCACAGGAAGGAAGGAAGGAAGGAAGGAAGGAAGGAAGGAAGGAAGGAAGGAAGGAAGGAAGGAAGGAAGGAAGGAAGGAAGGAAGGAAGGAAGGAAGGAAAAAAAAGAACAATAGGAATAGTCCTTAGACTTATATACTGCTTTACAGTGCTTTCCAGCCCTCTCTAAGCTGTTTACAGAGTCAGCCTCTTGCCCCCAACAATCTGGGTCCTCATTTTACCCACCTTGGAAGGACAGAAGGCTGAGTCAACCTTGAGCTGCTTAGTATCGAACTGCTAGCAATGGGAAGAGTTATGGAAGGAAGGAAAGAAGAAAGAGAGGGAGGGAGGGAGGGAGGAAGGAAGGGGAAATAGCACTAGCTAATACTTAGATTTATATACCGCTTCATAGTGCTTTCCAGCCCTCTGTAAGCAGTTTACAGAGTCAGCCTCTTGCTCCCCAAGAATCTGGGTCCTCATTTTACCTACTTCGGAAGGATGGAAGGCTGAGACAACCTTGAGCCAGTCAGGATCGAACTGACAGCAGTGGACAGTGTTAGCCTGCAATACTATATTCTAACCAGTGGGTGGGTGGGTGGGTGGGAGGAAGGGAGGGAGGGAAGGAAGGGAAGAACAATAGCAATAGCACGTAGACTTATATACTGCTTCACAATACTTTACAGCCCTCTTTAAGCGGTTTATGGAGTCAGCCTCTTGCCCCCAACAATCTGGGTCTCCTCATTTTACCCACCTCGGAAGGATGGAAGGCTGAGTCAACCTTGAGCCGGTCAGGATTGAACTCTTGGCAGTAGGCAGAGTTATGGAAGGAAGGAAGGAAGGAAGGAAGGAAGGAAGGAAGGAAGGGAAGAACAATAGCAGTAGCACACAGACCGCTTCACAATACTTTACAGCCCTCTTTAAGCGGTTTACAGAGTCAGTCTCTTGCCCCCAACAATCTGGGTCCTCATTTTACCCACCTTAGAAGGACATCAACCTTGAGCCTTGTGACATTCGAACTGCCAAATTTCAGGCAGCCGGCAGTCAGCAGAAGTAGCCTGCAATACTGCATTCTAACCACTGTGCCAGTGCGGCTCTATTTACAGAATAACAGAATAGCAGAATTGGAAGGGACCTTGGAGGTCTTCTAGTCTGACCCTACGCCATTTCAGACCAATGGTTTGTCCAATCTCTTCTTAAAAACCTCCACTCTTGGAGAACACCTTCAACTACTGGGGGCAAGCCGTTCTACTTTGCATTTATCCCTTATGGCCTGGTGGCTTTGGAGAACATCTGCTCAATCCTTGGTGCCGGCCAGCCAACTTCCCAGAAGCTAAAAAACAAAAATCCTGTCAGCAGAGAAAATAAAATCCCCCTCTCCCGCCCATTTCTGACATGCAAAAACTGTAAACTCATTAAGGACTCGTCTTCATCAACCCACAAGCGGAGAAGAATGACAGTTTTACGAGGGATCGTAGGTTAAAACCTCAGCACACATGATCCGCACAGCAAAATTGTTCCTAAAATTGTTATTTACACCAACCCAGAGCTGGGCTCTGCACTTGCCCTCTCTCTGTTGTCTCAGACCTTCTGCAGATGCCCTGCTCTTCATTAAAATTTCCACCTTGCAAGATTTTGACCTGGGTCAAGCCAATATATCCTTAGCCGCTTGCAGAAGGTGACTCCCTCCTCTGTAATCTCCGGGAAAAGTTCAAGAGGGGAAGGGTGAAAAGTCCCAATTAAATGGGAAAACGGCCAAGATCGCCGATTTTTTTTTTTTGAAAACCACGATGACTCTAATGATTAAATATTCATGCCGGATAAAAATGCACCAGGAATGCTGAAAATGGGCAAGATTGGGGTTAAGGGATAGGTCATCCGACGGAACAGGCATTCCAAATGAATTTGGGGTGGTGGCGGGAGGGGAGACGGGCCTCTCCAATTGGAGATATGTTGACCTTCGGTTTTGTGGATTGATCTCTGGGCTTTCACGGAGGCTTCAGGACCACAGGCTGACCCGAATGGACATATGGAAAGGGGTTTGGAAACCTTCCTGGTTTTAGCACTGCAGCAAAAAACCACGAGACCACCTTCTGCCAACGACGGCCTCCCACCGTCCAATAGAGGGACTCCTCAAGTTGCCGTCGGCTGTGGAGGCACCTACCCTCTGGAATGAACTGCCTCCGGGGATACGCATAATCCCCGACCTGCGTACCTTCCGCCGTGCCCTTAAGACCCTACTTTTTCAGCAAGCTGGACTAGCGTGATCAGAATCCTGACTGGGTGTTTTAAATCGTTGGGTTTTTAAAATTGAGGAGCCAAATTATTTAATTAGTTTTAATTGATTTTAAATTTTGTATACTTGGTTATTTTAATATGGCTGTGCACCGCCCTGAGTCCTTCGGGAGAAGGGTGGTAGAGAAATTCAATAAAATAAATAAATAAATAAATAAAAGTCCATATCAGCTTTGGAAGCCATATTAGGCCGGAAGCTTCCACACTGCCACCTTCTCCTCATGTGTGGGAAAGTAGGAGGGAGGATTTAGTAGAGGGGTTGTCCGTAGAGATAATGGCATTCTTCCTGTCGGTCAAGGTCAGGGCGATCCTGCATCAGGAGAAGGAGTGGTCGGAGTGCTGTCTCAAGATGGGATGGATGTTGATTGACTGAGGGGTTTTTTGATTTTGACCTCTCAGATTCGGGTTTTCCCAGATGTGCCAGTTTACCAAAGTTCTAGGAAATAGAACTTTGAAAAATGCTTGCTTCAGAGTTTTTACTTGGAGTTGGGGATTTTTTTCTGGAACGCTGACAGACCAATTACTTAAGCTAGTTAGAAAACATAGAACGTAGAGTAAGAGGGTAGGAAGAGACCAGCTTGGAGGTCATCTACTCCAGAGATCTCCAACCTTGGCAACTTTACAGCCTGGCGGACTTCAACTCCCAGAATTCCCCCACCGGCTTTGCTTCTGGGAGTTGAAGTCCGCCAGGCTGTAAAGTTGCCAAGGTTGGAGACCAGGGGTAAAATCTACTTCTCTTCCCTACCAGTTCGGAAGTGTGCACGCCATCCTCATGCCCGATTTTTTACCCTCTAAGCTTTGCCCATGCACAGAGGGTTAAAAACCAGGAAGTTAACAATGTCTGGGTGGGTGAGTGGAGCCTCGCACTGCTGCCGCTATCGGTTCGCCGAACCACACGCCGCTGCCGCTACTGATTCGTGCGAACCAGACAGAACTGGCAGGATTCCACCACTGTTGGAGACCCCTGCTCTAGTCCTACCCCTTGCTGAAGCAGGAGACTCTCCCGCAGGACTCAGGGTGGTGTACAGCCATGTTAAAAAAAATAGCAAGACAAAATTTAAAAATCATTTAAAATAATTCAATCATTTTTGGCCGAATTTAAAACTCCCAACTAAAACCATTTTAAACCATTTTAAAAAACCCAATTAAAATCGTTGTCCCATCAGACCGGCTTGCTGGAATAATAGGGTCTTCAGAGCACGATGGAAGGCGCTGAGTCAGGGATCCTTCGTATAGCCGGGGGCAATTTGTTCCATAGGGCAGGAGCTCCCACAGAGAAGGCTCTCCCCCGGGAGTCGTCAGTCGACATTGTTGGCCGATGTCACCCTGAGGAGGCCCTCTCTATGAGAGCGTACCGGCTGGTGGGAGGCTATTGGTGGCAGAAGGTGGTCCTGTAGATATCCAGGCCCTAAGCCATGGAGCGCTTTAAAGGTGGTAACCAGCACCTTGAAACACACCCGGAAGACCATCAGGAGCCAGTGCAGCTTGCGCAAGAGAGGTGTTACATGGGAGCGACAAGTCACCCCTATTATCACCCACGTGGCTGCATTCTAGACCAGTTGGAGCCTCCGGATGCTCCTCAAGGGGAGCCCCATGTAGAGAGCATTACAATAGTCCAGACAGGAAGTGACAAGAGCGTGAGTGACCGTGCGTAAGGCATCCCGGTCCAGAAATGGGCATCGACTGGAATAGGCATAGCAACAGTTTAGCCAATGGGGATTGTTTGGATAGACATGGTTAACGGGCAGGGGTGGGTTCTACTTACCTTTACTACCGGTTCACTATGGGGCCACGCGCGCACTATCGTGAAACATCTGTGCATGCACAGAAGCATTTTGATGACTTAGGGTCAGTGGGTGGAGCCTCCCGCCAGTTTTACTACCGGTTCTACAGAACCGGTGCAAACCAGGGGCAACCCACCACTGTTAACAGGTCAGCCAATGGGGACTGTTTGGAAACTGAAACATAGTATTTGTTTGTATGGGGCCATAAGAGACAGTTTGGAGTCTGGGCGTGGCTTAGACTTGCTGAACTGTATATAAGAGTTGGTTTGGCCTCTGTAATGAGTGCCTCCGTACAATATATTAGCCTCTGTATCTCTCTACTCTGTAGTGACTTGCTTCTATGAATATTGCTTCTGTGCTCCTGGTTTTGTATGCTGACTTCTGATGTATGGTATTGTATATAAAGAAATTTTCTTATGTAGATGAATCCTGCAGAATTATTTAATTGTGCGTCTGATTGTCTGTGATGTAACAAAACTCCGACAGGAAGTCATTCCACTAATTGACTGTTTTCACTGTCAAGAAATTTCTCTTTAATTCTAGGTTGGATCTCTCTTTAACAAGCTTCCACCCATACTTCTTATCCTGCCTTCCGGTGCTTTGGAGAATAGGTTGACACCCCCCCCCCCACTTCTCGGTGGCAGTCCTTCAAATATGAGGTGCTGATACCACTCTATAAAGCCTCAGTAAGACCACACCTAGAATATTGCATCCAGTTTTGGTCACCGCACTATACAAAAGATGTGGAGACTCTAAAAAGAGTGCAGAGAAGAGCAAGCAAGAGGATTAGGGGACTGGAGGCTAAAACATACAATGAACAGATGCAGGAACTGGGCATGGCTAGTCTAATGAAGGACCAGGGGAGACAGGATAGCATCTTCCAATATTTGAGGGGCTGCCACAGAGAGGAGGGGGTCAAGCTATTTTCCAAGGCACCCGAAGGCCAGACAAGGAATAATGGATGGAAACTGATCAAGGAGAGATTCAACCTGGAAATAAGGAGAAGTTTTCTGACGGTGAGAACAACCCACCCATGGATTGTTGCCTTCCAGAAGTTGCCTTCCGAAGTTGTGGGAGCTTCATCACTGGAGGCTTTCAAGAAGAGACTGGACTGCCATCTGTCAGAAATGGTGGAGGGTCTCCTGCTTGGATAGGAGGTTGGATTAGATGACCTACAAGGTGCCTTCCAACTCTGTTAATCTCTGGAAGACTCTCTGTGTGTATAGATGTAGTTTGTTGACAAGGGAGAATTATGTTATAAGGTAAGGCTGGCGCTTGCTCCATCCCTGGAGGTTTTCAAGAAGAGATTGGACAATCATTTGTAGGGAATGGTCTAAAGGTCTCCTGTTTGAGCAGAGGGCTGGACGAGAAGATCTCCAAGGTCCCTTCCAACTCTGTTATCCTGTTTTCACTCACCGTGTGGGCATTTGTGGTGCCGTTCGACGTGCTGTTGGAAAATTGTGGAATTCTCAGGTGGAGGCTCTGGAGGACGTAGGTGGTCTGCATCTGTGAAGTCAAAAGGATTTATTGCTCAGAAGTGTTCTTTCCAAAACCCTGAAGGATCAGCCCTTCTTTGTCAATGGCTTAGAGGTAGCTGACCAACCAGGTCATACCAATAGCACTATGCATATAGAGTTATATACCGCTTCACAATGCTTTTACAGCCCTCTATGCAGTTTACAGAAGGAGGGAGGGAGGGAGGGAGGAAGGAAGGAAGGAAGGGAGGAAGGAAGGAAGGAAGGAAAAAAAAGAACAATAGGAATAGTCCTTAGACTTATATACTGCTTTACAGTGCTTTCCAGCCCTCTCTAAGCTGTTTAAAGAGTCAGTCTCTTGCTCCCAACAATCTGGGTCCTCATTTTACCCACCTTGGAAGGACAGAAGGCTGAGTCAACCTTGAGCTGCTCAGTATCGAACTGCTAGCAATGGGCAGAGTTATGGAAAGAAGGAAAGAAGAGAGGGAGGGAGGCAGGGAGGGAGGGAGGAAGGAAGGGGAAATAGCACTAGCAATAATACTTAGATTTATATACAGCTTCATAGTGCTTTCCAGCCCTCTGTAAGCACTTTACAGAGTCAGCCTCTTGCCCCCAACAATCTGGGTCTCATTTTACCCACCTGGAGGGCGGTTCAGAATTGAACTGCTGGCACTGGGCAGAATTTGCCCGCAGTACTGCACTCTAACCACTGTGCCACCTCGGCTCTTTTGGGACTACGGTTGATCCACTCACCTGGAAGTAGACTGTCCAGTACGGGATGAGAGCCAAAAAGACGGGGATGATTTTGACCAAGGCCTTGACGTCTTCCACTTTGTCTTCTCGGAAAGGGCCCCCCTGGGAGGCCTTGGCCGCTTCAAAAAGGCTGTCCTTGGAAGGCTGAGACGGGTGAAGGATCCCTTGGCTGCCCCTTTGAAGAGAAAATGAGAATTTATTCCGTGGTTCCTTCTCAGCTGCATCACCCAAAGACTTTGGAGCTGGGCTTTTTATTAAAGGCGGTGGGTGTTGTAGCTCCGTTGCCTGAGCCTGTGTCATTGTCAGGAGAGGACTCCGAGAGTGAAAGGGAGGAATTGGCAAGACCTCCCTCTCCAGGACCCTCCTCTCTGGCAATGCCCCTGGAGGACACCGAAGGGCAAGAGATAGGCCCAGAGCCAAGCACATCCCCGCAGCCACAGGTGGACAGCGACGAGGAAGATAAGTGCTGGCTGGATCCTCACCAGCGACGCAGGGAGAAACGTGCCCAACAGAAGGCACGGCGTGCTCGTGATTAGCTGACTCACTGGACCACACCCGACAGCCTATAAAAGAGAGTGAGTCAGCCTGCACTTTTGTGACGAACAAAAACAAATATTCCTGCATCTCAGCTTTGGCTATTCTGGACACTTGTGGTGTGTATTTTTCTGTTACGTTAATAAAGATTTTGGCACGCAGCTGCTGGGATTGCTGCCAAGCCTCTTATCAGACTACTTGGTTGCCTGCCAGCTTATTTTAACCTCCGACTGTCTGAATTGGGTTTATTCCTGGGAGCGGGGACAGAACAGTGGGTGCCAAATATTCAGGGGTGCCAAAGGCGAAGAATCAGTTGACTCAAAGAAGGAGTGGGATGGGGACATACTAGATTAAAGACTGCCTTTTTGTTAGGGTGAAAATCAAACATTGAAATTCTTTCAGATTGAAGGCAGGGTTGTTGCTTTTTCTGGAAAATGTCCAAAGGCTTGCATGAACTTTCTGAAATGTTCTGTATATGATGGGGTGAGGTGGGGTGGAAAGAGAGGAAGGAAGGAAGGAAGGAAGGAAGGAAGGAAGGAAGGAAGGAAGGAAGGAAGGAAGGAGGAAGGCAAGGAGGAAGAGGGAAGGAGGAAGGAAGGAAGGGAGAAAGGGGGAAGGAGAAAGGAGGAGGTAGGAGGAAGGAAGGAAGAAGGGGAAGGAAGGGGAAGGGGAAGGAAGGAAGGAAAGGAGAAAGAGGGAGGGAGGAAGGAAAGGAGAAAGAGGGAAGGAGGGAGGGAGAAAGAGAAGAAGGAAGGAAGGAAGGAAGGAAGGAAGGAAGGAAGGAAGGAAGGAAGGAAGGAAGGAAGGAAGGAAGGAAGGGAGAAAGAGGGACGGAGGAGAGGGAGGGAGGAGGAAAGAAGGGGGAAGGGGAAGGGAGGGAGGAAGGAGAAAGAGGAAAGGGAAGGGAGGAAGGAAGGAAAAGGGGGAAGGGAAGAGAGAGAAAGTGAAAAAAGAAAGGGAAGAGAAGAGAAGGGGGTGCTATATTGTAGAGTAACTGCCCGTCCAAATTTTAAAGTGCAGTTTTGGGGGCCTTCAAGAACCACAAACGCACACAAAGAAAACAGAGGAGCTGGGCAAAAATGCCTATTAGGGACTATTCACTTTCAAGGCCTCCCAAAGCCCTCCCGTGAATCCCAAGCAATGCAAACTGAATGCACACCCAGATTCCTGTTTTTACACCCACTGAGTCTCTTCGGGTCCAGCCTCCTGGGAGAAAGACCCCCCCCCCGGCCCCCCAGCCTTCACTTATACCTACCTAGGGCCAGAAAACCGCTCTGGCTGTTTTCGGTTACAGCAAGAATAAGCCAGGATTCTGAACATGTCGGTGAAGGCGCTGCCGTCCGGCGGCTTGGTGATGAACACGCTCTGGCCACACAGGAAGACCACGAAGGAGACCCCGATGCAAACCGCGGGGATGATGTAGCCGATGGCGAAACTGACGTTCTGCTGGATGTACGCGATGCCTCCCAGGGACAGGATGGCTCCCAAATTGATGCTCCAGTAAAACCAGTTAAAGAAACGCCGTGTGGCTTCTGGGCCTCGATCCTTCACCTAAAGATTGTTTTCCCAGGGAGAAGAAAACTCTATGAGAAAAATTTTTTTTGCTTTAGTCTCTTGCTTTATACATACACACACACACACACACACACACACACACACACACACACACACACACAGTTAGGGTGTGTGTGCAAGTGTGTGTTGCTTTTGCAACGAGCAGAGCAAAAACACACAGGGAAGGAGAGTAACGTGCAGCTCGGGTGAAAAATAGTTTATATACAAAGTGATAAACAGTCTCGGTTTAGTTAAATCAGTCCAGGGTCATAACTAGTAATATCAGTCCAGCAATACTATCTTCTCTTACTAAAGTAAACAGACTTCAGTAAGCTTTTGGTATACAGTACCAGAAAACGTGGAGTCCAATAACAGCCCGGTCCAATGCCTCCACAAAGTATCTAACAATCAAAGTAGTATATAGCACAACAGAGAAAACAGCGAGAATCAGCAGGAAGAAAGAACGCTTCTCTGTGCTGCTATTTAAACACTATAGCCTAATTACATGGTTCAGCAAACCCTGATTACATGGCTCAGTTGTTCTTAAAGGAACAGATATATTGCCTGACCAACAAGTTAGGATTAAGCTACAAGCTACAACCTAACACATACATACACACACACTAGCTCAAGTGTCAGCAACCTGCAGCTCTGGAGCCGCAAGTGGCTCTTTGGGCCCTCTGTGTGGCTCCCTGTCGGGTGATCCCATCACTGGCTGGGATCACTCCTTGCCTGGCCTGAGAAGGTAAGGGAGACAGTGGGTGATGGAGAAGTGGCTGGAGCAGAGATAGAGAGATACAGAGAGAGGGGGAGAGGGGGGTAGAGAGGGGGGAGGGAGGGAGAGAGAGATGTCAAAAGGGTTTCATGGTTCTCGGTGTTTTTTAACAACCAGTTCTCTGCCCTAATGACCGGCTGGGTAGATGTGGCTAGGAAAGGGGGGCGGGGTCATATGACTGGTGTAAGTGAGTGACGTCGAGTTGGCCACGCCCACCCAGGTTCTGTGGCTCCCGGTGTTTTCTTTTCTGTGGGAAACGGGTCCAAATGGCTTTTTTGAGTGTTTAAGGTTGCAGACTCCTGCGTTAGCTGATAACCCAGAATTGCCCAGGTATTTATTTATCCCAATCCTGCTTTTAAAAGGATTATTTACATTAGCAGGCACCTCTCTGACAACTTGCACTATCTTAACAGAACTTGAATCCAAAATGCACACCATCACTGTCAAAAGTACTGTGATTTGACACTATAGATATAATTCATTCCTTTTCATTTCAGTGGCCCAGGCATTCCAGAGTTATGCTGGAACATCCACACACCCCGAGAGGTTTTAGGGGCTATCTTACCCCCCCCCCCCACAGTATTTTTTCCCCAGAGAGTAAGTCATCTGTGTACCAAGTTTGATTTGTACATATATGTATCCAGAGAGAGAAGGGGGGGGGCAGGGAGAGAAAGAGAATCCTATATTTAGGCAGATGCCTTGTCTGTCTCTCTCGAAGGAGCATTTTAATCACAGGGGATCCCACCTGCAGTGGGAACATTTTACAGGCGTCATTTTCATAATACTACAAAACGAAACCAGAGATATTTCAGGAAGCAAACTTTGAAGGAGCAGGTGCAAATATTTGCCTCTCTAAAAAGCTCTCTAAAAACCGAGAAATGCAAAATAGAATTCCATTTTTAGTCCGTAGAGAGCAGAGTTTTTCAACCTTGGACCCTTTGAGGATGAATGGATTTGCAGCTCCCAGAACTCCGAACTAGGCACGGAAAGAGTGAGAAAGAAACTCAAGGAAACCTCACTTTGATTCTATTTGGTATAAGGGGAGGCAGAAGAAAGTTTTGGCAGATTTTCAAGATTTTGTTCTTCTATCCTAGATGTGGATGTCAAGTCTCGGAATTCCCTAGTCAGCTTTTCTGGCTGGGGAATTCTGGAAGTTAAAGTCTACATATCTTAATGTTGCCAAGTTAACAACATTAGAATTGTTAACAACATTAGAATTACAACCAATTGTGGTTGTAATTCGAGGACTACTTGTATTGAGTGAATTAGAGAGAGCTCTCTCTAATTCACTCAATACAAATAGTCCTCGAATTACAACCACAACTGAGCCCAAAATGTCTTGCAATGTAAGTGAGTTAAGTGAATTTTGTCCCATTTTATGACCTTTCTTGGCAGTTGTTAAGTGAATCATTGCAGTTTTTAAATTAGTAACACAGTTGTTAAGCAAATCTGGCTTCCACTTTGACTTTGCTTCTTTTATTGTATTACACCCTTGATTAAAATTATGTTTCCATTGATATATAATTTTATTGGTACTACTCCATCAAAAAAAGTATTGTTATTAGCTAGTTTTAGAAAATACAGTTTCCACAAAGGTTTCCACAATTTTGGCCACTACTGTAGCTTTACTAACACATCCTCATCCTGATCTTAACTAGATAAGCAGGGGTTGACACCAGACAAACAAACAAGCACGCAGGAAGCACTACCCTAATCAAAGAATCACCAAGGAGAATCATCACCACACCCCAATTGGTGGCTCTCCATAGCTGGCTGAGGAATTCTGGGAGTTGAAGTCCACATATGTTAAAGCAGCCAAAGTCGAGAAACATTTGAGAACAGAGAATAAGTCACTGTTTTGGGGGGACTGAATGCCCAGCAGCTGTTAAAGGGATATATCTATCCACACAAGACACACTCTTGGCCCCAAAGCCCCATTTTTCATGACTCATTGGGGCGGCTGCTCTATGACACAGCTGCGAATGAAAAGCCACTTCTGTGTCTCGCTCTCTCTCAAAAAAAGGAAGAAAATAAAAAATTCAGAACATTCCTCCTGTGCCAGCTGAATCATCCCGAGACTTGTTTTGCTGTGTTTTTGGTTCAATGATGCCATCCCAGCTTACATGAAGCCAACCTCCTTAACTAACAGGGCTTGTTCGTGGCCTCATTAAAAGGTCCAGTTTTGGTCTGGGAATCTGTGCCAACACAGATGGATAAAGACCAAGCAGGGCATCGCTGCCCTCATTCCTAGTCCTCTCTCTTCTGGTTTGCTTAAAACCCTTCAAAGAAAGGAAGCCCCCTGGTATTCGGATATGTGTAGCCATCTTTCCTTTTCACAGTGCCCCGGGTTTTAAAATCTAATCTATACTGTATATATAAAAGCGAAATCCACTCACTGATCACAAAATCTCTAGAACGGTAAAGCTTATGAACTTGAAATTTGGCACTTACGTTTCTCTTGGTTTCTAGGTGCTTGCTAAGAAAGGATTTTTCGAAATGACCATCAGATCATTAGATTTTATATACAATATATTAACATGCTCTGATGCTAAGGAGAACGTCTGTTCTACTCCCCCTCCCCACCTGAAAAGAACTCTGTTCCAACTGCCAGTTGCCTCACATTCCGTTATCTCAGTTCAAACTGGCAGATGTTCCAGTCCTTCACTCAGGGGTGGTCTGGGGCTCCTTAAGCACTAAACGTCGCTACCTTACCAAAATGTCTACCCCTTCCATCTATGGAACTGCTTCTGAACGAACTCAAGGCGGCGGGAGAGATATTCCCTTATGAGTTTCAATCACCAACCACCACTGAGCCAACAGATTGTGAACCGAATTTCTCCTGCATACATATGGTCCCAGCCCAACTCACTTCTTACACTGACCTCCTCAGTTCAGATGAATCTGTTCCCTCTAGTATAAAACCAGTTAAAGGGGGGGAAAAAACACGGGAAAAGATTTACAGATGCGATTAGGAAAACCCCAAGTAAGGGAAGCTGCAAAAAAAGTATTGTTAAAGTCAACCTGAAGTCAATAGAGAAGCTGTAAAAAAAGATGCATCTAATAACCCCTACGTTAATCAGGCAGCTACAGCTAAATATGCCAACATTCGAAGTGCAGGGGCAGATCTACCACAGGGAGTATCATGGCAAGGCCTCAGCAGCAGCCTTCATTTCTCCAGATAGACTTTGTTGACGATGATGACAATGAGGGACATCTGTTGTGACATTACTCTGGTTAGTTCAATTTATCATGCCCAATCACAGTTTCTTAGTGAAGCACGGGTATCCAGCTAGTAAATAAGTAAGATTAAGTAAGGGGTGGGTAATTTCAGAGGGAAGATGGCATTTTGCGTGGCATATTAAGCATCTGGACTCCTAGATATCAATCCGCCATTGAAAAGCTGGCCCTCGTTAGGATTAGGATCACACAACCATAATCCAGGCACTTGGATTATGCCTTTACTTAGGTTGCTTAGAATAACGAGGTTGGAAGAGACCTTAAGGTCCAATCTCCTGCTCGAGAAGACCACCGTATACGCCACTCCCACTCGACAAATGTACAATGTTTGCAGTGTGTTGGGGGTCATATGGTCCCAGCCAGCTTCCAACAAGCAAAGTCAAAAAAAAAGGGGGGGGGGAGTTGGCAGGTTGTAGTCGCATGTCCCACTTAATGATCGTGGCAAAAAAAAGTTGTAAAATGGAGTATGGTCACACGATGCCTCCCTTAATGATCACAAGGCTTAATAGCGATAGCACTTAGATTTAAATACTGCTTCATAGTGCATCTGGCCCCCAACAATCTGGGTCTTATTTTACCAACCTCGGAAGGATGGAAGGCCGAGTCAACCTTGAGCTGGTGAGAATTGAACTGCTTGCAGTCGGCAGAGTTAGCTTGCAATATTGCAGTTTAACCACCATGGGTGGGTGGGTGGATGGAAGGAAGGAAGGAAGGAAAAGGCAATAGGATATACCGCTTTACAGTGCTTTACAACCCCTCTCTAAGCAGTTTACAGAATCAGCCTCTTGCCCCCAAGAATCTGAGTCCTCATTTTACCCATCTCGGAAGGATGGAAGGCTGAGTCAACCTTGAGCCGGTGAGAATTGAACTGCCGAACTACTGGCAACTGGCAGTCGGCAGAAGTAGCCTGCGGTACTGCATTCTAAACACTGCGCCATCACGGCTTTTAATGATGATTTTTCTGGTCTCTACTGTGGTTGTAAGTCGAGGACCACCTGTTGCTGGGGGCCAAGACAGACTCCCTGCTTTGAGTTCCTGGAGAATAAGCAACAAGCGAATATACAAGGATTCCCTTAACCATAATGAATTAAGAACCGCTCGTGACCCCAGCAAGATGTAGAAAGATTTTTGGATTTCTCATCCTTTGCCATTTTTATGTTTCAGATCGGTTTCATTTCCTCGCAGTGATGACAACTGAATTCAGAACTATGAGAAGTCAGGGTTGTTTCTTTTTAAACTCACCATGTGTCAAAGAGAAGAACAGGAAGCAAACTACTAAATTTAAAAGAGGAACTTGAAAACAGCTGGGAGAACAATGAAAAAAATCCTCATTTTCAGCACGCTGGGATGAAATCACTGCATTGCTCAAGTCTGCCTATTTGGAATCAGGCGTAAGTGTGTTTTGCGGGTATCATTAAAACAACATCAGGAAAATGAAAAGAGCCCTACATTCATTTTTGAGAGAACAATGAAGGTGTGTCTTAACAAACTTTGGTTGATGACAAGGGTGTCCAATCTTGGCAACTTTAAGCCTTGTGGACTTCAACTCCAAGAATTCCCCAGCCAGCATCCTTTAAGATTGGTGGACTTTAACTCCCAGAATTTCCCAGCCAACATGCTTTAAGATGGGTGGATTTCAACTCCCAGAAATCCCCAGCCAGCATCCTTTAAGACGGATGGACTTGAACTCCAAGAATTCCTCAGCCAGCATCCTTTAAGATGGGTGGACTTCAACTCCAAGAATTCCTCAGCCAGCATGCTTTAAGACGGGTGGACTTCAACTCCCAGAATTCCCCAGCCAGCATGCTTTAAGACAGGGACTTCAACTCCCAGAATTCCCCAGCCAGCATCCTTTAAGACAGGTGGACTTCAACTCCCAGAATTCCCCAGCCAGCATCCTGTAAGATGGGTGGACTTCAACTCCCAGAATTCCCCAGCCAGCATCCTTTAAGACGGGTGGACTTCAACTCCCAGAATTCCCCAGCCAGCATCCTTTAAGACGGGTGGACTTCAACTCCCACAATTTTCCAGCTAGTATGCTGGCAAGGGTGGTATTCAGCCGGTTCGGATCAATTCACCAGACCCGGTAGCGGAACTCACCCAGCCACCCACCCCGGCTCTTTGCTATTTAGGCACATTTTTGAGGCCAGGCACAGGCGCAGAAGGCACATGGCCAACAAAGTACATGCATGGAAGGCCGGGCACATGCATGGATTGGGCACATGTGAGCGAAGCGAGAGAGAGCGCATGCTCACATTTGCGAACTGATAGGGAAAGTAAGTAAATACCACGCCTGTATGTTGGCTGGGGAATTTAAGTCCATGGGTCTTAAAGTTTCCAAGGTTGGACAAGTTTCCCTGGTTTACATCTTAAGCAAGGGTGAAATCCAATTTTTGTCCCTACATGGGCATGGCTTGGTGGGCATGGCAGGGAAAGGATATATTTTTTTTTTTAATTTGATTTATATGCCGCCCTTCTCCGGAGACTCAGGGCGGCTTACAATGCGTTAAGCAATAGCCTTCATACTTTTGTATATTTATACAAAGTCAGCTTATTGCCCCCACAAACTGGGTCCTCAATTTACTCACCTTAGAAAGGATGGAAGGCTGAGTCGACCTTGAGCCTGGCTAGGATTGAACTCAGAGAAATTACAGGCAGCTGGTGTTAATTGCTGCCTTTAGTAGGAGGCATTAGCCCCCTACGCTACACAGGCTCCTATATTGCAAAATCTCCATTCCCACCCCACTCTAGGGGAAGGATACTGCAAAATCTCCATTCACACCCCACTCTGGGGCCAGCCAGAGGTGGTATTTGCTGGTTCTCCAAACTATTCAAAATTTCCGCTACTGGTTCTTCAGAACCTGTCAGAACCTGCTGGATTTCACCCCTGATCTTAAGTCAACAGATATAGTTGATTGATAGGAAACAGAAATTTGATTTCATTTGTGACTGACTGAATGCCATGAAGTTAGAGTTGACTCTCAGTGACCATATACATAAATGTTCTCCAGAAGGGTGTCTTCAAGAATCTCTTCCCATGGAGGCCCTATCATCATTGTATCTTGAGTCCATCCATCTCATCTTCTCCTTCCCTTTCTTTCCACCTTTTCTAGCATCTGAACCTTTCTCCAGAGTTTCTTCACATAATGTAGGATAATTTTAGCCTGATCATTCGCGCCTTGAGTGAGAACTCTAAATTGATTGACGAGCCATTGCTTGTCTTGGTTATCCATGGGCCTTCTCGGCAATCTTCCAAAGTTCAAATGGGTCAATCAATCAATCCTCATTCCTCAAAGTCCAAGTTTCAGTTCCACAGAGACAGATCTTCCAGATGTTGTCGAATTACAAATCCAGAATTCCTTGCTATCAGCCAGCTGATGAGTAAGGCCATATCATCATCATCTGGCGAACCAAACCCACGATAGGCAAGTTGTTATGTGTGCGTTTTCTGGAACAAACCTTCCCCTTTTGGTGTCACATGTCTGATTGGTCACAAGGCAACAATTGTGTGCATTTCAGGTCAACGCGATTAGCACAGAGGAAGAATTATATAGAAATTTAGCACAACACAGCGTAGTAAGCAAAAGAGAGAAATTAACATACTGGGAAGTTTAAGAGGCCAATTTCTTTGTCTCAATAGAACACAAATGGGTTTTTTTTTAATATACTCAGTCGACTGCCTCTAGAAAACAGTTTGGTACATATTTTTCAGGAAGTCAGTCTCTACTTTTCGCAATCTGGTGGAAGCCAAACGACTACAATTCCCACGATCCAAAACTACAGCTGTTTTAGCCACCTAGAAAGTTATACAGCTTAAACAAGCTGAACGTAAAGTTGTAAACGTATCTCAAAGACATCAGAACTGGGGAAGAAGGATGAGTTTGCAAGAAACAGATGCTAATATCCCAAAAAGCAGAGCAAGCACATTCAGGGTACATGGAACTCTACTATTAACGAGGACAATTTGGTCTAAAGAGCAGCTGAAGATTCCAATTTTAAATCTGGCCTATTCAGAAATATTTCTTAACCCTCCATCGTCCAAACCAAAGTCAAGAGAACAGAAGAAACGGGATCTGTTAAAGGATATTTGACTCATAGGACACAGTTGAAGGACAGAAGAACTGAGAAGAAACTACCAAACATTTCTTTATCTCAGATTTCCTGTGTCTTCTTCTAAAGCAAACAGTAGACTGGCTCAGGTCATTAGTTTATGGAGATAACGTACTTATGTCACACACAAACTCAAATCAAGCAAGCTTGGGAGCAAAGCCATCTCAGCGTTCTTGAGCGAGACATCCATTCACACCACACTTCAAAGGTAGCTTTTCTTCTGGTGTTGCTTAGCTCATTCATGGCCCTTAACTCTTGAATTTTCCCCGTTCTTGGGCCTTTCCTTTCCAAGGTATCTCCTGATATGAAGAGCCTTTCCAGCCAACTCTGAGACTCTTCTACCACGCACCCAAATTTGGTGGTGGAGAGTCAAAGAGGAGGAGACAATTGATAGAAAGGACCATCATGAGGAGTAGATATGGGAAGCTTATCTCAAAATCCACAAAGCCACAGATGATGGGAGGAGAACCAAGAAAAAACTCAATCCTCTGAGCGTCACAAGCAATAAACCAGGATATGATAGGAATGAGTTGATGTGGTGGGTCTCACCCTTAAAATCAATCACTGCTCATCACTTGAAGGCCAAAAAGCTGCTAACCATCACTTGAGGCCATTGCTGCATTAGCTCAACATTGTCCACTCCAACCTTGTTTGAACTGATCGTTGTGGACAAACCTATGAGTTGATGGGTCCAACAGAGTTGGAGAAGGTTGCTATAAACCATTTTCCAGATGCTTCTGCAGCTATGTCTGGAAATGGGAAAGATGATCATAGATATCTAGAGTAAAGGTAAAGTTTCCCTCTCACGTATGTGCTAGTTGTTACCAACTCTAGGGGGTGGTGCTCATCTCCGTTTCAAAGCCAAAGAGCCAGCATGGCCTGAAGATATGACCTCCGTGGTCATGTGGCTGGCATGACTCAACGCCAAAGATGCATGAAACGTTGTTACCTTTCCCACTAAAGGTGGTCCATATTTTTCTACTTGGATATTTTACGTGCTTTCAAACTGCAAGGTTGGCAGAAGAGGGGACAAATAACGGGAGCTCACCCAGTTATGCGGCCCTAGGGATTTGAACCGTTGAACTGCTAACCTTTCGATCAACAAGCTCAGTATCTTAGTCACCATGCCCCTTCATATCTAGAATAGGAATATCTAGAGTAGGAAGTCTCTATTAATTAGCTTCCTACCTCCACTCCCCAATTAGTGCAGAAATTCCTTATAAAAGCAAGCCAAGGATGGTCCAATCTCTCATGGAACCCATCTTAAGAAATCACCTGTTTTCCTACTTAACTATGGTGTTTTGGCAGGGACCACATCTCCGAGAAGATCTAAACCAACCAACCAACTAAGGACAAGGACAGACGTGAAGCTCTTCAATCTGTTGGCTTGGTCACCCATTAGACAACCCAACCCAAGGCTTTGTTAGAGAAGAAGACAATGAAGGTTACTCCACCTGATCAGCTCCGAAGGGGGTGATGTTGGCCTTCACGGAGCCGACGCTCAGCCCAACCAACACCAAGCCAACATAGGTGGCGATGAGACAGTAACGCTTGGTTCCTTGTGATGGGCACGGGGCAGACGTGGTATTGCTTTGCAGAGGCGACGAGCAGTTGTCAATGGGCCATGGATGAAGCTCCCCGCAGAGCCACTGACGGCTGGGAGCAATGGCCATGGCGGGGAAAGCCAGCATGCCCAAGAGGTAGACCGCCATGCTGACCAAGATGGTGGGGAACTTGCCCAATAGGGCATCGGCCAGCCAGCCCCCAAAAGGGGAGACCAGGTAGGTGATGCCCATGAAGAGGAGAAGGGCCTGGCTGGCTTGGGCACCTTCCCAGTTGTAAGGAGTCCCATTGAGGAAGAGCACCAAGTTTGAGGTGATACCATAGAAGGCCACCCTCTCCAGCAACTCCGCTAGAAGCACCGCAGCACACGCCAAGCGCCGTCCATGGAAGACGTTGGCCGAAGGGAAGGAGACGGACGACCGAGCGCTGGGCTCTAAGAGCGGGCTCCTCTCGTTGGATTCAGCCTCTTGCATTGCTGGTTGGCCAACTCCTTACTCAACTTCTCCTGTTGGGTGACCCAACTAAAAATATCTCCCCCAAACTAATCCTTAAGTCCCCCTCCAATGTCCTCTCTCTTTAGGGACCCAGGAACCTTTGGCGTTCCTCTACTATCCTCACCCAGCTTTGGCACCCTCCTCCAACCCTTCCTCCCTACTACTCCAGGCAACTTCCAAGTGCCTCGGCTTCTCGAACCCCTCTTAAGAACTAAAGAATGAAGGGGGACGTGACTTCCAAGAGCCTGACTCACCCCCGTACCCCCAAACTTTTAAATTAAACCCCTCACTTCTAAACCTAAACTCTTCCCCAAGTGGGATTCGAACCCGTAATCTCCCGGTTTCGGGGGGCTCTTTCGAGCCGGCGCCAGATTCTCTCCTCCCACCCCCCGCCCCACACCTCGCTAGAAAAGCCTGGCGCTGGCCGCCGTTCCCGGAGCCTTCTCCCCCTCCCGCCGCCGTTTTCTGCCGGCCGCCGCTTCGCCTTCTTGCTTGGGAATGCCCAGGTTGTTCTCTAAGCCCGCCTCTTTCGGCCCGGGCCGCGCTCGCCGATTGGCCGCCGCGCGCCGTCACTCACGGGCTTCCCCCGTGATTTGCAAAAGGAGGCAGTTCTTCCTGCTTTCTCGTTTCGCTTGCAAAAAATAAAACTCAAATTGCAAGCGCGCGTTTAAAGGGTGCAATTCGGAGTCGGGCCGGATCAGAGGCTGTTTTATTCCACTTTGGAGTGATTTCCCTTCTCGTTCTATATTTCTTTGGACTTTATTTTTATTTTTTATTTGGGGGGGGGGGGGGGTGGGATCACCAAGAGAGAGTCAACAACAGAGCACGCCCAAAGGGAGTCATGGGTTTTTGTCACGTGCAACCATGTTGCAATGCTTCAAAGCATGCTTTGGAATGGGGTCGGGGGGAGTGCTGTGCCGTTGCGTGCGTGTGCTTGGCTCTCTTTGCACGCACGGGTGTTTATTTCTGTCCGGAGTGACCGGCTTTGGGCACACAGATGGCCGGAATGAGGGTAGCTGGGCTTCCACCCAGCTGCTGTTTGGATAGTCCCCAAATTTCGCAAAGAAGTGAAACTCTGAATGGGACTTTCATTCGTTTCTTTGCTATCTGGAATGGGGAAAAGCGGATGCGGTTTCAGTTTTTTTTCTAAGGATCCGGATTCCAGCAGGATTCTATGAATTTGGTAATAATTAAGCAATGCAAATCCAATTGCTTTAGGAAAGCCAGCAAGCAATGAATCTCAAATCTGAAAAGGAAGTGAATATATACACCTATGCAAATATACACAGCACTTAATTGACAAGTTTGGGTAGATAACGAGAAGAATGAAATACCAAGTAGAAATACAGGAAGAAAAAGTACAATAGTAGGTAGTAGAATAACATGCAACACCAGTCAGTAAATAAATCAGAATCCCCAGTAGAAAGAATTGCACCATTCAGAAGTCTGATAACTATTTTTTTTTCCTGGAATCTGAATCATTGTTATTGCGAGATTATGTTTTTCCCCCGCACAGATTTTGAGGCTCAATCAATCCAGTTTTCTCTACCCTGAGCATTTCCGGTGATGTTGAATTGCCATGCCGATGTTAGCTGGGGATGACAGACTTTGTACTCACAGCCCCCAAAGTGTTTTATCTTTTTGGTTTTCTGCTAGAGAATTCAAAGCCTTCCTTCTTGAGATGTCAGATGATAAAGCCGCTTCTTTATATTTCAAGAGATAAGTCGAAAAGATCTTGCTTTAAAATCAGAAACTAGCTGCTATCTCTCTTCTAGGGGGAGGAGAAAAAAACCCCTCAAATGCAGATAGTGTTGAGGCTGAGTTTTTAAGGAAACAACAGGTTTCCAGTTTCTTTCTGACATCTGTCAGTCGCAAGAGAGAAAACTCTGCTTGCCTTTGGACAGGAAGTTCATTGACAACTGCAGCTGAAAAATATTGATCACGCTACTGTTATCAATTTAATTTCTGTTTCCACTGCTTAAGTTGGTTTGAGAATAATAAAACGTTTCTGCTGCTAAAGAGACCTGAAAGGGATTGAGGAATTCAGGAACTGTGGGATTCTGGGTGTTGAAGTCCACACATCTTAAAACCAGAGAGGCTGAGGAATACTAATCTAGGCTATTAAAAAACATCTCTGCAACCATTTATCTGAATACAATATTTCTTCTTAAGAGACAATAAAGAGCACACAGTAGAATATCATCTACTTAATATAAGGCACTGCTTTTTTGAATGTCTTTGAATTAGATCTCAGACTCATGCACACATTCTGCAGTCTATATTACTATCTGCCTCTCCATCCATCCATCCATCCATCCATCCATCTTTGTCTGTCTGTCTGTCTGTCTCTCTCCATCCATCCATCATTGTGTCTGTCTATGTCTGTCTGTCTCTCCATCTCTCCATCCATCATTGTGTCTGTCTGTCTATGTCTGTCTGTCCATCCATCCATCCGTCATTGTCTATCTGTATGTCTCCATCATCCATCCATCATTGTGTCTATGTCTGTCCGTCCATTTCTCCATCCATCCATCCATCCATCGAGATGGACTAGATGACTAGCGAGGGATTGGACTAGATGACCCACAAGGTCCCTTCCAACTCTATTAATCTTTAATCTGTTAATATTTCCATCCATCCATCCATCCTCCATCCATATATTGTCTGTCTCTATCTCTCTCTCCATTCATCATCCATCCATTCATTGTCTGTCTGTCTGTCCATCTGTCTGTCTCTCCATCCATCCATCTGGATGGACTAGATGACTAGCAGGGTTGGACTAGATGACCTACAAGGTCCCTTCCAACTGTTAATTTGTAATATTTCCATCCGTCCATTATTGTCTGTCTGTCTCTCTGTCTCTCTCTCTCTCTCTCTCCATCCATCCATCCATCATTGTCTTTGTCTTTTTCTGTCTTTGTCCGTCTCTCCATCCATCCATCCATCCATCATTCTCTCTCTCTCTCTCCATGCATCTATCTATCTATCTATCCATCCATCCATCCAATCAGATTTGTGTGCCGTTCATCTCGGCTGGAGGGAGCTTACAAACAATAAAAAACCGGTAAAAATTTTTTAAAAATGACCATCGGAATAAATGGCCGCAGTTAAAAACATCAGCGTCCCCTTTAAGCGGAACGGCACAGCCGCCCACCTTGTTGCTTGGGAGTGGGGGCCCTTTCCTTACGGCGGACCGCTGCAGCCGTAGGGAGCGGGACCATAGAGTCGCGGCAAGAGCGGAAGAGGATTCCCTGGCTTCCGGTGCCTGGAAAAGGAGGGAGTGAAGCCACCAGGGACCTCGCCGGAAGTAGGGCACAGCTGCAAACTCGCCATGCGGCTATTGCTCTTGGCTCCCGGCCGAGCCCAGACGGGCAACGGGACCACCGCCCGGAGGATCCAGTAAGTGCCCCCCTCCTCCATGCAAGGCTTTGCAACCCGCCAGGCTGAAATCAGATTGGTGCAAATCTATGCAGCGCAATTAAGATAGGGAGCAGGCGGGAGTTCGTCCGGTGCAGCTGGCCAAGGCTGCAAAGGGTGGACCAGTGGCCGCAGGGGATGCTCAGGACACCCCCCAGTCCGGAGTGGAAAGGGAAGCCCGTGTTGCTGGTTGGGTTCACACGATCCGCCAAACCCGGGTCAAGGAGACTTAAGCAACTGGACTACACCTGTTGAATGATTGCCTGCTTTTTTTAAAAAAAACCTAAACTCGGTGCATCTATGGGAGTTTAATCTGCAATGGGGGAAATCGGATGGTGGGAATGTAACTTTTTGTGTTTGTTTTGTTATTCTGGCTACTTCTTTTGTGTCCTTGGGTGGTGGTTTTTATACTTTTTTAGGTGGTTATTTTGTCTTCTGGATACTTCGTATCTTCTGTATTAGATATGCGTTTTAACCTGGATGTCAAACAATGTGTATGGGTGTGGGTGTGTAATACACCCATTTTATAGGAGGTGTTTGGATCTTAGCTTGGCCCATAGGTGCAAACATGGCATTCTCTCAAAAGTTCAACTTTTGAACTTTGTTGAAGAATGCCTCTGAGCATGTTGTAGGCAGACAAGAAAAAAAAGTCAAGGGATCATCAAGCAAATTCTCTTCCCACGCAGCTTCTTGAAAGTCCAGCTTTTACTTCTGTAGAGGATCACAAGGAATATCACGTCTTACAGGAGAATGGAATTTTTAAAAAATATTCCTAGTGGGAAAAAGTTAGATTAGATTGACAGCGTTGGAAGGGACCTTGTAGGTCATCTAGTCCAACTCCTCGCCCAAGCAGGAGATCCTACACCATTTCTGACAGATGGCAGTCCAGTCTTTTCTTGGAGGCTTCCAGTGATGAAGCTCCCACAACTTCTGAAGGCAACTTCTGATTGTTCTCACTGTCAGAAAATTCCTCCTTATTTCTAGGTTGAATCTCTCCTTGTTCAGTTTCCATCCATTATTCCTTGTCTGGCCTTCAGGTGCCTTGGAAAATAGCTCGACTCTCTCCTCTCTGTGGCAGCCCCCTAAATATTGGAAGATGGCTATCCTGTCTCCCCTGGTCCTTCTCTTCACTAGACTAGCCATGCCCAATTCCTGCAACCATTCATTGTATGTTTTAGTTCCATCGGTCAATTACAATCCATGCTGGTGGGAAAACGTTTGATGCAATTTCTGGAAATCTCAGGAAAATTCTTTTGGCTGCTAATATCTCTCCTGAGTCTCATTAGGAAATGAGTTTCAAATCGTTGGCAATTTGCAAGCCTGTTCCTTTGAGCAAGAATGTAAATCATGGTTATTGGTACAGTGGAAAGAAAGAAAAAAATTCTGATTTGTGTTACAGTGGAATTCCTGTTCCCAATTTTGGTTGTACTTGGAAGATTACCTGAAGTAGAACTTCATGGCCTTATTTCCCCGCAGAAATTAATGCTAATATCCTGTCTTTCTTTTTTTAAAATTATTCCATCTGCTCCTGTTTTCCAAAGAGATCATTTACAAGCTGCTGGGCATTTGTGTATCTTGAAGGACACCTTTGATTATGAGTCCCCGTTGGCAATTTCAACTCTCATCTCTTCGGAGAAATTGGAGGCAGCTCTGGGCATCCATCTCTTTAAAGCTGGAAAGCTTCTTCAAGGTAAGATCAGGTCTTTTGGTTACAAAAGGAATGGAAAACAGTGTTGTTGTTTTTTTGACAAAAGTCTAAGTTGCTTCTCTAAAATGTGCGGTATAGTGTTGGTAGTCTGTTATAACTGGGCTGCAATATTATGCATAACCCCTAGGTGGAGGCAGAGACCTAGTTTTCTGTACCACTCTGCTACCCTCTACTGGTTATGTAGAGGTTTTGCACTGTGGATCTGTTCTTCCGCCTAACCATAGGCCCAAATCTTTTCTATTGAGATGAAATCTCCATTTTAGCAGGAGAATAAGCCCAGGATTCAATAGAAGCCATCTGTTGATTGGTCCTCTCCCAAAAAAAATGCTTTTAATTGGCATTTCAAGATCGGTGACTTATTGTTTTCATGTCTGCCTGCATCCTCCGCTCCCAACTTGCTGATGTCCAGAAATGCTGGACCATCTGACCAACCTCTGCAGAAAAGCGGACATTGGAGAACAGCTGGTAAAATAGGTCACCAAATTCCTCTGACAGCCAGTTCTTGACAGTTTACCTGATTCCTTTTTAACAAGTGAACTCGTTCTACCTAGAATTTAAAAGCAGCCTTGTTCCTAATTAGCTGCCATCACCGCTGCTGTTTGTTAGCTTAATGGAGTGTAAAACTGCCCAGTTAATTGTTTCTCCCCTCCCCTTCCACTCTTCTAATGCATTTTTTTTAAAGGAGGAGTTTTATAATTTTGTCAGCATCACTGCTTTTGAGCATCACTGCTGGCAGCAGAGGGATTCTTGATTTGAAAAGGCACAATGCAAATTGTTCTTCTTTGTAACAACAAGGCTGGCAGGTTAGAAGAGGTTTGAGAGGATGGGTGGCTTCCATTTGGCCAAAGACAATCTGAGAGATGGCTTGTGTTGGATTTCTGTTTGAAAAGACCACTTAATATGGCTAAATAGCAAGAGCAAAAGCATTTAGGCTTATATACAGCTTCACAGTGCTTTACAGCTCTCTCTAAGCGCTTTACAGAGTCAGTCTATTTTCTCAAACAATCTGGGTCCTCATTTTACCCACCTCGGAAGGATGGAAGGCTGAGTCAACCTTGAGTTGATCAAAATTGAACTGCCAGCAGTGGGCAGTGTTAGCCTGCAATACTATATTCTAACCACAGGGAAGGGAAGGGAAGGGAAGGGAAGGGAAGGGAAGGGAAGGGAAGGGAAGGGAAGGGAGGAAGGAAGGAAGGAAGGAAGGAAGGAAGGAAGGAAGGAAGGAAGGAAGGAAGGAAGGAAGGAAGGAAGGAAGAGAAATAGCAATAGCAATAGCCCTTATATTTATACTCCGCTTCACAGACATTTTCCAAGTTGGACCAGTTCTCCAAGATATGGGCTCCTACTTTGGGTTGGACTAGAAGAGCTTCAAGGTCCCTTCCAGCTTAGGAGTTTAGCCAAATATTGTTTTGAAAAGCAATGGAAATAAAGAACATGAAAAAACTAGTTTCAGTAGATTGATTAATAGCACTTAGCAATAGCACTTGGACTTATATACTGCTTTCCAGCCCTCTCTAAGCGGTTTACAGAGGCAGCCTATTGCCCCCAACAATCTGGGTCATTTAACCAACCTTGGAAGGATGGAAGGCTGAGCCAACCTTGAGTTGGTCAGGATCGAACTCCTGGCAGTTGGCAGAGTTAGCCTGCAATACTCCTTTCTAACTACTGCACAGGAAGAAAGGGAAGGAAGGAAGGATGGAGAAAAGGAAGAGAAATAGCACTCGCCATAGTCCTTAGACTTACATTCTGCTTCCCAGTGGTTTACAACCCTCTCCAAGGGGTTTACAGAGTCAGCCTCTTGCCCCATGTGTGCCCCCCACCCCCCCAAACTCCATTTTCACTGGCAGAGGGTTGCAGGAGGCTGTCCCAGCCAAAAACGGAGCTCGGGAGCCTGTTTTCGCTGGCAGAGTGCTCAGGCCACAGACGCCCCCAACACGAGTGACATCAAGCTGGCCATACCCATCCCGCCCCCCCCTTCGCCCCCGAAGTCAAACACAACCCTGATGCAGCCCTCAATGAAGTTGAGTTTGACACTCCTAGTGTAACTCAAGCAGGAGACCCTATGCCATTTTAGATTGGTGGCTGTCCAGTGACGTCTTCCAAACCTCCAGTGGTGAAGCACCCACAATATCTGAAGGCAGGCAGTTCCGCTGGTTAATTGCCCTCACTGTTAGGAAGTTTTTCCTTAATTCCAGGTTGCTTTTCTCCTTGATTAGTTTCCATCCATCGTTTCTTGTCTTGCCTTCTGGTGCTTTGTAGAATAATTTGTCCCCCTCTTTTTTTGTGGCAGCTCCTTAAATACTGGAATACTGCCCTCATGTCCCCCCTAGTCCTTCTTTTCATTAAGCTAGGCATACCTATTTCCTGCAAACATTCTTCATGTGTTTTAGTCTCTTTGGAAGGGTTTCAACCAACACTGATCCCAGAGTTAAGTTAGGTTGACCAAAGGGAACCATCTGTGCCACTGGATTAAGAAGAGCTGTTGAAATTCTCCATTTTTCAGGAAGTCCCGTTCCTTTTGGCATTATCTTTGGAGGCACGGATATTAATGAAGATGCCAAAATTGAGGAGAAGGCCAAAATTATGGAGAAGGTGTTGGATGAAGCCAGGTAAAGAAATGTTCTCTTACTCCTTCTTATTGTCATACCGTGAATCAATTTCAAAGAAATGTTCTCTTACTCCTCCTTATTGTCATACCGTGAATCAATCAACATCTATTTGGATCTTTGTCCCAAAATTGTTTTTTTTTTCCAAAGGGCCACTGGACTTTCTCGGTGTTTTCTTTGAAAGCCTTTCGCTTCTCATCCAAGAAGCTTCATCAGTTCTTGGATGAGAAGCGAAACTAAGAAAGTCCAGTTGCCTTTTTGGAAAAGCATCTTCGAGACAACCATGATCTGGATGAATGAGAATCTCCAAATATGGGAGAAATTATGAAATAAAAATTATAAACTGACAATGTCTGTATCCTATAAAGAAAATATGTATAAAATGTTCTATAGGTGGCATTTGCCACCAGCAAGACTGGCTAAGATGTTTCCAAATACCGCATCGTTTGCTGGAAATGCAAACAACAAAGAGGAACATACTACCACATGTGGTGGACATGTCCCAAGTTAAAACAGTATTGGAGTAAAATTAATTACAATTAGAAGAGATAACCAAACAACATATAGAGATGAAGCCAGAAATATTTTTATTAGGAATACTCCCAGGTCTTACGGAAAAAAAATACAGTATTTAATTATTCATATTATCACAGCAGCAAGAATAATATGTGCACAGAATTGGAAAAACAATAATATACCAACCAAAGATAATTTGATTAGAAAAGTTTTGGAATGTACAGAAATGAACAAACTTACAAAGGAGATATAAGAAAAAGAGGAAACAGAAATATTATATAGTGTGGGAGAAATGGTATGAATGGTTAGAGGAGAGAGATAAAAGGCAAGGAAAGATCAAATAAGGAAGATATAGAAGTAGAAATGTAATAAATAAGAGGAAACAAAAAATGCAGATTGTAGAAATGAAATTGTGTACACTGTTATTTATATGTATGTATCAGAGGTGGGTTTCAGCAGGTTCTGACCAGTTCTGGAGACCCAGTAGTGGAAATATTGAGTAGTTAGGAGAACCGGTAGTAAAAATTCTGACTGGCCCTGCCCCCATCTATTCTCTGCCTCCAAGCTGATCAGGAGGAAATGGGGATTTTGCAGTATCCTTCCCCTGTCACGCCCACCAAGCCATGCCCGCCACACCACTCCATGCCCACAAAGCCACACCTATAGAACCGGTAGTAGAAAATGTTTTAAACCCAACACTGGTATATATGTAAATAAATCAATATTAGAATTATATATATAAAGGATACATTGAAATAAGGGAGAAGAAGAAATGGATAAGTAAGAAATGTTTTACCGATGCGAAATAGTTGGAAAGAAAAAATTGTTAAAGATTCTTTTTTTTTTGTTTTTAAAAAAAATGTTTAATAAAAAAAGAGAGAGAGAGAGAGAGAATCTCCATAGTGTGTTTGGATCTTTCTTAGGCTAGAGCAGAGGATCTGTAAATCAGCCTTCTTCAAGACCTCATCTTGGAAAGTCCTCAACTGTGGACGCTTGGATGGTGGAATCCTAAGATTCAGAGCCCGTTTTGTCAAAGGCCCCGTTTTGGGGAACTTCTCTGGATGAGACCCCAATTGCTAAAAAGGATCCCGTTTGCTGTGAACACAAAGATCTTGAGTTAGATTGTGCTTTTGAATCCATCACGTTCAGAAGTATTTTCTTCTCCATGTCTCTAGGTTTGCAGTGTCCTTCACCGAAGCCATGAAAGAAGCAGCTGCAACGTATTGGGTAGGTGTGACTTGGGACTGGACTGAGTTTTTATTTTGTGTCTCTTTTTTTAATTGGCTTCCCCTTGCCTATGAATTTTTTTTGGTTTTGAGCTTGAAGTTGTTCTGCAAGGATTTTGCTTACCTGGCTTAAATCATGCTAATCCTTCTCCTCCTCCTCCGGGACCTTCAGTAGTAAAAACATATTTGACATTCATGTGAAAAGACAGAAATTGATCAGCTTTGAAGCTACATCTCCTCCTCCTCCTCCTCCTCCTCTTGATCTTCATCCTCATTGTCAATGAAAAAAAATATCTCTTCCTCCTTCTCATTTTCTTTTCCATTAACACCAGTACAAAGTTGAGTGGGGAACACCCTCCTCCCTTCTGCTTGCTTCTGCTTTTCCTCCTCCTCATTGTGGACCTTCAAAGGTAACAACAGACGCGACATTCATGTGAAAAGAAAGATATTGATCAGACACCTCTTCTTCTTCTTCTTCTTCTTCTTCTCCTCCTTCTCCTTCTCCTTCTCCTTCTCCTTCTCCTTCTCCTCCTCCTCCTCCTCCTCCTCCTTCTTCTTCTCCACCTCTTCCTCCTCCTTCTCTTCTTCTCCTCCTCCTCCTCTTCTTCTCTCCTCCTCCTCCTCCTCTTCTCCTCCTTCTTTTTTTCCTTCTCCTCCTCCCCCACCTCTTCTCCTTCTCCTCTTCCTCCTCCTGCAAGATATCTCTTCCTCCTTTTCTCTCCTTTTCTTCTCTATCAACACATCAATTTGAATGGGAAACAGCTTTCCTCCTCCTCCTCCTCTTCTTTTTCTCCTCCACCTCCTCCTCCAAGGTATCTCTTCCTCCTTCTCTCCTCCTCCTTATCAACACATCAACTTCAATAGGGAACAGCCTTCCTTTCCTCCTCCTCCTTCACCTTCTCCTCCTCCCCCCTCCCTCCTGGTCCCTCTGGCTCTCACCTTTCTTCTCTTGGCAAACCATGGGCCAACTCAAATTTCTGCAAACCTCATTTTATCCATTTTTGTGCTCGCATCTGAACACATGCACCCAACAGCTCTCAGCCGTTGTACCTCCCCTGCCCCACAAATCAGCCTCCCAACCTTGCAGAGTTCAGATTGCAACGACAGTCAAACCATCTGCCATTCCGAAGTCCGCTTTTTAGAAACAGGTGGATGCAAGCAGCCCGCTAATTTTGGGGGCTTACCTGTGCATTGGCAAGCCAAGGTAAAGAGCCGCTGGGAACTTGGATCTGCAACCTGAACGAAGCTAGAAACACAAAGCTTGAGGCTGGGGGAGCTAATTTAGGCTTGTGTCTGGCTTGAAAGGGGTATTTTGCAGGCCTACCATAAAAAGACAGATTTGGTTCAGCAGTGCTGGAGACGGGAGGAGAATGGGTTTTTGTGTAAATACAGTATTTGATAGCAATCACAGACAGGGCTTTAATTTATTTTGATACCTTCAAAAAGAAATACTCCAGATAAGTGCCCTCTTCTGCTATGATTCTCTGCCTTGAAAACAAATTAAGCCTCTTTTGTGGGCAACCTTCCCCCCCCCCCCATCTCTCCGAATGGCGGCCTTCATTAACTGTTTTTGTTCCTTTTTTTCTTCCTTTTGATGTTTTTTTTAAACCTCCGTAATGATGACGGTGGGGGTTTGTCATTTGCCCAGGAAGACAAATAAATCTAATAAATAGTAAAAAAATAGTGCGGGAGAATGACTAGAGAATCTCTCTCTTTTTTTTTTCTTTCATTCTCTCTTTTTCTTTCTGTCTCTTTCATTATCTTTCTTTCTCTGTCTCTATCATTCTCTCTCTCTCTCTCTCTCTCTCTCCACTCTCCTTCTCTGTCTGTCTCTCTTCTCTCTCTCTCTTTCTCTCTCTCTTTCTCTTTTTTCTTTCTCTCTTTTTCTTTCTCTCTCTCTCTTATTCTTTCTCTTTCATTATCTTTCTTTCTCCTCTCTCTCTTCTCTCTCTTTTTCTTTCTCTCTCTCTCTCATTCTCTCTTTCTTTCTTGCTTACTCTGTCTCTTTTGTTATCTTTCTTTCTTTCTCTCTCCTCCTCTGTCTGTCCCGCTCTTTCTGTGTGTGTGTGTGTCTCTTTCTCTTCTCTGTCTCTCTCTCTTCTTTCTCCTCTCTCTCTGTGTCTTCTTTCTCTCTGTCTTTTTTCTCTCTCTTCTCTCTTTCTCTCTCCTTCTCTTTCTCTGCTTCTCTCTCTCTCTCTTTCTTCCTTTTTCCCTCTCCCTTAAAAATCTGCTTCGCTAAAAACCTGATAATTGTATCAAGTTACAAAAATTGATTGCTGCTTACCATAAATATTGATTGAAGCTCATTGAAGGCTGCCGGGTCTGATTAGCTTCTGACGTCACCTGACAAGCTGCTTTTTAAAAGGGGTAATTATACCCAGAAATCTAGGCAGCTTCACCTTCTTGGCTGTGCCTTTAGACTGCCCAATTTTTAAAGCCAGCATTGAGATCTTTATATATTTCTTCCTCCCCTTGAATATATTTCTGAATGGCTTGCATAGGATCAAAGCCCAACATGACCCAGAAAAACAGATAATCTTTGATTTACAATCATTCCTTTAGTGACAAAGTTAACAACAGCACTAAAAAATGGGTTGTAGACCCATTTCCCACACTTGGCACCATTGGAGAATCCGATGGTCATGTGATCAAAATTCAGACGCTCGGCAACTGACTCGTATTTATGACGGTTGCCGTATCCTCAGATCATGTGATCCCCTTCCGAGGTAGGTAAAATGAGGACCCGGATTGTGGGGGCAATAAGCTGACTTTGTATAAAAAAGAACACCGCTTAGGGGGGGCCGAAAGCCCTACTAAGCAGGTATATACAAATTATGACACTATTGCTTTACACGTTGTAAGCTGCCCTGAGTCTCCGGAAAAGGGCGGCATATAAATCGAACCAATAAATAAATAAACAAACAAACAAACAAACAAACAAACAAATAAATAAATAAAAGATTAGAATAGCAGATTTGGAAGGGACCTCCGAGGTCTTCTAGTCCAACCCCCTGCTTAGACAGGAAACCCTGATACCCTTGGATAACCATTTGTCTGAAATGGTATAGGACAGTGATGGCTAACCTTTTTGCATGCCAAAAGCGGGGAGAGCGCAGGGGGTCACACATGCACATGCCCACACCCATAATTCAATGCCCCTCTGTGCCCTGTGCATTCGTGTGACCCTCGCGCTCCCCCACACATGCGCACACAACCCCCCCCCCCCACACACACACACTCCATTTTGGGCCTAGCAGGCCTCCCTGAAGCCTCCGGAGGCCGGAAATGGCCTGTTTCCAGACTTCCGGTAGGCCCATTTTTTGCCCTCCCCAGGCTCCAGAGACTTTCCCTCCGGATGTTTCCCTCCGGAGACCGGAAACATCCCATTTCCTGACTTCCGTTGGGCCCAGAAGACGCGTTTTTCACCCTCCCCAGGCTCCAGAGGCTTTCTTTTCCCCGTTGCCCCAGAGGCTGAAAACGCCTTCCCGGAGCCTCCGCGTGAGCCCATACTTAACCTGGCATCCAAAAGATATGAGGAGCCATATCTTAAGTGAGGGCAAACCTCACTTAACAAAGGTCTCAGCAACAGAAACTACCTGGGGCTCAATTACCTGTATGTTTCTAAGATGGCCTGCGTAAAATAAAAACCTCAGCAGGATCCAAAATGAAAAGAAGAGAACCATTTAAAAAAAAAAATAGAATAATTTCACCAGGAGGCTTTTCTTGTTTGATTGGCAAAAAATAAAAATAAAAAATGATCGTAAATAATGGTTGTGTTTTAGTCCCTTGCATATTGATCGATCGATCAATATTAAAAATTGGCGGGCCTTTACGGGAAACGGCCCTGCTACTTAGAATAGAATGAGCTGGAAGGGACCTTGGAGGTCTTCTAGTCCAGCCCCTTGAAACTATTTGAGACAAGTGACCATTTAGTCTTGTTAGGGAATGGCTGTTGCCTAACTGGTTGGGCTGGCAATATATATATTGCAGTCAAAATGTAATGTATAGCTTTAAGACTGTAATGATGTATTGCATCATATTGTATTCTGATTGGCTAGCTCTGTAGCCAACATATTTAAGAGGAAGCTTGAATCATGGCTTATTTTTCTGATTACATTATTATTGCTACCTCTGCTTCTCTCTGCCTGTTCTCTCTGCATGATCACTGATTGATCATTGCTACTTGTTGTTTTCTACTGATTGTTTTACTGCTTGCAACTCCAAAAAAGAACTGTTTTATTGCATATGACTACAACAACTGGTAAGAAGACTTAGTTCTTGGAATATCTCTGGATTGACAATTTAACTATCTTTACCTGTGTATGTCCTGGATTGTTTATTGGACTTTGCTTTGGTTTTTTTTCCCCTAAAAGTAAAAGAATATCACAACTCAGTGTATCTGTGTATTGACAGTGCTTAGTCACAATCACTCTCAGCCGTTTCTCGTGTGCACAGCCTTGCTACTGAAGGGTTACTCTGCGCATATTCCTTAACAAGTCTCTTCTTAAAAACCTCCAGTGATGGAGCACCCACAGTGTCTGGTGGCAAGCTGTTCCACTGGTTCATTGTCTTCAATGTTAGGAAGTTTCTCCTTAATTCCAGGTTGCTTCTCTCTTTGGTTAGTTTCCAACCATTGTTTCTTGTCCTGATCTCCGGTGCTTTGGAGAATAATTTGACCCCCTCTTCTTTGGGGCCGCCCCTCAAATCTGGAATACTGCTGTCATGTCACCCCTAATTCTTCTTTTCTTTAGACTAGCCAGACCCAAATCCTGCAGCCGTTCTTCGTATGGTTTTAGACTCCAGGCCTTTGATCATCTTAGTTGCCCTTCTCTGAACTTTTTCCAAAGTCTGTTGTTGTTGTTGTTAGTTGTGAAGTCGTGTCCGACCCATCATGACCCCATGGACAACGTTCCTCCAGGCCTTCCTGTCCTCTACCATCCCCCAGAGTCCATTTAAGCTCAGTCCGACCGCTTCAGTGACTCCATCCAGCCACCTCGTTCTCTGCCTCCTTCTTTTGCCCTCAATCGTTCCCAGCATTAGGATCTTCTACAGTGAGTCCTTCCTTCTCATTAGGTGGCCAAAGTATTTGAATTTCATTTTCAGGATCTGGCCTTCTAAAGAACAGTCAGGATCGATCTCCTCTAGGACTGACTGGTTGGATCACTTTGCAGTCCAAGGGACTTGCAGGAGTCCCTTGGATCGGTCGATCAACCTATTTATTGTTGTTGTTAGTTGCGAAGTCATGTCCGACCCATTGTGACCCCATGGACAATGTTCCTCCAGGCCTTCCTGTCCTCTTAGCATCCTCTGGAGTCCATTGAAGCTCAGTCCAACTGCTTCAGTGACTCCATCCAGCCACCTCGTTCTCTGCCGTCCCCTTCTTCTTTTGTCCTCCATCGTTCCCAGCATTAGGCTCTTCTCCAGCGAGTCCTTCCTTCTCATTAGGTGGCCAAAGGATTTGAGTTTCCTCTTCAGGATCTGGCCTTCTAAAGAGCAGTCAGGGTTGATCTCCTCTAGGACTGACCGGTTGGGTCGCCTTGCAGTCCAAGGGACTCCCAGTAATCTTCTCCAGCATCAGAGTTCAAGGGTCTCAATTCTTTGACGCTCAGCCTTCCTTATGGTCCAACTTTCACAGCCATATATTGCAACTGGGAAAACCATCGCCTTGACTATACACACTTTCCAAAGTGTACTTGTGTCTAATTATTTTCCACCTGCCTGAATGGAGGGACTTTATATAGATGGTACCTTCCTTTTAAGAGGGGCGACTGGGGGGCAAGGGATCCTGATGAATCAGGATATATCTTGCAGAGAAAAGATACGAATCTTGTTCGTTCGTTTTTGTTTGCCTCTCTTTGCACACATTTAGTTTAGCAATCTTTGAAATGTGAACTGTTTTGCAAAAGTTTGCCATGCCCCTTTGGTTACAGTGATTAACCTGCTTTCTCCTGTGTTTTTTGTTTGTTTATTTGTTTTTATTATTATTAATTTGCAAAGCCTCAAAGCAGGAATAAAATCTGTGTCCAGGCTCAAGGTAAGTATTTTTCAAAATCCTCTTTCTGCCCCCTTGGAGAACTGTTTCCTATTTCTGTCTTTCTCCCAAATGAGAACCGACCACCTGCTGTCTCTTGAAGCCTCTTATGGGTTGGTTTGTTTCTTTTTTGCGTAAAACAAGAAGAAAATGATCTTGCGATCTCTGGAGGATTAGGTCGAAAGGATTGGAGAGAGGTTAAAATACATTTGTACTTTTAACAGCTGTGGCGAATATTAGAAGCCACTTCTTTCTTTCTTTCTCTTTCCTCCTTCCTTCCTTCCTTCCTTCCTCTTTCTTTCTTTCTTTCTTTCTTTCTTTCTTTCTTTCTTTCTTTCTTTCTTTCTTTCTTTCTTTCTTCTCTTTCCCCATTTCCTTCCTTCCCGCCTCTTTCTTTATTCTTCCTTCCTTTTTTCTTTTTCATTCATTCTTTCTTTCTTCTTTTTCCTCATTCACTTCCTTCCTTCCTTTTTCTTTATCCTTCCTTCCTTCCTTCCTTTCATTCTTTCTTCTTTCCCCACTCCCTTCCTTCCTACCTCTTTCTTTATCCTTCCTTCCTTTTTTTCATTCATTCTTTCTTCTCTTTCCTCATTCACTTCCTTCCTTTTTCTTTATCCTTCCTTCCTTCCTTCCTTCCTTCCTTCCTTCCTTCCTGCCTTCCTTCCTTCCTTTCTTTCTTCTCTTTCCCCATTCACTTCCTTCCTTTTTCTTTATCCTTCCTTCCTTTTTTCTTTTTCATTCATTCATTCTTTCTTCCCTTTCCTCATTCACTTCCTTCCTTCCTTTTTCTTTATCCTTCCTTTCTTCCTTCCTTCCTTCCTTCCTTCTCTTTCCTCACTCCCTTCCTTCCTTTTTCTTTATCCTTCCTTTTTTTCATTCATTCATTCATTCATTCTTCTCATTCACTCCCTTCCTTCCTTCCTTTTTCTTTATCCTTCCCTTTCTTTCTTTCTTTCTTTCTTTCTTTCTTTCTTTCTTTCTTTCTTTCTTTCTTTCTTTCTTTCTTTCTTTCTTTCCTGCTTTTTTTTTGCTTGCACTTTTTGGCTTTTTCTGTGAGTTCTTTCATCTTCTTTCTTCTTTCTTATATTACTTTGTCTTGGTTTTTTTGTTCTTGTTTAAAGTTTTGACGTGCATGTTTGATTTATTTTCCTTTATTCTTTTCTCCCTTCCTTACTTTCCATTAGTTTGTCTTCATTTTTATCTTCTTGTTTAAAAGTTTCAATTTTTAAAAAATGATATATCAAATGAAAACAACCTGTGGAAAAGCTTGCCCTGGCATGCTTTTCGGGGGGCAGTTGAACGCATGACCCCAAATTTATTCTTATTTCTAGGAATCGTGAGCCTTCCAAACAGGCAGCATAACTGGGCCGAATTTCTGCAGAGGGCAGGTAAAAATGCATACAAGTATGAAATGTTCCAGAATTTTTAGTAAAAGTCTTTCTGAACACAAATCTCTTTCTCTTTGGAGATCTGGGAAGGGAGAGCGAAGAGAAAGGAAGGGAAGAAAAGGGGGCAAGGGAAAGGAAAGGAAAGGAAAAAAGGAAAGGAAAGGAGGTAAATGGATCAGGAACAGAATAAATGAATGAGAAAGGGAAAGGAAGGGAAGGGAAGGAGGTAAATGGATGGGAAAGAGAATAAATGAATGAGAATGGGAATGGAAAGGAAAGGAAAAGAAAGGAAAGGAGGAAAATGGATGGGAAAGAGAATGAATGAGAATGGGAAGAAAAGGAAAGTAGGACAGAGGGAAGGGATTAAATGGATGGGGAAAGGGAAGGGAAGGGAAGGAAAGGAAAGAAAAGGAAAGGAAAGGAAATAAAGGAGGAAGGAGAAGAAAAAGGAGTAGGAAAGAAAAGAGAAGGAAAAATGCCTATAAAACCATCACGGTATCTCCTAACACTGTTTACCCAAGTTTAAACAGAATTCCTCCTCACCACACATGCCCCATCCATCCCCTTGCCATTTTGCTGAAACAAAACCTGGGGAATTGAATTCAGAGCCTTCCGTGCAGAAATCCTCTTTCTCCACCAACCGGGAGGAAGGCTGATTGTTTAGTGGTAAAAAAAGGATTTAAGGTTTTCTCTCTGAAGGTTCTGCAAAAGAGGTCATACCTCCCTCATTCCCCCGCCGGTTGAGTAGTTTATCCCTCCTGTACGGTTATCCTTAAGTCACACACCTCTGTTATATGCTGTGGCTTGGCCTCTGAATATCGTGCGTTTCGAGCTGTCAGCGGTTCAAGGACCGAGAAGCCTGGAAGACTTTTCCTTCAAACTAAAGCGCTGGTGACAAGTAGATAATTCAAAATTTCCATAGAGTGCGCCGTAGACGGGCACTGGCTCAGTTTTCCCTCTGCCGATCTTGGTGATTCCCCGATTTGTCGAAACCAGAGACAGCTTCTTTTTTGGAAGGGTTTTTTTTGTTTTTTGTTTTTTATTTGATTTATATGCCGCCCTTCTCCGGAGACTCAGGGCGGCTTACAATGCGTTAAGCAATATCCTTCATACTTTTGTATATTTATACAAAGTCCGCTTATTGCACCCACAAACTGAGTCCTCATTTGACCTACCTTAGAAAGGATGGAAGGCTGAGTCAACCTTGAGCCTGATGAGATTCGAACTTACAGTAATTGCAGACAGCTGATGTTAATCACAATGCTTTTAGTCTGCTGAGCTACCAGGTTGAAAAATGTGAAGCACAATCAGAACGGGATGTTGAAGAATTGTGTTTTGTATTTTGGCCGAGTGCTATTGTGGAAAGGCAGGAAATGGATGGATTGAGTTTGGCAGTTGGGTTTGGTGGGGGTGGAGGTGGGGGGAAGTGGATTGTTGTCAGGGTTTGTTGCAAGAAACAAATCCAGAAGCACTCACAGATAACTGAATCAGCTGGATTCATTAACTTCTTTATATTCATAATAACACATAAAGTATTTACAACACCAATAGTTGATTCTCCAGCTCAGATCAGCAGACATGTTCACACACAGAGAATACATAGGGAGTTTAAACACACACTGGTTTCAGTTTCTCTTTTCTCTGCACAGAATCAGAAGCTGCAGACTAAGGCACTCCCTGGCTCCAGTCTGTCTCAGCTCCCAATTGGCTGACTTTAGTTGCTATGCCTATTCATTGGCTGACCGTATCTTCCCAGTCATGAATATCCTGATAATTGTCTCAGTTGGTTTCTTGACATACTTACGGAGGGTTCAGTGCTCCCCAGTTCTCCGACTCCCCCTAAAAATTTAAATAAATAACCCCCCCTTTAAATTTTAAACCCCACAAAACATTGTGGTGAGAACATCTGTGACTTGTGATGGACAGGCCACAAAGGGTGAGAGGGGTGTAGATGTAATCAGAAGGTCATCCGTTGTAGGGATTGATCAGAAACCGGGGATAAATAGACATCTGTTGGGATTTTTGAAATGAAAGTAGAAGCCACCGTTTCCGTTTTTAGGATTGGCAATGTCCATGAGACCAGCAACAGGGAGATTCAGTGGAATAATGGCACTGAGGTCAGAATTCAATCTTTAGAATCCTTCTGTCTCTCTGTGTGTGTGTGTGTGTGTGTGTGTGTGTGTGTGTGTGTGAGAGAGAGAGAGAGAGAGAGAGAGAGAGAGAGAGAGGGAGGGAGGGAGGGAGAGAGGGAAGGAAAGAAAGAAAAAGGAAGGAAGGAAGGAAGATTTAGATTTAGATTTAGATTTAGATTTAGATTTAGATTTAGATTTAGATTTAGATTTAGATTTAGATTTAGATTTAGATTTAGATTTAGATTTAGATTTAGATTTAGATTTAGATTTAGATTTTATTGGATTTATATACCGCCCTACTCCCGAAGGACTCAGGGCGGTGTACAGCCAACAATAAAAAAAACATAAGTACAAAATTTAAAACCAACTAAAAACAGATTAAATAAATTTGGCCCAGACAGAATTAAAACACCCCAAATAATTTAAAACAGATTAAAATTTAACACTAAAAACGGAGAGTGGTTAGGCCAGGAAGGAAGGAAGGAAGGAAGGAGGAAGGGAGGGAGGGAAGGAAAGAGTGAGAAGAAAGAAACGGAAGGAAGGAAAAGAGGGCAAAGGAAGAAGACAGAAAGAATGAAAGAGGATGGAAGGAAGAAGGGAGGAAAGAAAGAAAAGGAAAGAGCGAGGGAGGAAAGGAAGGAAAGAAACAAAAAAACAGAAGGAAGGAAGAGAAAGAGGGAAGGAAGAAAGGAAGGAAAGAAAGAGAAACAAGGAAGGAAGGAAAGAGAGAGAAGAAAGGAAGAAAGAAGGGAGGAAGAAAGAAAGAAAAGAAAGGGAAAAGAAAAGAAAGAAATAATTTGTATGTTTCCCAGAAAGTTCCTATCATTCATAATACAGGGAATCCTTGACTAAACAATCATTCGTTTAGCAACCATCCAAAGTTGTGATGATGACACTGAAAAAAAACCCTGAACGACCAGTCCTCGCACTTACAACCATCACAGCATTCTCAGTCGTATGATCATGATTTGGCTGCATGCATTTTGAGAGGTGCAGCATCCAATGGTGGGGGAGGGAGTTGTCGCATGATCACCACATGCGACCGTGATTCGTTTAACAGCCTCACGATTCGCTTACCCACCACGGCCGAAAGGACATAAAAGCAGGGGGGGCTCTCACTTAACGACCACATCCCTTAGCCACGAGACATTCCTGTCTCAACGGAGGTCATAAACTGAGGACTGCCAGCTATTTTCACGTCTTAACAATGTTCAAAGCTTTACAGGACCCTGTGACCAGTACCAGAAAAATCCACATTTATATTCAAGAGAAATCCGATAAAAGGTCTCCTACTTGTCTAGGTGGCTCAAGTGGCTAAGACGCTGAGTATGTCGATCAGAAAGGTCGGCAGTTCGGCGGTTCGAATCCCTAGTACAGGTCTCCTGTGTGAGCAGGGGGTTGGATCAGATGACCTCCAAGGTCCCTTCCAACTCTTACTGTTACACAGTGGTGGGATTCAAATAATTTAACAACCGATTCTCTGCCCTAATGACCAGCTGGGGAGGCATGGCTCGGTGGTCATGTGACCGTGTGGGCATGTCCAACTCAATGTCACTCACGTTGATGGGTGCTTCGCCTTAGCTGTTACAATGTACTAAGGGTTAACTGGAGAGGCAGTTTCTGTAAGCAGGGCAATAAAGATTAGGCTAGAAATACTGCCAGAATGTTTCCTTCCTGCCTTCCTTACAGGATTAGCTCTGTAAAGTGGAAAGAAAACTAAGATTTCTTTGAACAACTGGTTTTCCGAACTGCTTAGAAAGTTAACAACTGGTTCTCCCGAATAGCTGTGAACTGGCTGAATCCCACCACTGCTGTTACATCACTACAACATGACCCATCAATCAGCTGTGGCTCCCAATGTCCCTTTCCAGGCTGATGGGAATTGTAGTCCACAGGTACCAACCCCTCACCTTGGACGGAAGATGCAAAACATTTCAAATTGAATCCCCCCCCCAAGTTTGCCTATCTCTGCTGTCCTCGACTTACCAAATTCGTTTAGCGACCGCTCCAAGTTACAAACGGCACTGAAAAAAGGGATTTGTGACTGTTTCCCACACTTAATAACCATTGCAGCCTCCCCAGAATCAAAATTCCAATTGACTCCGATTTACGACGGTTGGCACCATCCCGGGGTTCACGTAATCTCCTTTTGTGACCTTCTGACGGAGGGGGGGGGGAGCCAGATTCACTGAACAACCAGGTTAGTAACTTCACCGCTGTAGGGATTCTCTTAACAACGGTGGCCAGACAAGTCGTAAAATGGGACAAACCAGGGGTGAAATGCTCCCGGTTCAGACCGGTTCAGAGAACCGGTAGCGATGGCGTCGCGAGGCTCCGCCCACCCAACTGGTCATCATCATTTCCTGGTTTTAACCAGGAAGTAACCTGTTTTTTAACCCTCTGCGCATGCACAGAAGGCTTTGTGAATGTGCAGAGGGTCCGTGTGTGCACGGCGTATGCACTTCTGAATCGGTTGGGAAGGTAAGTAGATTTTCAGCCCTGGGGCAAACGTCATTTCACAAATGTCTCCCTTAACAGCAGAAAGTTTTGGGCTCCGTTGCGGTCAAAAGTCAAGGAGCGCCGAGCATATTTTCAAGAGACGGGAAAGGGAGGGTTGTCAGCTTTGAAATTCTCACAGGTTGCGTTGCTGCGCGCTTGTGAAGGACGACAAAGGAAAAAATAAGGAAAGGTCAGCCCGCCGCAAAGAATTCCTCGTTTTTTTTTAAAACTGCAGCTTTTCGCTGCTGTGAATACAGTTAACAAGTTACCTCTATGGAAGGAGAAGGAGAAGAAGAAAAAAATCAACGTAGGTTAAAATTGGAAATGATTTAGACCTCCACAGAATATTAAAATTGCATTAAGGATAATTTTGGCTTCTTTGCTATCAAGCAGAATGGCTCTGTGCTTTATGGAGCACTAAGGATATTTTGATTATGAATCTGGTTTGGAGAGGGGTTTTTTTGTTTTGTTTTTTGTTTCTTCTTCCAACCCTTCTTTTCTTTTCAGCTCCTGTTTGGTAATTGAGCTATTTGGACTGGAGTTTTTTTTCTTTTTTCTTTTTTGCCCTTTTCACGTTTTCTCTCACTCGCTTTCTGTCGTCTGCTGCTTTCTACCGTTGCCTGGTTCCGACAGAAGCTTAATGAGGTGGTTGCAGATTCTACAGAAAAGCAGAGCCATATATATAGACACAGACACACACACACATCCTCTGTCTCTCCTTCTCTTTCTCCCTCATTCTTTTTCTCTCCTTCTCTTTCTCCTTTTCTCTCTCTCATTCTCTCCTCTTTCTCCTTTTTTCTCTCCTCTTTCTTTCTTTTTTCTCTTTCTCCTCTCTTTCTTCTTTCATCCCTCCCTTGTTCTTTCTCCTCTTTCTTCTTTCTTTCCTTCTCTTTCTCTTTCTCCCTCCTTTTTCCTTTGTTTCTTTCTCCTTTTCTCTCTCCTCTTTCTCTCTCCTCTCTCTCCTCTTTCTTCTTTCTCCTTTTCTCTCATTCTCGTTCTCTTTTTCTCTCTTTCTCCTCTTTCTTTCTCCTTTCTCTTTCTCTCCTTCTCTTTCTCTCTCCCTCGTTCTCTCTCTCCTTCTCTTTCCCTCTCCCTCGTTCTTTCTCTCTCCTCTTTCTCCCTTGTTCTTTCTCTCTCTCCTTCTCTTCCTTCTTTTCTCTGTCCTCTTTCTCTTTTTTCTCTCTTTCTCTTCTCTTTCTCTTTCTCTCTCCCTCTCCCTCTCTTTCCTTTTATCTCCCTCATTCTTTCTCTCTCCTCTTCCTCTTTCTTTCCTTCTCTTTCTCTTTCTCTCTTTCTGCTTTTTCTCATTCTCTCTCCCCTTTCTCCTTTTCTCTCTCCTCTCTCTCTCCTCTCTCTCTTTTTTCTCTCTCCTCTCTTTCTCTTTTCTTTTATCTCTCTCGTTCTCGCTCCTTCTCTTTCTCCTTCTCTTTCTCTCTCCTTTTTCTCTCCTTCTCTCTCTCTCTCTCTCTCTTTCTCTCTCTCTCTCTCTCTGGATTGGATTTTAATTTCTGAAAAGCAATATTGTAAACCTGGACTCTGGGCCCCCACCGGTGATATTTAGGAAAGATAAACAGACGGCATTGGGGGAGCTGGTTTTTGGTTACTGATCAGCCCCTGTGTTTTATGCCAATCTTGAAAGAGATTGGTGGGATATTTGTTAAAAAAACGAAGTGGTGGACAGAGGAACCAGCCACAGAAACCTTCCCTTTTTCCTTTTTTTTCTTGTTTAAAAGGTCACCGCAGGGAGAGAGAGACCATAAAAACAGAGAGGATGGTCGCATCTTTTCCAGTTCAGTTCTTTTTGCAAAAAAATAATAAAAAATATCCCCTGAATTACTTGTAGCATCTACTGTGGATGGAAACATTAATAAAGCTGCTGGAATCCGCCCGGACTCGTTTTTATAACCTTCAGATGTTCTGCAGTCCTCGAGTTACAACCGTATTCAGCTCCGGCTGTTACGGTCGTAAATTGTAACAGTCATAACACACGATCGACGATGATTTTACGTTGGGGTTTTTTTTTCCCGCATTTGTGGTGGTTGTTAAGTGAACGTCATAAAGCAATTACAGCGGCCATGAGTGCGAGCGCCGCAGTCACAAAGCGAACACGGCAGTTGTAAGTGCAAACCCATTGATTGGGGTATGGGAGGGGTTTTGCCGAAAACTGGGAGTAACCAACGGGTTTTGGCAAAAGCCATTTGGCCAATTCAGTCACGTGTCTGTGGGAATCTCCAGACCGATGCAAGTGAGGTTGTGTTGCTGGAACCCTCCCCTAAGTGTGGTCACGTGACTATGGGGTGTGTGTGCGAGTGAGTGCGGGAACTTCAGATCTGGTTATAAATCAGGTAGGTCATAACTTCAAATGGTTGCTAAGTGACTAGTTATAAGTCAAGGACTCCCTATACAGCAGAAATTCTGGTGACAAGTTAGGCCAGTGATGTCTAATCTATTTCTCATTGTGTGCACGCACACTACAATGCGCATCTATGCCGGCACCCATAAGGCAATGCATCCCCTTTGCGCATGCACCCCGCTTTTGGCCTAGCAGCCTCCTGGGCCCCCCAAAAAAGGCCATGTGGGGGGGGGGGAACAGGCCTCACCACCACCACCCCGCTCTCCATCCCCGCACTCCCCACACATGCGCACAAGCTCCCCTTCGCATGCACTCGCGTCTCCCACATGAGCCCCACCCCCTGCACATCCCGAAAAATGAGCTGGCTGGCGGGAGGCGCGTGCACCAGAGCTGGGTTTCAGCAGGTTCTGACCAGTTCTGGAGAACCGGATGCGGAAATTTTGAGTAGTTCGGAGAACCGGTAGTAAAAATTCTGACTGGCCCCGTCCCCCATCTATTCTCTGCCTCCCGAATTGCAGCTGATCGGGAGGAAATGGAGATTTTACAGTATCCTTCCCCTGTCACGCCCACCATGCCCACCAAGCCATGCCACACCCACCAAGCCACACCCAAAGAAGGAGCCTGGATAGCTCAACAGACTAAAAGCCTGTTATTAACATTCAGCTGTCTGCAATGATTGCAAGTTCGAATCTCATCAGGCTCAAGGTTGACTCAGCCTTCCATCCTTTCTAAGGTAGGTCAATTGAGGACCCAGTTTGTGGGGGCAATAAACTGACTTTGTATAAAAAATATACAAAAGTATGAAGGCTATTGCTTAACGCATTGTAAGCCGCCCTGAGTCTCCGGAGAAGGGCGGCATATAAATCTAATTAAAAAAAAGAGACACTTTTCCCAAAAGGTTTCCACAGTGGCTCAGCAGACTAAAAGCATTGTGATTAACACCAGCTGTCTGCAATTACTGTAAATTCGAATCTCCCCAGGCTCAAGGTTGACTCAGACTTCCATCCTTTCTAAGGTAGGTAAATTGAGGACCCAGATTGTGGGGGCAATAAACTGACTTTGTATAAAAAATATACAAAAGTATGAAGGCTATTGCTTAACGCATTGTAAGCCGCCCTGAGTCTCCGGAGAAGGGCAGCATATAAATCTAATTAAAAAAAAAAGAACCAGTAGTAAAAAAGTTTGAAACCCACCACTGGCGTGCATGTATGCGTGGTGGAGCTGAACAAGGTGACGGCTCGTGTGCCCACGGGGGGGGGGGGGGGGCTCTACAGGCCAGCTGTGGCACACGTGCCATAGATTCGCCACCATGAGGTTAGACTGAGGCAGGTTGGATTGGTTAACCTGAGTTGATCATTCTTCCCTTGTTGATGCCACCATTGTTTTGTAAGAGAGAGGCTTAAAAAAATTCCACTTCTGCATTTAGCGGTTAAAATCCATTTCTATATTCCCCTCATTCCAGTCTTGAAGAGGCACCAGCCACATTCAAACATTTTTTTAAAAAAAAAATACTTTTGCTTCCTCAGGAAAGGTGGCAAAATTTTCTTGGCTTTTTTTGATCTCTCCAGGCCTCCTTGAATGGTTAACTTTCCAAAATGGACTTTCCAGAAAGTCTCTTGAAAAAGTACCTTTTGGGACAACTATGACCTGGATGACTGAGAATATCCATAGACATTTTCCAAGGTGGACCAGTTCTCCAGGATATGGGTGGTATAAGGGCTCCTACCTTGGGCTCGACTAGAAGATCTCCAAGATCCCTTCCAGCTTAGCCAAAGATTGCTTTGAAAAGCAATGGAAATAGAGAACATGAAAAAACTAGTTTCAGTAGATTGATTAATAGCACTTAGCAATAGCACTCCGACTTATATACCGCTTCACTGTGCTTTATAGCCCTCTCTAAGCGGTTTACAAAGTCAGCCTCTTGCCTCCAACAATGTGGGTCCTCATTTTACCAACCTCGGAAGGATGGAAGGCTGAGTCAACCTTGAGCCAGTCAGGATTGAACCCCTGGCAGTCCGCACAATTAGCCTGCAATACTGTATTCTAACCACTACGCCATCATGGATGGATGGAGGGAGGGAGGGAAGGAGGGGAAGGGAAGGGAGGGAGAAAAGGAAGGAAGGAAGGAAGGAAGGAAGGAAGGAAGGAAGGAAGGAAGGAAGGAAGGAAGGAAGGAAGGAGAAAATGAAGAGCTACAGCGATAGATTTAGACTTATATACCGCTTCATAGTGCTTTGCAGCCCTCTCTAAGCAGTTTACAGAGTCAGTCTCTTGCCCCCAACAATCTGGGTCCTCATTTTACCGACTTCAGAAGGGTAGAAGGCTGAGTCAGCCTTGAGTCAGGCAGGTTCGAACCACTGGCAGTCGGCACAATTAGTCTGCAATACTGCATTCAATTTCAATTTTCAATTTAATTCAATCTATATGCCGTCCCTCTCCGAAGACTCAGGGCAGCTCACAATACATTTAAAATCCTAATAAAAACATTTAAAAATTAAAAACATTAAAAAACACTGCCATTCTAATCACTATGCCATCAGGGAGGGAGGGAGGGAGGGAGGGACGAAGGAAGGAAGGAAGGAAGGAAGGAAGGAAGGAAGGAAGGAAGGAAGGAAGGGCAATAGCAATAGCACTTAGACTTATATACCGCTTTGCAATGCTTTGCAGCCCTCTCTAAGCAGTTTAGTCAGCCTATGGCCCCCAACAATCTGGGTCCTCATTTTACCAACCTCGAAATGATAGAAGGCGGAGTCAACTTTGAGCCGATTGGAATTGAACTGCTGGCAGTCGGCAGAGTTAGCCTACAATAACTTCTACTACTACTACTACTACTTCTAACTACTGTGCAAGGGAAGGGAGGGAGGGAGGGCAATAGCAATAACACTTAGACTTACATACTGCTTCGCAGTGCCTTACAGCCCTCTCTAAACGGTTTACAGAGCCAACCTTTTCCCCCCAACAATCTGGGTCCTCATTTTACCCACCTCAGAAGGATGGAAGGCTGAGTCAACCTTGAACCCATCGAAATTGAACTGCTGGCAGCCGGCAGAATTAGCCTGCAATACTGCATTCTAACCACTGCGCCACTATGGCTCCTAATAAGAGGGAAGGGGTTGGGTTGGAATCAACAACTTGCAAATATTCCCAGATGGTTGATGGTGCGTTGACTTGACGGGGTCCTTGACCCTTCTTAATTTTCGGAGAAGCTCTGATCTTTTGAATCTTAAGAAGTTTCAATCATCCTTTCTCTACAGGGATTGCCCAGGACGACCAGAATGTATATCTCTTCGTGCTGATCTGTGGACTAAGGAGAGTCAAAGATCCACTTTATCTACTGGATGCTTTTTCAGGTCAACATTTTCCCATCCAACTTCCTAACCATACATTTGGCATGGATGACCCCCTACCAATGGCCATCTTTTTGGATGACTGGGAGGCATAATTTGAGGAGGCAGGGGGTCGCCTGGAATGTGATGGATACAGCTGTTGTGTCCATCTGACCAGAGTTTGGGTTTTCTAACTTCTAAATTTTTCTAATTTGTGTGTGTGTGTGTGTGTGTGTTTCATAAGAACATTTAGGGAGATGAATTCGCCTTTTCCAGTCTCACTTGGTGCTATGGAACTAAGAGCCTCTCAGAGGCGCTGTATCAATGAACTGGGCAGTAAAATAAATTTAATCGATCGATTAAAAGAAAAATAAATTGCGCCACTTTCCTTCGAGGACCGAGAACACACAGGATTCTTGGTTATTAAATGATTTTATGTAAGGGTGAACATCTGACCATTGTGTTGAAGGGACAACTCAGGAGAGGACAGGGCACCAACCATCATCCTTGGCCTATCTCCTTAATTGAACACATTACATTAAAATTAATGTCATTGGTTGAATGGTCCATTTGCTCGCCAGACAAATCTGAATTCTCCAGGTTCATTCTTTCGTTTATTCAGTTCCTGTAGCTGTCCACTTCAAGCAACCAAACACTCATTAAAACAATTAAAAAGAGTTACAAGATAGTACAAAATTAAACAAACAGGGCAACCAAGGGGAAAAAAATGCCATTATAGGTATCAATATAGCCAGGAAACAGGGCCCTTCATACTTAGATTGATGCTACGTTGGTGTAGCAAATGGTTTACTAATCAAAGTAGGTATAACTCTTCATGGGAGATTTAGTTGAGGAATTACTCGGACTTCAGACGCTGGGGGAAGCTTAGAGCTAACCAACAGCTGGTTGAAATGTTCTGAAATGTTCCTTCTCAGGAACATAATCCTCCACCATTTGGGTCCAACATTTCTGTAGGCATCTCCGGTATCTTCCCATCTCAGCTGGACTAAAATAACAACTTGAAATTGTTTCACCCAGCACCATCAGATTCTGCCACCAGTTATTGTTGTTGTGGTCCACCAGCGGATCTGGCAGCAGATTTGGACAGTGAGGGGGTTGGGGAGGAACATGGGCCAGTCCTGGCATCTGGGAAAGGCTCTGATGAGGGCTCTGCATCAGAGGCAGAGAGGGGGCCAGGGCCCTATACCAGCTATCAGCTGCCTTCGGAGTCAGACATCAGTGAGGCAGATGAACAGCTGGAGCCTGTTCCCAGTGTGTGCATGTGCAGAGTTGCCAGACGAAGAGAACAACTAAAGAACAAGGGTCAACTCGGGAGTAAGGGCACAGGTGGATGATGAAGGGCCCCTCCCAGAGGGAATAAAAGAGGAGCAAAAGGGGAGTGGAGTTTGCAGCAGACAATTAGTTCATTCCTGCATTCTTGCCAAATTATTGCGAGAGTCTGAAAGCTATCAGCCTGGCCCCTCTCCAAGGCTGATAAAGGTTGGTCATTGTGAACTATCTTGAAAGTCTGTGGGAGGGGAAAGACTTTGCTGGAGAGGAATTCACTGTCAATTAAATAAAAGGGGTTTATCGAGACGGGGACTCAGCTTCGTGCTGCTGGGGGAGCCTAGGCCAGAACAATTGTTAGTCCATGTTACCATACTTTAGTGTCACATTAATTTTAGTCTAACTAGAGTTGTCTCCTCTTCACTTGACAGAGTGGCATCGGGAAGACTCAAGGGTACACTTGCTCATTGTTGGACCTGCCGTAAGTTCTCTCCATGCCCCCATCACCACTATAATTAACTCCACCCTCCATGCTCCTGGTTGTCCTTTCCTTCTCTTTCCTTCTATCTTTCCCAGCATTAAGCTTTTTCCAGAGAGCCAATTCTTTGCATAAGATTTATTTTATTTTAGTTTAATTAGTTGTACCCCACCTTTATTGTTTCTACAAATTGCTCAAGGCAGCAAACCTATTCATCCAAGACAGGTTCCTCCTCTTATTTTCGCAACAACAATCCTGTGATATGGGCTACACTGGGAGAGAGGGAGAGAGAGAGAGAGGGAAAGAGAGAGGGAGAGAGAGAGAGAGAGGGAGAGAGAGAGAGGGAGGGAGGGAGGGAGAGAGAGAGACTGGCCCAAGGTTGGCTTTCATGCCTAAGGCAGGACTAGAATTCTTCTGGTGATTGGCCCAGAGTCACCCAACTGGTTTTCGTACCCAAGGTGAGACTAGAACTCACCATCTCCGGGTGATTGGCCCAGAGTCACCGAAACGGCTTTGGTGCCTAAGGTGGAACTGGAACTCACCATCTCCTGGTGATTGGCCCAGAGTCACCGAAACGGCTTTGGTGCCTAAGGTGGAACTGGAACTCACCATCTCCTGGTGATTGGCCCAGAGTCACCCAACCAGCTTTCGTGCCCATGATAGGACTGGAACTCCCAGGCACCTGGTTTCTAGGCCAGCACCTCAACCGCCAGGCCAGACAGGCTCTCTTAAGATGCCCCATTTCCTGTTTTATTACGCTGTCTTGATAAAACTCCGCTTTCATTTCAATGTTGAATCCTTGTCTTACCGCTTCCCGTTCAGCTACAGCGTGTCTTTCCCCCTTATTAATTTTTTTCCCCCCTTTCCACTCCGGTTCACTGTGAGATTTGAAAGCGAACTGGTGTGGAAGAGAAGATTGTGGAAAGGTACATAATCTAAACATGTATTTTATTTTTATTTTTTTTCCCCCTCTTTTCTGGCTTCTGATGCCTCCCTGCTTAGTTGAGACTTCAGGCAGTCCGCTTGTCAATTTTTATTTGCGTCAAGTTTCCTCCCAAATGAGTTGTTGAAAGTGCCAGAGGGAGCTGCCGGGATGTTACACATCCGGAAAAAAAAACCCTCTCAAATTTTCTCTCTTTCTGAGCATCGTCTTGCTTGTCAGGGGCAGGTACGTTGGTGGGAAGGAAGAGAAAGTTTTTTGGGGGTGGGGAGACGAGTAAAAGAGCAAAGTTTTAAGTCCTCAAATTAGAGCATTAGACTAATTTCCTCTGACGTGAATGTTGGCATGGTAGATATTTGTGTTTTGTTTTTGAAATGCTTTATTTTGGCATCCTGTCCTGAGCAAATGACTTCTTCCAACTCCAGTGATTTTATTTTCACAATCTGGAGCTTGTTTTCCTGGCGTGCAATCATTTGTGCGTTGCCGGTTTTTTTTTCTTTTCTTTTTTCTGCTCTAGGCTGATCCAACCTTCGCCAAAGAAGTCGAGGAGAAGGTGAACAGGTAGGTTGCTGTAATGTGATAAGGAGATTATTCCCCCCACCCCCCCGAAGGAAACCTCTTGTTTATTTTCCTGAATTTCCTACACCAACCTTCTCTAATCTACTCTCCTCCAGAGGTTTGGAAGCACAACCATAAGGGCCTCAGGTATCTTCAGGCTATGATCTTTCCTTCCTTCCTTCCACCCTCCCTCCCTTCCCCTCTCTTTTCCTTCTTCTTCTCCCTCTCCCTCTCTTTCCTCTCCTTTCTCCCTCCTTCCCTCCCTCCTTCTCATTTTCCTTCCTTCCTTTTCTCCAACTCATCTCTCCTCCCTCCCTGCCATCTTTCTCCTTCCTTCCTTCCTTCCTTCCTTCCTTCCTTCCTTCCTTCCTTCCTTCCTTCCTTCCTTCCTTCCTTCCTCCCTCCCTCCCTCCCTCCCTCCCTCCCTCCTGCCTTCCCTGCCATCTTTCTCCTTCCTCCCTCCCTCCCTCCCTCCCTCCCATCTTTCTCCTTCTTTCCTTCCTTCCTTCCTCCCTCCCTTCTCGTTCTTTCCTTCCTTCCTCCCTCCCCTTCTCCTTTCCTTCTCCCTCTCCTCCCTCTCCCTCTCCCTCTCTTCCACTCCTCTCCTCTCTCCCTCCCTCCCATCTTTCTCCTTCCTTCCTCCCTTCCTCCCTCCCTCCCATCTTTCTCCTTCTCTCCTTCTTTCCTCCCTTCCTCCCTCCCTCCCATCTTTCTCCCTCCCTCCCTCCCTCCCTCCCTCCCATCTTCCATTTCCCTTTTTCCTTTTTCCAACTCATCTCTCCTTCCTTCCTCCCTCCCCTTCTCCTTTCCTTCTCCCTCTCCTCCCTCCCTCTCCCTCTCTCCCTCTCCTCTCCTTTCTCCCTCCCTGCCATCTTTATCCTTCCTTCCTTCCTTCCTTCCTTCCTTCCTTCCTTCCTTCCTTCCTTCCTTCCTTCCTTTCTTTCTTTCTTTCTTTCTTTCTTTCTTTCTTTCTCCCTCTCTCCCTCCTTTCTCCCTTCCTTCCTCGCTCGCTCCCTCCCTCCCTTCTTTCCTTCCCCACCCATCTCACTATCTATCCAAAGCAATTCTGGGCCACTTACTATGATTTCAGTCTCACAGAGATTTTGAGCGACCAAAAAAACCTCCACTTGGGTTGCCTAGGCACTTGGCATTTGAGAGAGAGGCCTTGTAGTGTACGGTCAACCTTTCCAGCTCAGAAGCGATGAAAACTTCCCAGCTCTGAAGAAATGGCACGCGAAGAGGGAAACCCATCTCCTGCAAAAGAAGATACATGACGAGATGCCATGCCCGCTCGCCTGCTCATCCTATCCATCAAACCTTGCGTTGATGCTAGGAGAGCGGAAAACTTACAGACAGGAGTCCCTTGTTTCGGATTCCACTCGGTCAAGAATCTCCCATCGATTCGACACGGGGGTTACGAAGAAGGCAGAGTCAGAAAGAACAGCGTTTAGACTCCCGCGTCGTCGGGCAGAGGAAGGAACCGTGATTAATAATTTAATATTCCCCCCTGCCTCCAGGGATTGGGAATCGCATTGCAACGTCTCTAGAAGATGGCAGGCGAGGTGAGGCTGCACTGGCATGAGACCGGTTGCTCTTTAAGGCTCCTGTTCTTAATTTCCCCGAGAAATCAATAACACCCTGACTAAGCGGTTCTTGTTGAAATAGGTTGGCTCTGTGCTTTCAGCTCTTGACATTTGCGAGGCCTTGTGGCCCAGCCTCGGGAGAAACGGTCTAAATTCCATGTCATGCTTCAGAACACGCCTGCTAGAATCTCTCCAGGAGACAGCTTACCCATATATGTGTGTGTGTGTGTGTGTGTGTTTCTCTTTAGCCAGGTTCTACCTGCGTAAACCAAGGCTAAAGAGAAACACACATAAAACCTACGAAAAGGAAAGAAAAGATATATATATGTGTGTGTGTGTGTGTCTGTGTTTCTCTTTAGCCAGGTTCTACCTGCGTAAACCAAGGCTAAAGAGAAACACACATAAAACCTACGAAAAGGAAAGAAAACGTGTGTGTGTGTGTGTGTGTATAAATAATTAAAATAAATGAATTCACGGTTGACCTCTTCTAAGGACAAACATCTAAGAATTAAGAACTGCAGGACTCAGTTAAAAAAAAGAAGAAAGTGAGCAGTTTAGGAAAGTTTATGTTGGACATTCCATAAAAACACAGATTTTTATTTCTTTTTAAATGAAGCTTAAATTCATGGGAGAATTAGATGGTGGGGAATATGAAGGATTTACACTCCTTGGAGACAGCTCGTCGTTTGCATCCTTTTGAAGCACTTGGACGCAGTGGTGAAATCTAAAACTTGTTATACTGGTTCTGTTGGCATGGCTTGGTGGAAGGGCGGTTAATGTGACTGGGTGGGCATGGCCAATTTTTTTTTTTTTTACTTTTAAAAGCATTTTTTTCTACAACCTCAAGAGGTTGTAAAAAAAGTGCTTTCAAAAGGCTCGGATGATCCCAGCTGAGTTGCCTGATCTCTGATTTTTAAAAAGCCTCTGCCGATCAGGCAACTCAGCTGGGATTGTCAGAGGCATTTAAAAGAAAAAAAGGGTTTTTTTTTTCTTTTAAAAGCCTTTGACGATGCCAGCTGCACCGTGTGATCATCAGAGGCTTTTTTAAAAAAAAAACTTTTAAAAGCATTTTTTCGGCTGAAGAGATTGTAGAAAAAATGCTTTTAAAAGTTAAAAAAAAAAGCCTCTGATGATTGTGGGCATGGGGGGGGGGGGGGGGCGGGGGCAGGGATTTTTGCTACCGGTTCTCCTAACCACCTCAGGCAATCCGGTCTGAACCAGGAGCATTTCAGCCCTGCTTGCAGGTTTATCTGTGACTTCAGGGTCACCTGAGCAGTGCAGATGGTTCCTATAGTCTGCAATTTTTTCCTCTGGGAAATCCATTCCTACTCCCACACCGTTCAAAGGGGGTTCATCCCAAATTGCACAGCTAAACATTTGTAGAGGTTCTTAGTCATCCAGGCCATGGATGCCCCAAAGGTGCTTTTTCAGGGGGGCAACTGGACTTTCTTGTTTTTTTCTTTTGAGGATGTTTCGCTTCTCATCTAAGAATCTTCTTCCGCTCTGACATGGATGGTGGGGAATGGAAGGATTTTTATTCCTTGCAGACACAGCTGGTCGTTTGCATTCATTTAGGGTCGTTGAGGCCACTTGGAGGGATACGACATCATCTATCTCCTGTCTACAACCCAGTCCTTTCAGCCGTTCCAAGAAGGCTCCACACCCATTTGCACCACTCAGGTGACCCTGAGGACACAGGTAAACCTCCAAGTGGCCTCAACGACTCTCTAAAAGGATGCAAATGACCAGCTTTTCTGCAAGGAATATAAATCCTTCCCTTCCCCACCATCCAAGTCAGAGCTGAAGAAGCTTCTTGGAGGACCAGTGAAATGTCTTCAAAGGCAAACCTTCCTTGAAGGAAGGAAAGCACCTTTGAGACAAGATGCTGATCACGGATTACTGTTCTCTGAGCTGGCGTACCTGCAAGAATTGATCCTTAATAGGGACTTCCTACAGGTAATCTGGAATTTCATCCCTCAATCTTATGGAATTCCACCTCTCTCCTAGTTATTGTGGCCAGGGGGCAGAGATAGTGGGAGTTACAGGTAGTCCTTAAATTATGGCCATTCCTTTAATGACCAGTTTGAAGTTATGCTGGCACTGAAAACAGCAATGACCGATCTTTGCGCTAAGGACCCATGGCAGTATTCCAGGGCTGAAATGCTCCTGGATCGGACCGGATCGTGTGATCCAGGAGCGATGGTGGCAGATGATTTGGAGAACCGGTAGCGATGGTGGCGCGAGGCATCACCCACCCACCTGGGTGTTGTTACTTCCTGCTTTTTAAAGGTTAAAAAAAAAGGCTCTGACGATCGTGTGCCACAGCTGTGATCGTCAGAGCCTCTGTTTTATCTTTTAAAAGCATTTTTTTTACAACCTATTTGCCCGAATAGGCTGTAAAAAGATGCTTTACAAAAGTAAAAAAAATAATAATAATAAGTTGGCCACGCCCACCCAGTCACATTACCCGCCCCCAGCAAGCCACGCCCACAGAACCGGTAGTAACCAATTTTACATTTCACCACTGCAGTATTCCCCACGATCACGTGACTAAAACCTGGGTGCTTGGCAACTGGCGTGTCCGTACGACTGTTGCAGTCGTGCGGTCTCCATTTGCAACTTTCCCACGATCGAAGCGAATGGGGGAAAGCTGGATCCGTTGAACGATGGCACGAAAAGGTCGTAAATTCAAGCGCGACTCACCTTAAAGACTTCATGCCTAGTAATGAAAGTTCTGGTCCCAATTGTGGTAGTAAGGGGAAGACTGCTTCTACCGGCCATCCGTTGGAAGACGATTAAGAAGTTTGAATTTACTCCGTAGGTCAGATGGGGTCCACTTGTTGCCAGAAGTCCCCCAGGAAGATCTTCACGCCATTATGAAAAACTGTTTCGCCCTGGTTAACAGTTCTGTATCTGAAGGGATGTCAGCTGCAATTTTAGAGGTACGGTAATTCTTCCTTACTTCCTGGTGGGGAGAACCATGTTGGGCATTCCTCTTGGAAACCTGTGTCCTCCTTCTGTTGATGTTCCTCAAAACTCTTGAGAGACGTAGAACCTAAAACAATAGAGTTGGAAGGGACCTTGGTGGTCTTCTAACCCAATTCCCTGCTCAAGCAGGAGACTTTATACCATTGCAGACAAACGGTTATCCAACATCTTCTTAAAAACCTCCAGATGGAGCATCCACAGCTTCTGGAGGCAAATTGTTCCACCAATTGATTGTTCTCACCGTCAGGAAGTGTCTCCTTAGTTCTAAGTTGCTTCTCTCCTTCATTAGTTTCCATCCGTTGCTTCTTTTCCAGCCTTCAGGTGCTTTGGAGAATAGGTCGACCCCACCTCTTCTTTGGGGCAGCCCTTCAAATATTGGAAGACTGCTATGATGTCATCCCCTCCCCCCCCCCCAAACCTTCTCTTCATTAGACTAGATACACCCTGTTCCTTCAAACATTCCTTGTACGGTTTAGCCTCCAAATCTTTTGTCATCTTTGTCGGTCTTCAAACAAAGCCTTTTTTTTTCAAACAAAGCCTTTTTTTTTTCAAACAGGCAAAGCAGTTTGAACTGTTCTGTGAAATTGACCAACAATGTTGAGTTTGCACTCCCCTGTTTGGCCCATTGACTTGGATCTTCATGGAGATCCAGAATACAAACACAGAGAGAGAGAGAGAGAGAGAGAGAGAGAGAGAGACAGGCAGGCAGACAGGCAGGCAGGCAGACACACACAGGGGGAGAGGAAGAGGAAGAGAGAGGGAGAGAGACAGAGAAAGAAAGAAGGAGGGGGAGAGAGAGAAAAAAAGAAAGAGAGAGAGAGAGAAAAGAGAGAGAAAAAGTAAGAGAAAGAGGGTGTGTGAGAAAGAGAGTGGAGAGAAAGAAAGAAAGAGAGAAAAAGATAGAGAAAGAAAGAAAGAATGGGAGAAAAGGAGAGAGAAAAAGAGGGAGAAAGAGAAAGAGAGAGAGAAAGGGAGAAAGAGAGAAAGAAAGAGAAAGATAGAGAAAGAGAAAGAAAGAAAGAGAGCGAGAGAGAAAGAGGGAGAGAGAAGGAGAAAGGGGAGAGAAAGAGAGAAAGAAAGAAAGAAAGAAAGAAGAGAGAGAATGCAAGAGAAAGGGAGAGAGAAAGAGAGGGAGAAAGGGAGAGAGACAGAGAGAAAGAAAGAGAAAGAGAATGCGAGAGAAAGGGAGAAAGGGAGAGAGAAAGAAAAAGAGGGGAGAGAGAAAGAGAAAGGAAGAGAGAGAAAGAAAGAGTGAGAGAGAAAGAAAGAAAGAGAAAGAGAGAGAAAGAGAATGCGAGAGAAAGGAAGAGAGGGAGAAAGAGCGAGAGAGAGAAAGAAAAAGAGAGGGGAGAGAGAGAAAGAGAGAGAGAGAGAAAAAAAAACTGCAGAGGGAAAACACAACTGAAATTTTTTGCTCTGTAATAAAACCCCCCGAATGAAGTCGACTGTTGTACTGTTTAAATCAACCCTATTATTAAAAGTCAGTTCTGATTTAGTCTGGCAATTACAAGCAAGAGAGGCCAATTCTCCTTGGCTGATTTATCGGTTTCTTCTTCCTTTGAATTGCGGAACGGCTAAAGAGCTCACTGAACTGTGAACACCTCAAAGTTGGGGTGCCAAGAGAAAAGTTTTTAAAAACCAAGAAGAAGAAAGCAAGTCACAAAAGAACATAAGTTTCCACTTTCCTTTTCACCATCTTCAAAAGGTCAGAAAACCTCTCTGGATTTCCTACCCGAAGAAGCTGGAAATCAAATTCAGGAAGGTTTGGACAACGTTAAAACCTCTTTGCGCTCAGCTCCCCTCATTTTTTTAAACAAGACCCCGAGGACCGGAAGCACAGTTTGGAAAGAAAAATAATCGCGACCACATAACCAGCTCCAAAGATTCTCCTGTGTAAATTATGGGTGGAGTGGGGAAAAAAAATCAATGGAAACCAGCTTTGAAATGCAATTCTGTTGGTGCTCCATAGCCTTTTTTTTTTTTTTAAATTTAGCCCGTTCATTGCCGGATGGTCTGGCCTGAAATTGTAAAGTTTGAATTTTAGATGTTGCAGCAAGCCGAGGGAAGTTTGAGCTAGTTAACTTTTCTGGTTTATAGGATAACAGAGTTGGAAGGGACCTCGGAGGTCTTCTAGTCCAACCCCCTAGCAGAAAACCCTACCCTACTTCAGACAAATGGTTATCAACCTCTTCTTAAAAACTTCCAGTGCTGGAGCAATTACAACTTCTGGAGGCAAGTTGTTCCACTGACGAATTGTTCTCACTGTCAGGAAATTTCTCCTTAGTTCTAAGTTGCTTCTCTCCTTGATTAGGTTCCACCCGTTGCTTCTTCTCCTGCCCTCAGGTGCTTTGGAGAATAATTTGACTCCCTCTTCTTTGGGGCAGCCCCTGAGATATTGGAACACAGCTATCATGTCTCCCCTAGTCCTTCTTTTTTTAAACTAGACATACCCAGTTCCTGCAACCGTTCTTCATATGTTTTAGTCTGCAGGCCTTTGATCATCTTCGTTGCTCTTCTCTGAACTTTTTTCCAAAGTCTACTTGTGTCTAATTATTTTCCACCTGCCTGAGTGGAGGGACATCAGGGTAGCCTGTTTCTTTATAGGTCTGTCTTCATTTTAATTTTGCCCAATTAGACAATCTGGCTGACTGGGACAATAAAGCAGCCGTATCTGCTCAGAAAGACCAAAGAAAGCTACAGGTGAAGGCAGGGGCCGTTTTAATTAGACCTGGTTCTCCTACCTGAGATGGCCAAACTCAGAAACGCCATCTGTCAAATGCCTGTTTCATTAACCAAAACTGCAGTTTGATCTGGAAGGATGTAAATGGAACTGCAGACCAGGGGGGATCTGGATGAAAAAAAATAAATAAGTGCTCCTTTGAACCCTTTTGTTTAAAAAGAAGGAAGGGAAAATATAGGATATTTCAGGCCGTATTTATCCAACTTCTAGAGAATGGATTTATCTAAATGTAAAAGAGTGGGACGCGGTGGCTCAGTGGCTGAGACGCTGAGCTTGTCGAACGAAAGATCGGCGGTTCGAATCCCGAGTGCCGCATAACGGGGTGAGCTCCCGTGACTTGTCCCAGCTTCTGCCAAACTAGCAGTTCGAAAGCAGGTAAAAAATGCAAGTAGGAAAATAGGGACCATCTTTGCTGGGAAGGGAACAGCGTTCCATGTGCCTTTGGTGTTGAGTCATGCCGGACACATGACCACGGAGATGACAGCGCTGGCTCTTCGGCTTTGAAACGGAGATGACACTGCCCTGTAGAGTCAGGAACGACTAGCACATATGTGCGAGGGAAACCTTTACTTTTAAAAGAGTGATGGCACAGTGGTTAGAGTGCAGTACTGCAGGCTACTTCAGCCGACTGCTAGTTGCAGTTCAGCAGTTTGAATCTCACCGGCTCAAGGTTGATTCAGCCTCCCTCCCTCCCTCCCCGCTCCCTTCCATGGTGCACAGTGGTTAGAATGCAGTATTGCAGGCATATTCTGCCCACTGCCAGCAGTTCAATTCTGAACTGACTCAAGGTTGACTCAGCCTTCCCTCCTTCTGAGGTGGGTAAAATGAGGACCCAGATTGTTGGGGGCGATAGGCTGACTCTGTAAACTGCTTAGAGAGGGTTATAAAAGCACTATGAAGCGGTATATAAGTCTAAGTGCTATTGCTAAAACCCATTGGAGAGAAAGTTTGAACATGAGCCAAGAAGTATTTCTGATAATAATAACAGCACCCTAGATTCTTGGGACGAACTTGATGTGTATGGAGGCCAACACCAGTTAAAGAACTGGCAGTTGTGACTTTACTTTGTGGTGAACAAATGTCAGGACTCAAGAACCAAGAAACACATAGAGTTTCTGCTGAGCGGTTTCCTTTATGTTCTTCACCTTTGGACAGAATCTTGCCAGACGAAAGTGATTCTTCCCACCATTAAAGATAGGATTAACAGGTTAACAGAGTTGGAAGGGACCTTGTAGGTCATCTAGTCTAACCCCCCCACCCCCGCCCAAGCAGCGTTTCTGACAGATGGCAGTCCAGTCTCTTCTTGAAAGTCACCAATGATGAAGCTCCCGCAACTTCTGAAGGCTCAGTTGATTGCTCTCACTGTCAAAAAAATTTTCCAGGTTGAATCTTTTCTTGATCAGTTTCCATCCATTATTCTTTGTCTGGCCTTCGGGTGCCTTGGGAAATAGCTAAACCCCTTCCTCTCTGTGGCAGCCTCTCCAATATTGGAACATACGCTCTGAGAACTTCTAGAGAAGAGCCCTCTTAACTCTCTTCCTCCCAACCAAACTCTCTAAACTTTGTCGTCTCTTGGTCCTCCACAAGGCAGCCCCTCCCTCCTGGGAATCCAGATTACATTCCACCACATCTGATAAATTTTGCAGAATTAGAAGAATTCCGTCTTTATAATTTGGCCCTGGGGTTTAATATTTGCTCAAGAGTTGAAGGAACAAGGAGGACAAAAATATCAGTACACCTGATCTGTCCCCCCCTACAGAGACCCACAAAAACACAGCCAGTCGAGGGTTAAGAAGCACTTGGCACACTCCACAGTTCTTATCTCAAACTTGGCAGCGATATGCACACCGTCTGCCAAGGGCTTTAATAGTTCACAAAAAGAAAATCACCTACGTAGCTTTGCCAAAATCCGTTCTTTTAGCTCCAAAGACTACTAGATTGCGTTTTTGTTCGTCACAGCGATCATGAACCACCCTCCTGTCTTATATAGGCTCTGGGTGTGGTCCAGTGACTCATTGATCCTGTGACTCCAGTCCAGTGACTCAGATCTATTCCCTCATGCGTCTCCGCAGCTGTTGTAAGCGTTTATCTCGCCTTCTTTGGCGTGCGTCCAGGAATGACGTCTCTCCCTCACTCTCATCTGAGACACCTGTTTCCCCACTACTTGGCTCTCTTTCAGCTGGCACCTGAGATGGTGCCGGGGGGGGGGGGGGGCTGGGAGATCTGGCTGGCTCCTCTTCCTCCTGCTCAGAGCTTCCTTCCTCCAATGGGATAGGCTCAGAGGACGGGGCCACAACAACACCCTTCTGAAAAGAGTGAACACCTTGTCAGCTGTCACGTTCTAGCCCATCCAAATTACAGGTATTTTTAATCACACAGTCACCTTGCTCAAGGAAAGGACAACTGCCTTAAAAGGCCCAGGTATTTAGGGCAGTAATTGCGTACTGCATAATCCATTCAGGTAGATTTGATTGGTACAAAGCCAAACGTTCGCCTCCTGCCTTCGCCATCTGCCACCATACTTCCTGCTGATGTAATAGCAGGATGTGGGCGTGCATGTATGAAACAGAAGTTCCACAGATGAGTTGGATACAGATACAGATTAACAGAGTCGGAAGGGATCTTGGAGGTCATCTAGTCCGACTCCCCGTCCAAGCAGGAGACCCTACACCATTTCTGACAGATGGCAACCCAGTCTCTTCTTGAAAGCTTCCAGGGATGAAGCTCCCACAACTTCCGAAGGCGGGTTAAATTAATGAGTTAATCTTAATCTTTTTGGATTAAGGTACCTTTTTTCCTCTGAAAACAATCTCTCACCCCAAAAGAGCTGATAATTTCAGCTCCCCTTTCTCAGAGATCCTAATGCAGGTAGTCCTTGACTTCCAACGGTTCATTTAGTGACCGAAGTTACAACAGCACTGACTTACGACCGCGGTTTTTTTTCCTCCACCCTTACGACCTACAGCAGTGATAGCTAACCTTTTTGGCATTCCGTGGCAAAAGTGGGGAGAGCAGGGGGGGGTCATGGGTGCGTGTGCCCACATCCATAATTCAATGCGCCCCATCCTCCCATGCATGCGCATATGATCCCCCCACATTTCCCCCTGCTTTTGGCATGCAATGGCATGGTGGGCCTGGTAGACCCGTTTTTTCCCCCTCCCCAGGCACCAGAGGCTTTCTAGGAGCCTGGGGAGGGCAAAAACAGCCTTCCCCATCCCCCCAGAGGCCGGAAACAGCCAGTTTCCTGACTTCCGGTGGGACTAGAAAGCCTGAAAATCAGTTGGCCAGTGCATGCATGCGCACTGGAGCTGAGCTAGGGCAACACTCCCGTGCCCACCAATATGGCTCCGCGTGCCATCTGTGGCACCCATGCCATAGGTTCGCCATCACGGACCTACAGCATCCCCATAGTCAAGTGATCAAAATTCGAACGCTTTGGCAACTGGCTCTTATTTGTGATGGTGGCAGTGTCCCGGGGTCATGACTTCCTGACAAACAAAATCCATGGGGAAGCTTAAGGTTCACTTAACCACCACGCTACTAATTGAACCCACATCAGACTTATCTGCAAGGTCTCGGTTGTACCAAGTGTGAGCCCTGTCTTTTCTGTGTTATAGGCGATGGATTTAAATGTCCCCGTGCTGGCAAGGAATATTCCAGGAAATGCTGCTGTAATTGTACACCAAACAACGGGACTATTATATATGAACCCCCAGGTAATAATTAAGTTAAAACATGCTGAGACCTAGGTAGGTCTGTCTATCTGTCTTTCTATCTCTATCATCTATTTGTATCTATCTATCTCCCTATCTATCTATCTATCTATCTATCTATCTATCTATCTATCTATCTATCTATCTATCTAATCATCTATCATCATCTAGACTCTCTCTCTCCTATCATTTACCTACCTACCTACTTTTCTATCTAATCATCTATCATCTATACATCTCACTCTCTCTCCTATCTATCATCTACCTACCTACCTACTTATCTATCATCTATCCAACTCTCTCTCTCTCTTTTCTATCATCTACCTATCTACCTATCATCTATTTACCTACCTAATCTATCTGTATCATTTATCTGTATATCTCTATCATCTTATCTGTGTATCTCTCTCTCCCATCTATCCGTCTATCTGTATCATCTGTCTGTCTGTCTGTCTGTCTGTCTGTCTATCTATCTATCTATCTATCTATCTATCTATCTATCTATCTATCTATCTATCTATCTCTATCTATCTATCTATCTATCTATCTATCATCTATCTATCTATCTAATCATCTATCCCTCTCTCTCTCTCTCCTATCTATTCTATCTCAGTTGTCTTGTGAATGAAATAATTTCATATTGGGAGCTGTCCATGACTTACGGTGCTGAAAGCCGACTTGGGGGTTAAGCTTTCAATTGGGACCTAATACTACCTCTCTTCCCCCCCTGGGTAGCCCACAGGATGTGTCACCTCCCAGATAATTTATAGCTCCACTACCATAATGAAAACCTTGATCTTATTTGTGTTAAGCTTTCCGAATCGTTTGTGGCACCCGGGTCACAGCTGTGAAAGTGCCTAACCACTGAGATTTTAAGTCCTCTGTATGTACGCTGCCATGAAGTTTCACCCCATCTCCTAATTAACCAGAGTGTGTTATTAAAACTCAGAAAGGAGGGTCGGGGGGGTGGGGGGAGGGAGGAATTACGGGGGAATTAATCCTGTTGATCCCATAAATTAGATTTCAGTTCTCCATCAATAATCAGGTACGTGCAATAACGCTACGCTTTTAAAGAATAAAAATGCGGACCAAGATTAAATAAAACCACCAAGTGGAAAATACATTTTCTCCTTAAGCCTATTTTTTTTAAAGCATGATGAATGCTGTTAAGTATAGTCAGGAAGTTAGATGTTCCTTTTTCATTAGTCTTTGATGTAACTACACCCCTTCTGGAAAAAAAATTGGAGGAAAATGTTGCGCTTAACCTATTCTTTACCGAAGTAGTTGTTTCCCCGCAGGATTCAAGAATGAATCTTTTTGTTATAAGTTACAGCAGGTTTCTCTTGAATCTGAACATTATTATTTCGTTTTTAAGGTGGCCATGGGGTCCCAGGGATGAAGAGCAGAGAGAAAACAATATCCTATTTCAAATTTTGAATTGTTTTGGTTTTTGGTTTTTGTTTTTGCAAATTGTCCTGGGAGTTGTGTTGCTTCTGATCTATCTTGTGATCAAAGTTGACGTTGGATCGGATGGTGAGGTTCAAGAACCTTTTGAGAATTTTAGACAGGGCAGGTATGATCAATGCCCCCTCCTGCCAAGATCCACTATTAACAGCTAAGAATTCTCTTTTGAGAGAGAGAGAGAGAGAGAAGGAGAAAAAGAATGAGAGAGAATGAGAGAGAGAAAAGGAGAGAGAAAGAGAGAGAGAAAGAAATAAAGAGGAAAGAGAAAAGGAGATAGAGAACAAGAGAGAAAAGGAGAGAGAAAGAGAAGGAGAGAAAGAGAGAAGAGAAAGGAGAGAGAAAAGGAGAACAAGAGAGAATGAGAGAGAAAAGGAGAGAGAGAACGAGAAAGAGAAGGAGAGAGAAAGAGGAGAGAAAAGGAGAAAGAGAACGAGAGAGAACGAGAGAGAGAAAAGGAGAGAAGAGAAAAAGGAGAGAGAAAAGGAGAACGAGAATGAGAGAATGAGAGAGAAAAGGAGAGAGAAAGAAGGAGAGAGAGAAAGAAAAGAGAGAGAGAATGAGAACGAGAAAGAGAAGGAAAGAGGAGACAGAAAAGGAGAAAGAGAATGAGAGAGAACGAGAGAGAGAAAAGGAGAGAGAAAGAAAGAGAGAGAGAGAGGAGAGAGAAAAGGAGAAAGAGAAGGAGAGAGAAGGAGAGAGAGGAGAGAGAAAGAGAAGGAGAGAGAGGGAGAAGAGAAAGAAAGGAGAGAGAAAAGGAAAGAGAATGAGAGAATGAGAGAGAAAGGGAGAGGGAAAAAGAAGGAGAGAGAAAGAAAAAGAGAGAAGGCAGACAGAGACTTTGGTCTCTTTGCTTCCTTTCCTCCATTCTTTCATCAGCCAGAAGAAATGCAAGAAATAATAACACCAATAGAGGGGAATATTGGTGCTTTCTGAGCTGGTTTGTTCTCCTGCAGATGTTCATGATCCAACTTGATTACATCCTGAGTGCTAGAAGGGAGTGGGGTTTAGGGATTAGAGGAGGAGGAAGAGGAGGACAAAGGAGAGGAAGAGAAGGAAGACTGTCAGGTCCTTGATGCTCTCTGAGCTTGGTTGTTTTCCTGCCAATATGTCATGATCCAACTATGGAACATTACGAGTGTTGTTACTGATGATGTTACCTAGTTGGATCAGGAAGAAAACCACTAATCTCAGAGAACCCCAAGGATCCAACACGTTGAACTCTTATTTTGGGTTTTGGAAAACCCTGTTGGGCAATCTTCTGGTAGAACATGAGTCTGGCATCTGCTTCCTAATCGGGTGTACCCTTGAAAAGAGGGCAGAGAGCTTTCTTAGGAACTTCTGAGAAGTACTGCCGTTATTCGTCATAGAACACTACTAATAGTGGCCCACTCCCTACCCTTCCTTTTCAGGAATTTGTCCAGCTGGCCAAAACTTTGATGAAGGACCCAGTTCTGTACAGAGAGATTGTAAGAAAGGCACATGAATATGTCCTGAAGCACCACTCATGGGAGAAAGAAAGGAAGGTCTATCAGAACCTTGTTTTGAGATTTCATGAATGTTCTTGAGTCCCCAGCCACCGTGGTCAACCAGGTTTTCTTCATCTTAATCACCTGATTTGTCTTCATTCATGTTAATGTGATTGTCAGGGCTCCAAGTAACACACCGAACAAAAGAAATTATTACTGTTGTGATTTTGTAGATTTTGTTCTTCTTCAGAGTCAAAATATATATTACCCCTTAGTAGATGTCTACAGCCTGACAGCCTCCAGGTGCATGGGACTTCTGTTCCCATAATTCCCTACCAGTCATTACCAAAGGACTATGGAGACTTAAACTCAAACACATTACAGAACCCCAAGTTGAAAAAAAATCCTAAATATACAATCAATCTAACCTTTATTTATTTATTTTTTTTGCATGAAGCATAAGAAATTGAACTTATGATTTGTGGTTGGGATGATCAGAAGGGATAAATTATAGGAAAAAAATAGTTATGCTGTAGCCCACAGAGCCAGAGGTTCATTTAGAATTGTTTTTATAACAGGTGAATTAAAGAAAATTGGAAATTATTTCTATATATTTTTGTCCTCTCTTTATTTTTCCACTTTTAATCGTTTCGTTGATCTTTCCTTCCTTCCTTCCTTCCTTCCTTCCTTCCTTCCTTCCTTCCTTCCTTCCTTCCTTCCTTCCTTCCTTCCTTCCTTCCTTCCTTCCTTCCTTCCTTCCTTATCTATATTAGTTTCCATTGCTTTTTATCCTCTTTTAAAAATATTCTTAATAATTTCTATGCATCAAAATTGCATGTACATTGTGCATTAAATAAAATAAATCTGTCTGAATGAATGCATGGTTGAGGTTAAAGTAATAAACAGTGAATATCTGCATTGTTTGGGATAATTTCCCCTGCATCTGTACATGGATATGCAGATACTCAAATTAGGCAGAGGTGGGTTTCACAGATTCTGACCAATTCTTGAGAACCAGTAGCGGAATGTCTGAGTAGTTTGAAGAACCAGTAGTAAAAATTCTGACTGGCCCCGCCCTCATCTATTCTCTGCCTCCCAAGTCCCAGCTGATCGGTAGGAAATGGGGATTTTGCAGGATCCTTCCCCTGGATTGGGGAGGGAATGGAGATTTTACAGTATCCTTCCCCTGCCACGCCCACCAAGCCACACCCACGGAACCAGTAGTAAAAAAAATCGAAACCCACCACTGCAATTAGGGATATCAAGAACATCATATGAAGTCCTATCTAGAATTAAGCACCACCCTCCCAAAAAATGATTTGACTCATCGTTGCTATGGATTCACAGCTTTCACCCAACTTCCGAAGAGCAAAACTCAAATTTGAACCTAGTCAGCCCATTTTTTCAATCTGCAGCTGTTTCCACGAGGAAAGAAAAGAAAAATGACAACTTTAAAGGGTTTTAAAAAACAAAACAAAAAAGGAGTTGCTTTTCTCGGCCCGAAGAACGGGGGATGAAAAAAATTTAATTTCCTCTTCTTGTCAGCTGCAGTTGCAGAAGTAGTTTTTACGCACACACACATATACACTCTGTTCCCTGCGGTTGGTAACTGCATTTTTTTAAAATTTAAAAAAAAAATGAATTGGACTCTATTGGTCCAAAACAGCCAATAAAAAAGACGAATCCATCTTGAAAAGCAAAAGTAGATAAATGCTACCTATTGGAGTCCCTCTTTTAATGATCTCCTGCCGGTAACATTGCAAGAATTCTGGCCGGCGGGGAGAGGCGAAAACAACTCAAAGCCATCTGTTGAGCGAAGATCGTCTTCAGACGGAGTGATCTGATTTATTTATAAATTCCCAGGGAACGGTATAGACAACCTCCAAATAAAACAGCCGCTCGGCTGCGTTTCCTTAAATGATGCTCTTCTTCCTTTGCGAGTTCATTTGTATTGGTTACGTAGAGCGATTTCAGCTCTTCGGTGTATTATTCTCGACTTCTTAAATCCCTTAGTCATTACTGTAGTTCGATAGGTGTTGGTAAGATTTGTCTCTCACACACCCCCATCAAACAAACAAACAAAAAGCAATTAAAGGAAGATCTTGCGGCCCATAAATCTTAGTGCAAGCGTGATTCATTTTTCATTCACGGTAATACTGGGGAGGTTTTTTACGCTTAGAAGTTTCTGGAGTTCTGTTTTTGTTTTTTTTTCTTTTAATTTGATTTATATGCCGCCCTTCTCCGAAGACTCAGGGCGGCTTACAATGCGTTAAGCAATAGCCTTCATACTTTTTGTATATTTATACAAAGTCAGCTTATTGCCACCACAAACTGGGTCCTCAATTTACCTATTTAGAAAGGATGGAAGGCTGAGTCAACCTTGAGCCTGTCAGACTTGAACTCCTGGCAGTCGGCCGAATTAGCCTGCAATACTGCATTCTAACCACAAGGGAGGAAGGAAGGGAGGAAGGAAGGGAGGGAGGGAGGGAGGAGAAAAGAAAGAATTTTTTTTTTAAATTTGATTTCTATGCCGCCTTTCTCCGGAGACTCAGGGCGGCTTACAATGCGTTAAGCAATAGCCGTCATACTTTTGTATATTTTATACAAAGTCAGCTTATTGCCCCCACAAACTGGGTCCTCAATTTACCTCCCTTAGAAAAGATGAAAGGCTGAGTCAACCTCGAGCCTGGTGAGATTCGAACTTACAGTAATTGCAGACAGCTGGTGTTAATCACAATGCTTTTAATCTGCTGAGCTATCCAGGTTTTTTTTTTTATGTTTTTATGTTCAATGAAACCTCACTGATCTTGGCTCGGTTTCATCTGGGCTATCCTGGGCCTTCCGTGTTTGAATAAGAGAAGGATTAGCGGGTGACGTGATCAGCCGTCTTCCACAGGGGTGAAATGTAAAATTTGTTACTCCCGGTTCTGTGGGCGTGGCTTGGTGGTGGTAATGTGACTGGGTGGTCGTGGTCAAATTTATTATTTTTTTTGCAAAACTTTTCAAAGCATTTTTTCTAATGCTTTGGAAAGCCTCTCTGACGATCAGGCAACTCAGCTGGGATCGTCAGAGACTTTTCAAAGCATTTTTTTTTTAACCACCTCTTCGGCCAAGAGGTTGCAGGAAAAAAATGCTTTGAAAAGCCTCTGATGATCCCAGCTGAGCTGTGCGATCATCAGAGGCTTTTTCTTTTAACTTTTAAAAGCATTTTTTCATCAGAAGAGGTTGTAGAAAAAATGCTTTTAAAAGTAAAAAAAAAAGCCTCTGATGATCGTGCGACTCAGCTGAGCATGGGGGAGGGGGGGCGCAGAGATTTTGCTACCGGTTCTCCGAACCACCCACTCCCATTACTACCGGATCGGGTGATCCAGTCTGAACCGGGAGCATTTCACCCCTGATCTTCCAGTATTTGAAGGGCTTGTCACAAAGAAGAGGGGGGGTCAAATTTAGTAGTGGGTTTCAAATCCCGCCGCTACCAGTTCGGTCGTGGACACGCTCACGCACACATGCAGCACTTCTGCATCTGCGCATCCACAGAGATGTCCAGGCAGGTGGGCGGAGCTTCCCGCCACCGCTATCAATTCACCCGATCCGAGGCGAACTGGTAGCAATCCACCACTGGTCAAATTATTCTCCAAAGCACCAGACAAGAAACAATGGATGGAAACTAATCAAAAAGAGAAGCGATCTGGAATGAAGGGGAAACTTCCTAACGATGAGAAACAATTAACCAGTGGAACTGCTTGCCACCAGATGTTGTGGGTGCTCCATCACTGGAGGTCTTTCAGAAGGGATTGGACAGCCGTTGGCCTGAAGTGGTAGAAGGTCTCCTGCTCGTGTAGGGATTGGACTAGAAGACCAGCAACAAACCTTTCAACTCTATTTCAGGCAGTTGTTGTGGCTCCGTTGCCTGAGCCTGCATCATCAGCAGGAGAGGACTCTGAGAGTGAGGGAGAGGAGTTGGCAAGGCCTCCTTTTCCAGGACTCTCCTCTCTGGCAATGCCTCCGGAGGACACCGAAGGGCAGGAGATAGGCCCAGAGCCAAGCTCGTCCCCGCAGCCACAGGAGGACATTGATGAGGGGAGTGAGTTTTGGTTGGATCCTCGCCAGCGTCGGAGAGACAGGAGAGCCCAGCAGAGGAAAAGGCGTGGTCATGATTAGCTGGTGGACCACGCCTCCCAGACTATATAAGAGAGGGATTGCAGCCGTATCTTTGTGACGAACAAAAACAAAGATATGTGGATCCCGGTGTTGAATCGGCCCGGCGTCTTAGCTGTGGTGTGTATGTGACGGACTTTTTAATAAACACGTTGGCAAGCACTGTGGAGTGCTGCCGACCTTTTGTTATCATCTCACTTGGTTGCCTGCCAATTCCTTAGCCTCTGGGTGTCTGAGGGGGGGTTCTTTCTGGGCACGGGGCCAAAACAGCAGTCCTCAATTTACAACAGTTCATTTAATGACCCTTCAAAGTTACAACAGAGCTGAACAAGGGGGATTAGGATCATTTTTCACATTGCAGTATATCCTTATCAGAATTCAGATGCTTGGCCATGGATTCATATTTATGACAGTCGCCGTGTCCTGAGATCATATGATCCTCTTTTGCAACCTTCTGACAAGCAAAGTCCATGGGGAAACCAGGTTCATTGAACAGCCGTGTGACTATCTTAACCGCTGCAGCGATTTGCTTAACAACATCTACAAGAAAGGTCGTAAAACTGGGGTTTGAAATTCACATAACAAGCGCCTCGCTTAGCGAGAACAGAAATGCTGGGCTCCGATGTGGTCGTAGGTTGAGGACTACCTGTATTCTGTGTGTCTGCAGTTCTTCTCTAGGCTGGTTTTTCCAGTTGGACTACAGCTCCTATCTTCCACAGCGAGTAACGGTTATGTCGGCAGGGAGGAAACTGCTGTGTACAATCCAGAAAGTCAGTCCTTGATGTGAAATGCCATCTATATCTATCTATATATCTATATGTCTATATCTCTCTCTCTATCTATCTATCTATTTATATTTATTATCTCTATCTCTCTCTATATCTATTTCTCTCTATATCTATTTCTCTATCATCTCTCTATCTATCTATCTATCTATCTATTTATATCTATTATCTCTCTATCTCTCTATCTCTCTATTTCTGTATCTCTCTATTTCTCTCTCTCTCTCTCTCTCTCTCTCTCTCTCTCTCTCTCTCTCTCTCTCTCTCTCTCTCTCTATATATATATATATATATATATATATACCTATCTATCTATCTATCTATCTATCTATCTATCCTATCTATATATCTATTTCTCTATATATCTTATCTATATCTCAATCTCAATCTCTATCTATTTATATCTATTAACTATCTCTTTCTCTATCTATCTATCTATCTATCTATCTATCTATCTATTTCTCTATCTATCTATCTATCTATCTATCTATCTATCTATCTATCATCTATCTATCTATCTTATCTATATATCTATCTATATCTCTATACCTATTTATATCTCTATCTCTATCTATCATCTATCTATCTATCTATCTATCTATCTATCTATCTATCTATCTATCTATCTATCTATATCTATTTCTCTATCTATCTATTTATCATCTATCTATATCTTTCTATCACTTTTCTATCTATCTTTGTACCTATCTATCATCCATCTATCTATCTATCTATCTATCTATCTATCTATCTATCTATCTATCTATCTATCTATCTATCTATCTCCCTCCCTCCCTCCCTCCCTCCTTCCCTCCCTCCGTGTGTGTGTGTGTGTGTGTGCATATATTTTTATATACATAAATATATATATATATATAAATATATATATTTTCCCTGGTGCAAAATGGTTTAAATAGATAGAATAAACTTATGTATTTAAATTCCACCTCACCCCAAAGAGCGACCTTGAGGCAGGGTTGAAGTTAGAACTACCCACCCACCCCCCTCTGACACACATACATTTTTCAAGCTTGTTTTGTCTGCTGCAAAAATTACCATTCCGGCTTGTTTGTCAGTCCACCGAGTCCTCCTTTGCTCCTCCTATTTTTAGCAAGGCCAAAAGCTCTCATGGTGTTATAATTATCCCAATCAAATCCTTCAAGCTGGAAGGGGAAAAAAAAAAAACCTTACTCCATTGCATTTCTGCAAATCAGATCCAGGTGGACGTGATGGTTTTTTTTCCTCTCATGGAGGGGGGGGGGGGGGGGAAGAAATTGCCAAATGCTTTTTTGGAGTAGGTAATTTGCGGGTTTTGCCAGAAGTGGGAGAAAGAGCATTGGGCATTGTTTCTGGGGAATTGGTTGTTCCTCCATACAAACATTTTGGGCTATGAGAGAAGGACTGGCTCAAAGTCACCCAGACAGCTTTCAAGGCTAAGGAGGAACTAGAACTCACAATCTCCTGGTGATTGGCCCAAAGTTACCTAGCTGGCTTTCACACCTAAAATGGGATTAAAACTCACAGATTCCTGGTGACTGGCCCAAAATCACCCAAACAATTTCCATGCCTAAAGTGGAATTATAACACCCAGACTCCGGGTGAATGGCCCAAAGTCATCCAACTGGATGCCTTGGTGGTGCAGCAGATTAAAGTGCCGTTAAGTAGCACCAACTGCCTGCCATTACTGCAAGTTCGAATCTCACCAGGCACAAGGTTGACTCAGCCTTCCATCCTTCCGAGGTAGGTAAAATGAGGACCCGGATTGTGGGGGCAATAAGCTGACTTTGTATAAAAAAGAACACCACTTGGGGGGGCCCTAAAAGCCCTAATAAACAGGTATATACAAAAGTATGAAGGTTATTGCTTAACGCATTGTAAGCCGTCCTGAGTCTCCGGAGAAGGGTGGCATATAAATTGAACCAATAAAAAAAAAAAAAGCTGGCTTTCATACCTAAAACAGAACTAAAACTCCCAGATTCCTGATGATTGGCCCAAAATCACCCAGACAACTTTCATGCCTAAAGCAGAACTAGAACTCCCAGACTCCTGATGATTGGCCCAAAATCACCCAGACAACTTTCATGTCTAAAGTGGAACTAGAACTCCCAGACTCCGGGTGATTGGCTTTCGTGATCAAGGCAGGACTAGAACGCACAATCTCCGGCCCAAAATGGAGATGCCTAAAACGGGATTGGCACTCAGTCCTTAACTGGGTGCAAACTGGAACTCATCAACCCCACACCCTGCAAACCACAAGCCCAGGGAGAGTTGGCATATAGCGAGTGACCCAGAAAGCGAAATGAAAGACAATTCTCTTTTAACACCCCGGCCGAGTTTTCACCCAGTCCTTCCGAATGCCACTCCCCGCCTGCCGAAAGGAATTTCAAAACTGGCGAATCTTCAGCGTCTCCGAGGCGCTCTTTGGCCGCAACCATAGAAACAGTGAGTAGCAAAAACACCGAGAAATGTAGCTTGTAGGTCGGGTGTTGTTGTGGAAAGGACATTCCCTCCTCCCCAGGGTACCCTGTTTGCAGACCATATGTTCCTCCTTCAGCTACATCCAAATGAAGCTAGGAGGCGCTCATTCTCGATTCATAATTTAGCATCGTAGGACATAACGAACGACGTTCAGCTGGGCTAAGGTGTATTACGCGGCAGTGTTTCTTTTATCTTCCCTCTGTTGATGAGAGCACGTGCCTCGTTTGAGAGGCACTATTTTAGGAAGCTACAGAAGCCAACTTCCAGCAGAGCATGGATGGAGGAGGTGAGAGCTTCAACCAGGTGGTTAATTAATGGCTGCTGTCCAAATTAAGTAACACTCCGATGGTTATTATTATTATTTTTTAAATAATAATCTAGGCAGCCTATTTTGGAATTCTTTTTAACTCTGTGGTTTGAAATGGAAGGGAAGGAGCTGCGCGATTCAACTCTGGAGAGGGTGAACATCAGCCCGAGAGATGAATAATTTCTGACGCTTATGAAAGGGCGATTTTTCATTCTCTTTTCTTTTCCTCCCTTCTCTCCATCTTATATTTTCTGCAAAAGGAGGAGTGGCCTCTCCATAGAACAACTAACTGACATGTCAAGCTGCTTTTTTGAAGAGAGGGTTTGGATTTATACTGCTGCAAGGGAGGATAGCCATTAAGCTGAGAGTTTCAGGGTTTATCCCGGCAAGATACTGTCTGTTGTGTGTAAGAAAAGCAAGAGCTGGACACCTGAATTGTTCTGTCAGTGATGGCTAACCTTTTTGCCATCGCGTGCCAGGAGGTGGGGCTGGGGGGGGGTATCACGCACAAATGCCCACACCCATAATTCTATGGGCCCTGCCCCCGCGCATAGGCGTATGACACCCGCCCCCCACTCCCTCCACTCCTGGCATGCGATGGCCCAGTAGATCTGTTTTTCTTTCTCATCTGGCTCCAGGGCCTCTCTAGGAGTCTGGGGAGGGCAAAAACAGCCTTCCCCACTCTCCTGGAGGTCTTCCGGAGGCTGAAAACGGCCTGTTTGACAACTTCTGGTGGGACCGGAAGGCCTGTTTTTTACTGTCCTCAGCCTCCAGGGCCGGGGACAGTAAAAGGAGTCTGGGAAGGGTGAAAACGTCTTCCCCACCCCCCTGAAGGTCTTCCAAATGCCAAAAGAGCCTGGTGGTGCAGCAGCTTAAAGTGGTGTTAAAGTGATACCAGCTGCCTGCAATTACTGCAAGTTCGAATCTCACCAGGCTCAAGGTTGACTCAGCCTTCCATCCTTTAAAGGTAGGTAAAATGAGGACCCGGATTGTGGGGGCAATAAGCTGACTTTGTATAAAAAAGAAAACCACTTAGGGGGGGCCAAAAGCCCTACTAAGCAGCTATATACTAAAGTATGAAGGTTATTGCTTAACGTATTGTCAGTCCTTGGAGAAGGGTGGCATATAAATTATTTTTTTAAAAAAATGCCAACTTCCGGTGGGACTGGAAGTTGTCAAACGGGCTGTTTTCGGCCTCCGTAGGACTTCATGGGGGGGCTGGGGGGCTGGGGAAGGCCATTTTCATCCTCCCAGACTCCTAGAGAGGCCCTGGAGCCAGGTGAGAAATAAAAACAGGCCTTTCCCACCCACCCCCAGGCCTTCCAGAGGCAGGAAACAGGCTGTTTCCCTACTTCTGGTGGGCCCAGAAAACCCAAAAATCAACTGTCCGGCACGCACATACGCACTGGAACTGAGCTTGCATGCCCACTGATGCGTGCCATAGGTTTGCCATCATAGGTCTATGTCATTCTTAGGCTTTTCCCGACATTCCTTCATGTGTACTGTTCTAACTTAGGCTTCCTTAGAAAGTAAACAGCACAATCTTAGTCCCGCAAAACCTCTTTTATTTATAGTATACGACTGTAAATTACGTTGATTTACAGTCCGCAAGGCTTGTTAAAAGTCTCTCAGAGGAAGGTTATCAACCCCCACCTATCTCATGTGGAACACTGCCAGAGAGCTAATTTTGAGATGCAGTGCAAGGCCAAACTTGGCACAGAGTCACAAACAGAATTCTCAAATCTTGAATCCACCAAATTAACTAACCGCTTCCTGCAAAAGCTCACATCCCTTTCACTTCTCTTTTATGTTTTATGGGAGGGGACAATCATCTCCAAGCCTTACTCCCAAGTTGACCCTGTTTCCTTAATTGTTCCTGTCTCCTGGCAGCTCTCTGCATACACACACTGGGAACAGGCTCCCGCTGTTCTTCTGCCTTGCTGATGTCAGACTCCAGAAACTTTGGAGGCAGCACATAACTCCCAGATGGCCCTGGCACCCTCTCTGCCTCCAACTCAGAGCCCTCATCCGAGCCTTCCCCAGACTCCAGGACTGGCCCACGTTCCTCCCCAACCTCCTCACTGTCCGAATCTGCTGCCAGCTCTGCTGGCCACTGGCGGGCCACAACATGTACAGTTTCATAACGCAACCTCGAGGTGTTTTTTTTAAAAAAAAATACCACCACAAAGAGGTGTTGTTTCAATACTAAGCTTTTCGTGCCTGGTGACTTTTCCCTGCATTCATCCCGGCGTACAATCTCAATAAATTACAACACCCAGTCTAACGTTTAATTGTGGGGGATATTTAAATCTTGTCAATTAAGGGCTTTGCAAATTACCAGCTTCATGGTGGTTACCTTATTTCTCCTCCCTCGAGAAGTTGAGAAGTTGGTCACGATCAATAAATTAAAGAATGGCTGGGTTTCGCCTCCCTTTTGATGAAAAGAGAGAGAGAGAGAGAGAAAATGATAGCTCGGTTGTTTATTACCCTTATTACATTATCTGTGGCAGCCAGGCAGAGAGGAGGAAAGGAGCGAGCAAAGTGTCAGGATGCTCCGAAATTTAATGAAGTGGTTCCAAATATTAATAGAGCGACTGAATAATGGAAGTGCATATTTTCCGGCGTCCTCTGACAATAAGGCCTCCCGGAAGCCGGAGAGATGGAGATTGGCAATGAGAAAGTGCCACTCTGGCATATTGCAAGACCAGGGATACATTTGTCAGATACAAATATCCAGGGGATATTTGTTTAAATTCGGTCATTCTTCAAGTCTAGGAAGGGGAGAAGGTGGGATAACGGTTGCTTCGATCCTTCACGATGGGCAATCTGATTTTTGCTTGCTGGGAGAAACTTGAAACCAGCCGGTCCTTAATTGCTGGGATTTTTGTTAAGGCAAGGCAAGAATTTGGAATCGACTGGATAACCAAACCTGGGGAACAGATCTAGGATGGATTTTTCAAGGCTCAGGGGCTGATTCTGAAAGTGTGGCAGTTTCATGTAAAGTCACCTTGTGGTCCAAAGTCATCTTGCGTAGGGGAAATGGCATAAATATTTGAATGAATGGAATGGAATGGAATGGAATAAATATGGAATGGAATGGAATGGAATGGAATGGAATGGAATGGAATGGAATGGAATGGAATGGAATGGAATAGAATAGAATAGAATAGAATAGAATAGAATAGAATAGAATAGAATAGAATAGAATAGAATAGAATATGGAATGGAATGGAATGGAATGGAATGGAATGGAATGGAATGGAATAGAATAAATATGGAATGGAATGGAATGGAATAGAATAAATATGGAATGGAATGGAATGGAATGGAATGGAATGGAATGGAATGGAATAGAATAGAATAGAATAGAATAGAATAGAATAGAATAGAATAGAATAGAATAGAATAGAATAGAAGAATGAAATGAAATGAAATGAAATAATTAAATGAATAGAGAATGGAATGGAATGGAATGGAATGGAATGGAATGGAATGGGGAATGAAATGAAATGAAATAATAAAATAATAGAATATAACAGAACAGAACAGAACAGAACAGAACAGAACAATATAACAGAGTCGGAAGGGACCTTGAAGGTCTTCTAGTCCAACCCCCTGCTTAGGCAGGAAACCTTACACCACTTCAGACAAATGGTTATCCAACATCTTCTTAAAAACATCCAGTGTTGGAGCATTCACAACTTGAATAGAATGGAATGGAATGGAATGGAATGGAATGGAATGGAATGGAATGGGAGGGAAGGGAAGGGAAGGGAAGGGAAGGGAAGGGAAGGGAAGAGAAGAGAAGAGAAGAGAAGAGAAGAGAAGAGAAGAGAAGAGAAGAGAAGAGAAGAGAAGAGAAGAGAAGAGAAGAGAAGAGAAGAGAAGAGAAGAGAAGAGAAGAGAAAATGAAATAATAAAATAATAGAATAGAATATAACAGAACAGAACAAAACAGAACAGAACAGAACAGACTAGAACAGAACAGAACAATATAACAGAAGGGACCTTGGAGGTCTTCTAGTCCAACCCCATGCTTAGGCTGGAAATCCTACACCACTTCAGACAAATGGTTATCCAACCTCTTCTTAAAAACTTCCAGTGTTGGAGCATTCACAACTTCTGCTTAACCAGTTGTTCCACTGGTTAATTGTCCTCACTGTCAGGAAATTTCTCCTTTGGATGGATGGATGGGTGGATGGATGGATGGATGGATGGATGGATGGATGGATGGATGTGCTTTATCACTATGGGTCTATGGATGGCTGAACCACCTCTCACCAACATTGGCAGGACCAACTATCATATACATATTAACAAGGCACAAACTCAAAACTCCCTTCTAGCACTGAAGATGTTCCCTAGGTGGGTCATGAAATGCCTGCAGGAAAACTGCCAGGCTCAGGAAGCACCAAGGACCCCTCAGTCCTCCTTCTCCTCTTCTTCTCCTTCTCCACTCCACAAATACCACTCCCTCCTAGCACTGATGTTGTCCCCTACGAGGGTCATGTAATGCCTCCAAGCAAACGAACAAGCTCAGAGAGGACTCCACAATTCAACCCTGAGCTACCGAGACACTCTTCTAGTGGAACAGAAATCTTCCTGAGACTTCATTTAATCCCACTTAACTTTAATGCATGATCTCTGGTGCCCCGTCTTCTCCGATGTCTTTCTAAAATGGGGTTTTTCAACAAGCATTAGGGAAATTAAACTCCTCGAGAGCTGTGGAAATCCAGCGAAGCTATTTTGAGCTCAAAGTGTGTGTGAAGTGAAAAATTTGCTGGCGATCAAATGCAGGAAGGGAGAACAAGGATGAAACAATCTCACCAGGTGAGCAAAAACCTAGCAAACTAAGGGGGGAGAAAAGGATTAAAACCAGCATCTAGCCAGGATGAATCTCTTCCCTTTCGCTTCTGCGAGGCTGAGTGTCATGCCCCTGTCAGAGCCTGAATCCGTGAGGGGGAATGAGCTGGGACTGGAGCCGGCTTCGTTAGCTTTGGAGGAAAATGGGGAAGGGCAGGGCCAGTCAAGCCACGGCCTTTCAGGATTAGGACAGCTGGAAGGCAGGGCGGAATGACAGCAGGATAACCAAGAGAGGCTAAGCAGCGAACATGAGAGACAGAACTCAGGCGATGACAAGGACCACCCCTTCTGATCCTCGAACATGGAGAGTGGAGAGAAAGCGAGTGTCAAATCCCTAACATGATACTGCCATTCAAATGGAGGGAGGTGGGAGCATGGGGAAAAGCTGTGTTTTATAACCTTTTTCCTGGTGCCTAAGCACCCTGCAATATTCTCACCATTTGGGAATGAAATAAGGATTGTGTCAGTTGGTTGAAGGCAGAAGAAGACCATGAGAATGGATCCTTATCTGGTTCTCAGGATGGCCGTTACAATGAAAAACATCTTCACACTTCTAGATTGGCTGAAACCACATTCGGACTGGAGGGATGGATTCCCTCCAGTCCGAATTTCTAACTGTGCAGTTTGGGAGGGAATTTAGAGTCTGCTTCGCCTGTTCTGCTATCACTTCTCAATAAAAGGTTCCTTTTGAAATACTACATTTCAAGAGTCTATATTTTCTTGGGAAAGGAGGAAAGGCAGGTCCTTAGCAACAACAGCGCAGACAGACCCAACTACTCAGGAAAAGAGCGCCTCGTCCCTTTTCACAAGGCACACCTGGGGACTGAGACTTAAGGAGGTGCTGTGGGGAAGGGCGTTTGTCAGGAACAAATGCTGAATTCCTGGAGTGTTGAGTGCCAACATTTGAACTTTCCTGGATTTCTTTCTTGATTTCTGGATTACTTGCCGTGCTTCCTTGCTTCCTGGATTCTTCAACTTGCCCTGCTGGATTTATTGCTTTGCAGCTGTGGTGTTCACAATGTTGGGCTGGACTATTTGCGACCAGAGGCTGCTTGAGGTCTGTGTGTGTGTTTGTCATCACTTAGTTCTGGGACTTGCCAGAAATGTGGGAGCATTTGGGGAAGTTTGGAGCAATAAAGGGACGGTTTGAACTGTCAGCTGCCTGTGTTATCTCTATGTCATGCCCCAGGTCATCACACTGAGGTTTAATCTTTCTCCTCTTTGACCCTGAGTCAAGCTGCGAGGGCTGTCCCACCCAACAATTGCTAACTCAAAATTTTAGAGATAACCAATGCTGCCTTTTTAGATCCGCATAAAAGCGAGCAGACAGGCCTTGGTGTCGGATCTGAAAAGGAAGCCAAACTGCTTGGAACTAGGAATATTTTATTCAATCAAGAAGTCGATCAAATTCTCCCGAAGCCTTTAAAAACCCAACACAGGACCTACATTCCAAAGATGGTTGGTGAATGATAATAAAAATAGTAATAGTAATAATTTTTTAAAAACCAGAATGCAAAGGTGGAGTCTGAAAACAGCTTCTACTTCTCCTTTCCTTTTCATGGTAATGCCACTCTCAACGTGTGCTAGTTATTAAAAATATAATGCAAAATCAATTCAGCTTCTGAATCTCCAAGAAGGTAAAATACCTAGGTAACTGACACTGAGGATGCCAGCTAGAACTGAGGATGTAATCTAGTTGGGTCATGAAATGTCTGCAAAATACAACCAAACTCAAAGAGCACTAAGAACCCCAGAACATGTGTCCTCCTCCTCCTCCTCCTCCTCCTCCTCCTCCTCCTCCTCCTCCTCCTCTCTTCCTCTCTGCAAACTCTTCTAGCAATGATGATGTTACCCAGTGGGTCTATGAGAAAACAATCAAGTTCAGAGAGCTCTACAGACCCCAGAGTACTTCTCCATCTCCATCACCTCCTCTCCTTCTCCTTCCCTCCTCCTCCTCCTCCTTTCCCCCCTCCTCTTCCTCCTTCTCCTTCCCTCCTCCTCCTCTTCCTCCTCCTTCCCTTCTCCTCTTCCTCCTTCTCCTCTTCCTATAGTCATAATAACATTCATTTCTCAGGGAGTCAAGGACATCTTGCCCTGCACCTGGAGGGCTTAACTAGGAGGCATCTCCAGTTGGAACTGTGCTTTTTTTAAAAAAATTTGATTTATATGCCGCCCTTCTCCGGAGATTCAGGGTGGCTTACAAGGCATTAAGCAATAGCCTTCATACTTTTGTATATGTTTTATACAAAGTCAGCTTATTGCCCCCACAAACTGGGTCCTCAATTGACCTACCTTAGAAAGGATGGAAGGCTGAGTCAACCCTGAGCCTCGAACTGGTGTAATTGCAGACAACTGGATGTTAATAACAGGTTATTCAGCTGGTTGACCATGTGATGGACATGTGGGTACTGGACAGGGACTTGGACTTTCCTTTGGGTGGGATGTGCCAATATGACATCTCTAATAAAATGAGGAACTTCAAGCCTTGGAGTCTTCTTTCATTGGGAGTGCTTCTTGGAACCCAAACATTAACCTGAATCTCCTTTTAAAAATTAAGCCAGCACCCTGGGATCCAGGGTGCTGTCCAGGGTCCTGAGCCCTGAACGTCGACCCGAAACTGGGCAACGTGAAAACTCAGGGAAGATGGAGGCATGGATTCACCAATGACAAGACGCAAATGTTTGTTTATTGTTTTAGGAGAACAGAAAGTTTGGCTGTGATCTTGAATTGCTTTTTAATTTTTTTTCCCTATCGCTTTTCGTGATACCAATAGCAACAGCACTTAGTTTTATATACCATTTCAAAGTACTTTCTATCCCTCCCTAAGCAGTTTACAGAGTCAGCCTCTTGCCCCCCCCCCAACAATCTGGGTCCTCATTTTACCCACCTCGGAAGGATGGAAGGCTGAGTCAACCTTGATCAGGTCAGGATCAAACTCCTGGCAGTGAGCAGAGTCAGCCTGTAATAATGCATTGTAACACTGCACAACCATGAATGGATTTATGGATGGATGGATGGATGGATGGATGGATGGATGGATGGATGGATGGAAGGAAGGAAGGAAGGAAGGAAGGAAGGAAGGAAGGAAGGAAGGAGCAATAGCGCTTAGACTTATATACCGCTCCACAGTGCTTTTACAGCCCCTCTCTAAGCGGTTTACAGAGTCAGCCTCTTGTCCCCAACAATCTGGGTCCTCATTTTACCCACCTCGGAAGAATGGAAGGCTGAGTCAACCTTGAGCCTGGTGAGATTCGAACTGCCAAATTTCAGGCAGCCGGCAGTCACCAGAAGTAGCCTGCAGTACTGCATTCTAACCACTACATCCCCATGGCTCATGATCCTGTCCTGTGTCACTACTGAAGAGGACATCACGGGCATTCAAATAAATAAATAATTAGGTAATAATTAAGCCAGTGCCTACACACACACACACACACACACACACACACACATGTACCTCTTTGGTTATTCGGGTGTTCTCCTGCATAGAATTGGAAGTATCTTGGCGACGTTTCGACGAAGTCTCATTCGTCATCTTCAGGCTGGTGTTCTCAGCTTCGTGCTTCCAGGAGCAATGTGAGATTGCAGCGGTCTCTTCCTTTTAACTGCTAGTGGGGGTGGGAGCTGATTGGGTGGGAGCTTGGCTGTGTTCTGATTGGATGGGGGGTTGGTTGTGCTCTGATTGGCTGGGAGTGTGTTCTGTTTGGGTGGGGGCTTGGTTGTGCTCGGCTTAGTCTGAGTTGCAGGGGGATTTGAGCTGGTGAGCTGCGTTGTTGTTGTTTGGCTTCATGTTTGTGGTCGTTAGAGCTTTTCATGGTGGATGTCGGTCTGATTCATGTATGGATTGGAGGGGTTAAAAGTGGCTAATGATGCAGCTGCGGTCTGGCTTCTGGTCCTTGGTCATGCCTCATTATCAGTGTGGGTTTGAGTCTGCTTTCTGCGTGGATGTGTGGTGGTGACATCCTGTGTCCAGCCTGAAGATGACGAATGAGACTTCATCGAAACGTCGCCAAGATACTTCCAATTCTATGTGGGAGAAGACCCAAATAACCAAAGACCTACATACAAACACCTGCGAAAACCTCAGAATACATATACATATACATATACATATACATATACATATACATATACATATACATATACATATACATATACATATACATATACATATACATATACATATACATATACATATATATATATCCTATTTTGACCACAAATAACATACTTTCCCCAAGCTACGATCTGCTTTATCCAAATCTAGATCTTTTTTTGCAGTTCTGATTTTCAGGGAACTGAGATTGAGTCTTAAGCCTAGCTCAAAGCATCTGTTGAAACTTCTCATTGGAAGTTTGTTCTAGCCCTCACAACACACACACACACACACACACAAAGACACACAACAACGGAACTCCACTTATAGCTGCAAAATACCTCTGGGATGCTTGTCTCTTTTCTCCCCGCATTGCTTCGTTTCTGTTTCATCCATTACCTGAACGAAGTGTGAAAGCATTTCCTGCACTTACTTACCCCAGCACTGAGAGTGTGAGAAGTCCATTTGTCTTCATCATTAGCAAGCTGGAGAAAAAAACCCCCAAAGAATTATTCTGTTTCTCAAATGAATCTGTTGCTTTGCTCGAGTCCGTTGTCCAGATCAGTGCAGATGATGATTAACTAGCGTTTTGGGTGAGTAATCTCCAAAAGAAAAGACTGCCGTTTCAAGAGATCCTTTCTCTAAAGCATTAAGGTGGTTCCCTAGGAGAATCTCTGGAGATATTCAGTCTTCCAAGTCATTGTTCTCTCAAAGAAGCTTTTTCAAAAGGCAACGGGACTGTTGGTTTCTGGAGGAGGGGGGGAGAGGGGGACGAAGAAGAAGAAGAAGAAGAAGAAGAAGAAGAAGAAGAAGAAGAAGAAGAAGAAGAAGAAGAAGAGGAGGAGGAGGACGAGGAGGAGGAGGACGAGGAGGAAGAGAAGGAAGAGAAGAAAGATGACTAGGAGGAGGAGGGAGGAGGAGGAGGAAGAGAACAACAAGAAGAAAGACTAGATCAGGAGGAGAAGGAGGAAGAAGAAGGAGAAGAAAAACTAGACTAGGAGGAGGAGGGAGGAGGAGGAAGCGGAAGAGAACAAGAAGAATCCCCCCCTATCAAATCCCCCCTCACCATCTGAAATGGCAGGGGGTGTTTCCAAAATGGGGAGTTAGAAAGGAGCAAAGAGAAAGGCACTTGAGAAAGTTCAGTCAATCTTTCCTTCTCTGATCATCAAAGAAGTCTGTGATGACCTGGGGCATGGCACGAAGGCAACACAGCCGTAGTATGAATCCCTTTATTGGCACCAACTCTGCCCCCCCAACTTCCCTTTTACGGCCTGGAGAAAAGCTCTCCCACAAACCTGCAGATACTCCAGTCCAAATGCTGTAAACAGAAAGACAGCAAACAATCACTCCAGCGGGGCAAAATAAGACGTCCCAGACGGGAAGAATACTCCCAGCAACACAGGATAGGCACACAGTAGCACGGCAGTGAGGAGGAAATGCTAGGAATGCAGGTCACAACTCTCAACACCGGATTAATTCAGAGTTTATTCACGACAAACGCCCCTCCTTTAAACTCCATCCCCAGGTGTGCCTTGTGAAGGGAATCGGGGCCCTTTCCTCCCTCATAAGCCATGCAACCCACGTTGCTCTCTTCTGCGTTCTTCCCTGCGTGCCCTAGGATGAGGAGGGGGTGGCCTTGGTCTTCATCTGAACCCCCTCTCCCTTGTTCTACCTCTCCCCTGCTCTGCCCAGCCTGACTGCCCTTCCACTCTCCTGCTCTCTGTCAGCTGTTCGTCTTCCGTCTCAGAGTCAGACTCTGACAGGGGCATGACAAAGTCCATGAGGACCCCTCAGAGATGATTCATGAATGAATCTAAAGGAATCTTAGGAGTTAGAAAGCAAGGAAACATATCTCCAAACTTGAAAAAACATCAAGCAGATATGTTGTTTCAGAGACCCCTGTAAAATCAGATCTTTACCAGGTTTGTTTGTTTGTTTGTTTGTTCATTTGTTTACATTTCCACCTTTCCTCCCGGGACAAATTATTTACTTACAAACACATTCCATCTTGCTTTCTGATCGGAACCAGAACAAGACAAATCTGAGAGTAGAAGGTGAGCTCTCCAATTTTGCCCCCCCCTTTAAGTTCCGTGCTGCCAAAAAGCTGCTGCAATTCTAAGGGAGGGGGGGGAATAAAAAGGATTCCTAAACACAAGTCTGAATGTGACAAATGGCCACAGAATTTTATTTAATTAAAAAAGGGGGAGCTTTTATATTCCCCTCGGTGAAGGCTCGCTTTGCGATCTTTCCTACTAAATCACTTAGTAAATCCTCTTTGCAAAAAAAATAATAAAAATAAAAATAAATAGAATGAAAGAAAATAGATAAATACATTCCACATTCTTTGGCGCTATTTCTGGAGAGAATTAAGAGAAATTAGAAGTACCAAAGTAAGTCCACCTTACGATTTTGTTTCTGCTGGTCCTTGTTTGCTCAGATGTTCTCCTCCATCTCACTTGGGTTGAGATATGGCCTTCAGCTTCTCCATTTTTCCTTCCCACCCATCGTGCCCCCCACTCCCCCAAACATAAGAACCAGATGACAAACCTGAAATACTGAAAAATTAACCAGCTTGAAAACATCTAAACCATACATCAGGATTTACTTTTTGGGTCTTGATTTGGAAGGATCAGCTCAAAGAATGAGATCTTAATTGGACTTTTCCTTATTTAATTTTTTTTTAATTTTCCCTTGTGTGTTGGGTTCAAACACCTCTCTACAAGTCCCATTTGATATATATTTTTGTTATTTTGGGATTTTGATCGTACTCTAGATGTTTTCCACAAAAAACCCAACGACCCACACTTGGGTTGTGCACCAAGTTCTATTTCTCTCTCTCTCTCTCTCTCTCTGCTCCTCATCTTTGACTAGTATCTCAACGTAAAGGCAGAAAGGTGAGTAGGGGGGAAAAGAAGAGATAAGAAAGAAAACAAAATCTTTTTCAGGTGTATTGTTACACTTTTTCATGGAGCTGCTCCATGTAGTTCCTTAGTTCTTTACATTCCCCCAAGTCCATGTCTTGACAAACCCATTTGATATCGTCCTCACTGCTGTTCAAAATGGAGTTGACCGTTGGGTAGCTACCATCTGAAGAGATGGTGGTGAAGGTGGTAAATTGGACACGTTTCCGTTTGGAGGTGGGCGAGGTGGCCTGTTCGTTCTTCTGCTCCTTCCCTTCCGGGGAGGTAACAGAGTCTGTGGATCGGAAGACTTGGCCGTTGAGGTTCTTCTGAGGATTGGCACTAAGGAGATATTTGCTTTCTTCTAAATCCATGCTCCGGTCAATGGCCGTGATGCATTCCTCCTGTTGGGTGGAGAAATTGAGGTGGTTCTCCAGCAACTCAGCTCTATTACTCAGTCCTACCCAGTCGTGAGAATGCCTCAGTCCTTCTTGCTCTTCAAACGGAGCCTGCTTATGCCTGTATTTCAAGGCAAAGGTGACACAGTTAATGAGAAACACCAAGATGGCCAAGCAGAAGACACCTAGCAAAGCATACATCCCAATTTCCAAGTCACTCAAGCCCCTGGGTGTCTCATCAGGATCGTCCTCTTCCAAATCTCCATTGCTCCTGGGCAAATCTACCTGAGCTGGTAAACTGGTGAAGTCTATTGGGAGATTTTGCATATGACCATCGTCGTCTAGGAGGCTCTCTCGGTCTTCCTTCTTACTCAGGATGGACTTCTGAGTGCTGGTTGTCCTGGTTTCTTCATGTCCCATGGAGGAGCTGTAATAAGGCCCCTCTGGGCGAGATCTCTCCTGCAGGCTTGTCTTCTGGCGACGATCAGTGGTCCGGTTCTCCAGACGGACCCCGTCTCTGCCATGCTTGCTGTCACTTGGGTTGGGAACGGTGTCATTCTGACCAAACTTGACCTTGATGTTCCCGGTACCCACTGCCAGGACGCTCTTCCTTTTGGACTTCTGGCACGATTCACTGATCACCAGCTCCACTTTCACCAACAGGCCCTGTCCTTCTGACTCGGCCATGAGGAAAGGCCACTTAAACTTGGGGCTCTGGTGGACGGACACCACCTTCTCATCCAGAGACGTGGCCACCAAAGAAAAGTCCTTGGCGTCGTAGATATCTAAGGGCATAACTGCTCCATCGCTGAACTGGATCCAGCAACTCATCACGGCTTCCTATTTTGGGGGGGGGAAATGGAGACAGAATGATACTGGGACGATCCCATCAAAATGTTGGGGGTTTTCCCCATATAAGTTGTCCTCAACTTACAATGGTTCGTTTAGTGACTGCTCAAAGTTACAACAGCATTGGAAACAAGTGACTTAGGATCGTTTTTAACACGGCCGTTCCAGCATCTCCCATGGTAACGTGGTCACAATCCAGACGCTTGGTAACTGTTTTGTATTTATTTAGCTGCCCAGAGTCCCTTGGGAGTTGGGTGGCATAGAAATATGATTAATTAAATTAAATTAAATTAAATTATGATGGTTACACTATCCCGGGATCATGTGATCATGTTTTGTGACCCTCTGACCAGAAAAATCAGTGGGGAAACCAGGTTCCCATAACCTGGTTAGTGTTAGTAAGGGATTCAATTAACAGCTGTGGCAGGAAAGGTTATAGAATGGGCCAAATCTCACTTAAGAAATGTCTCATTTAGCAACATAAATTTCGGGCTCAACTGTCATAAGTCAAAGACTAACCTGTATACAGTCAGAATGCAGACTTTTGAAATACCCAGGATACCATGTCAATTATTAATTTATTAATTTATAAAATTTATCGGGCACCTGTCTGCCCCTCAAGATGACTCTGGGGGCTTGCAATCATATACTGTATTTTTCAGAGTATAAGACGCTCCGGATTATAAAACGCACCTATCATTTTTGGGGAGGAAAACAAGAAAAAAAGAAATCTGCTGCTGCCTCCCAGAAATTTGCCTCCTGGCAGCCAACAGCAAATAGCAGAGGCCAAAAATGGGGAGCGCGGAGGCGGCAATCGGCAATGGCAATCTTTGCAGCCTGAAACAGCTTATGGTCGGGAGGCCCATCCAACCCGACCATCAGCTGCTTGTGCCAATCAGGTTGTGGTGAAGCTGAAACGGGCTGTTTGCTGTTTGCTGCAAGGAGGCAAATCGCTGGGAGGCAGAGGCTGAAGGGTGGGACCGGCAGGTGGGACATTTGGTGTATAAGATGCACCCAAATTTTCACCCTCTTTGAGGGGGGGGGAAATGCATCTTATACTCTGAAAAATACGGTTTATATAACTTCCATATAGAGAAGTTGTGTGTGTGTGTGTGTGTATTAAGTGGTTTTCTATCTCCCTCCCCATATATGGAATATATATTATTATTGCCAACAGGGAAGTTAAATATGAAGTGGCCAACATTTTTAAAAATATAAATAATGTTGGGCATCATTTTATATATTTTCATATACATTAAAAATGTTGGGCACTTCATTTTTAACTTCCCTGTTGGCAATAATGATGTCCCTCTGGGACCAAGTAAGAAGCTGCATCTCCAACAGCCCTTAAAGTTACAGTATTTTTGTTCAGATGTCCCTTTTTTCCTTTCCATTTTTCTTCTCCAATTGTCCCTGAACATCCTGCGGCAACTGAGCTAAACGATGGTGTTTGGTTGTTTGGATTGTTTTTTTAAGATAAACTAATGCAGACCTCATAAAGGGAGAATATTTGTAGCTCAGGGTTGAAATGCACCGTCTTTGGTGCTCTCTGAACTTGGTTGTTTTCTTGCATACATTTCTTGACCCAACTAGGGAATATCATCAGTGCTAGAAGGGAGTGGGGTTTGCAGAAAGGAGGAGGAGGAGGAGGAGGAGGAGGAGGAGGAGGAGGAGGAGGAGGAGGAGGAGGAGGAGGAGGAGGAGGAGGAGGAGGAGAGGAGGATTAACTGGGGTTCTTGGTTCTCTCTGAGCTTGGTGGTCTTCTTGCAGATCTTCCATGACCCAAACATGATGGTGTGACCTACTTTGAATAATGAAATGTTGTTGTGGTTTGTACGCGGCCTGGGCAGCTAGTAGCTGATTCCAACAGCGAGGAGGCTGGTGTGGTGCAGCCTGTGCAGCTGGCACTCAAGTTGGACAATGAGGAGGCTGGAGAAGATGTCAGAGGCGGGGATTCAGCCAGGACCTTCAGAACCTCCAGAAGCTCCCATAAGTGAAGAGGAAGAAGAGGAGGAGCCTCTTCTCGATCCATGGGCACGCAGAGGTGCCAAAAGGCAGGAGTGGCTCCTTAGGAGGAGGTCTCCTCGAGAATAAGGCTTGGGGCTAATTGGCCACTCCCTTCACCTATTTAAGGAGGAACACCAACTGAAGCAATTTGCAGGGAACAACTTCGTTCACTCTCCTTTGCGTCTTGATCTTAGTTCTCTGCAATTTGCTTCTGGGCTTTCTGCCAGTTACGATTATTTATTCTTTGGATTCTTGTAGGCTGTTAAGAAAGTTAATTCACAGCCTTTGTTTGAAAAAGACTGATTTAATTTAGTAAACTAAGGTTTGTACAGACTTTGTGTGTGCTGCGTTCTTCGGGATCCGTAGCTGGGGAAGAACAAATGTCTGCAAGAAAACCGCCAAGCTCAGAGAGAACCAAGGATCCCTAATGGAGACATGGAGCAAAATGAACTGAACGCTGGAAAAATGAGAAAAAGAAGAAGGAAAGAGACCGAGAAGGACCCTAAAGCCAAAAACACTTCCACTCCATCCTTACAGTGGATAGTAAGGCACATTTGGGATGTTCAGAAGCGAAGCATCACTCCAAAAGCTAGAACTGGTCCCATTCCAAATATGGTCCCCAACTGTTGGGATTGAGACACGCAGTCTTGAATTTTCATCTTCTGCTACCCCACCCAACTCAAAGTCTTTCTTGAAACCCTCTATAAATGGATGGCCACGATCAACTCTACTGATAGCAGGTTGAGTCCTGTAGCTTTGGGCATAGCTGCTGGATCGCCTGATGCTGAGCTTTAGCAGATGATCTCCAGATCAACAACTACTCCACACAAGAGGGAGAACACTTTACAGATTAACAGAGTTGGACGGGACCTTGTATTGTAGGTCATCTAGTCCAACCCTCCCAGCCAAGCAGGAGACCCTGCACCATTTCTGGCAGTCCAGTCTCTTCTTGAAAGCTTCCAGTGATGAAGCTCCCACAACTTCTGAAGGCAACTTCTGTTCCATGGGTTGATTGCTCTCCCTGTCAGGAAATTCCTCCTTATTTCTTGGTTGAATCTCTTCTTGATCAGTTTCCATCCATTATTCAGATGCTTTGGAAAATAGCTTGACCCCCTCCTCTCTGTGACAGCCCCTCAAATATTGGAAGACTGCTCTCATGTCTCCCCTGGTCCTTCTCTTCACTATTTATTTATTTATTTATTTATTTATTTTAATTTTTATACCGCCCTTCTCCCAGGGGACTCAGGGCGGTGCACAGCCAATAATAAAACACACCTATACACAAAATTTAAAAAAAAATAAATTTAAAAACATATTAAATAATTTGGCCCCAATATCATTAAAAAATAAAACAACCATTAAAATTCATGTTTAGGCCAGCTCAGCTTGTTGGAACAATAATGTCTTGAGGGCATGGCAGAAGGTGTGTAGGTCAGGGATCATCCGTATCTCTGGGGGCAATTCGTTCCAGAGGGCAGGTGCCCCCACAGAGAAGGCTCTCCCCCTGGGGGTCGCCAGTTGACATTGTTTGACCAACGGCACCCTGAGGAGTCCCTCTCTGTGGGAGCATGTTGGTCGGTGGGAGGCCACCGGTGGCAGAAGACAATCCCGTAAGTATCCAGGTCCTAAGCAATGGAGCGCTTGTAACCAACACCTTGAATCGCACTCGGAAGACCACCGGGAGCCAGTGCAGCTCACACAGGAATGGTGTTACATGGGTGCGCCATGTCGCTCCCATAATCACCCGCGTGGCCGCATTCTGGACTAGTTGGAGCCTCCGGGTGCTCTTCAAGGGGAGCCCCATGTAGAGAGCATTACAGTAGTCAAGATGGACTACTAGACTAGCCATGCCCAGTTCCTGCAACCGTTCTTCCTATGTTTTAGCCTCCAGTCCCCTCATCATCCTGGTTGCTCTTCTCTGCACTTTTTCTAGAGTCTCAACATCTTTTTTATAGTGTGGTGACCAAAACTGGATGTAGTACTCTAGGTGTGGTCTTACTAAGGCTTTATAGAGTGGTATTTGCTCTCTCTTTGCTCTCTCTGTCTCTCCACCCCCACCTCACCAGCTCTATTCTATCCATCTCCCCAAAACCACCAGGCAGGCAAAAGCACATCTGGATGGTTTCCATGCTGAAGGACAACAAGGTTAAGATGATGGAACTTGCTGAGATAGCTAAATTGACTTCTTTAATCAGAGAAAAAGACAATATCTACAGTACATTTATTGCTGGCCGAAATCTCTTCTAGGCTTTTTTTTTTGCTGTGAAACAGAAAAGAATGAATTTACGATTTATGGTGGGGATGATTAGACAGGATAGATTATAAAAAGGAGAGGGATGTTGCAACCATCGAGGAAGAGATAAATTGATAATTGGACTTATAACTGCCATAAAGAATATATTGCATGTTACTGCTTTGTAGCTTTTTTCCTTCTTTTCCTTCTTTTTATTTCCTCTTTCTTGCACTTCAGGCTTTCTTTTTTGTTTCGTTTTCTGCCAATACAATTAATTTATGTTGTCGTTTTTTTCTCTTAGTTTTTTTTAAAAAACGTCTTTAATAAAAATTAAATACATAAAAAATGAAGGACCGCCAAGGTTAAGGAACAGCTAGATTTGCAGTAGAAACCCGAGTGTATTGAAACTTCTTTCCCAAAACATGTATTTTTGGCAGGTAAACAGTGCGATGTTGTATTATTTATGAGAGGTTACCAGAAGAAGAAGAAAGAAAAAAAAATAAGTATTTTTTTTTTCACCCAGGGCTTGCTCTAGTTTTACCGCCCTATTTACTGGAACAATGCTTCTCTGTTTAGGAGTTTGGTGGCCTTCGGGGATGAGCACCTATAAATCTAAAATGTCCTTTTAGAATAATATTAACAATCTCACAAGGACACCAGCACCAGTTCACCTGCTCCATTGGCAAGAGTAGGCAGGAAAAGGAGATTTGGAAAATGGTGGACCGTTGCACAGGAACACTGAAGGTTTGGCATCTGTTCTCTCTCTCTCTTTGTGTGTGTGTAAGGGCAGGGGGGAAATCTAAAATTTGTTATTACCGGTTCTGTGGGCGTGGCTTGGTGGAGGGGGGTAATGTGACTGGGTAGGAGTGGCCAATTTTTTTTTTACTTTTAAAACCATTTTTTCTACAACCTCTTCGGCATAGAGGTTGTAAAAAAATGCTTTCAAAAGGCTCTGACGATCCCAGCTGAGTTGCCTGATCGTCAGAGACTTTTTTTTCTTTTAAATGCCTCTGACGATCAGGCAACTCAGCTTGGATCGTCAGAGGCATTTAAAAGAAAAAAAGTCTCTGCCAATCAGGCAACTCAGCTTGGATCGTCAGAGGCATTTAAAAGAAAAAAAGGGGTTTTTTTCTTTTAAAAACCTTTGATGATCCCAGCTGAGCCACGTGATCATCAGAGGCTTTTTTTTAACTTTTAAAAGCATTTTTTCAGCCGAAGAAGTTGTAGAAAAAAATGCTTTTAAAGGTAAAAAAAAAAGCCTCTGATGATCGTGCAGCTCAGCTGGGCATGGGTGGGGGGGGGGGCAGGGATTTAACTATCGGTTCTCCGAATCACCCACCGCTATCACTACTGGATCAGGCGATCCTATCCGAACTGGGAGCATTTCACCTCTGGGTAGGGGTGTCTTTTGTTCCCATTTACCCAATTCTATTTCCCAAAAGGTTGTTTCCTCCATTTCGAAACTTTGGGGAGTCTTGGTGGGCACAAGTCTCTGTGATGGGAGGTGTATTGTCAGAGTAAGATTATGGGAGATGTTGATGAAGAGGAAGATGGGGAGGGGACTAATAGGACTGAAGGAGGAGAGCTGAAGAATAATATTGGGAGGGGGGAAGAAGGGAAAAACTAGGGAAGGGAAGGGGAAGGGATAAATGGGGAAAGGAAGGCAAAGGATGACTGGGGAAGGGAAAGGATGGAAGGGAAGGGATGAATGGGGAAAGGAAAGAGGGATGACTGGGGAAGGGAAGGGATGGAAGGGAAGGGATGAATGGGGAAAGGAAGGCAAAGAATGACTGGGGAAGAGAAAGGATGGAAGGGAAGGAATGAATGGGGAAAGGAAGGCAAAGGATGACTGGGGAAGGGAAAGGATGGAAGGGAAGGGATGAATGGGGAAAGGAAGGCAAAGGATGACTGGGGAAGAGAAAGGATGGAAGGGAAGGGATGAATGGGGAAAGGAAGGCAAAGGATGATTGGGGAAGGGAAAGGATGGAAGGGAAGGGATGAATGGGGAAAGGAAGGTAAAGGATGACTGGGGAAGAGAAAGGATGGAAGGGAAGGGATGAATGGGGAAAGGAAGGTAAAGGATGACTGGGGAAGAGAAAGGATGGAAGGGAAGGGATGAATGGGGAAAGGAAGGCAAAGGATGATTGGGGAAGGGAAAGGATGGAAGGGAAGGGATGAATGGGGAAAGGAAAGAGGGATGACTGGGGAAGGGAAGGGATGGAAGGGAAGGGATAAATGGGGAAAGAAAGGGAAAGGATGAATGGGGATTGGAAAGGATGGAAGGGAAGAGATGAATGGGGAAAGGAAGGAAAGGGAGGGAAGGGAAGGGATGAATGGGGAAAGGAAGGGAAGGGATGAATGGGGAAGGGACAATGGAGAAGGGAAGGAAAGCAATGAATGAGGAAGGGAAGGGAAGCGATGAATGGAGAAAGGAAGGGAAGGGAAAGGAGAAAAAAGGAAGGGAAGGGTGGAGGAAGGAAGGGCAATGGGGGGAGGGAGCAAGGAAAGAAAGAAAGGAGGTAAAGGAAATGAAGTGGAAGAGGGCAAGGACGAAACAGACATTAACATCACTGCCTGGTGCTCCATGTGGCTGCCTGAAGTTTCGTATGGCCCTTTCAAATGCTGCCAATGCAATAGATCCCGTATTCACTTATGGCCAGTGGTGGGATTCAGCCAGTTCGCACCTATTCAGGAGAACCGGTAGTTAACCTTCTAAGAAGTTCAGAGAACTGGTTGTTAGAAGAAAACTTATCTTGGTTTTTTCCCCCACTTTACAGAGCTAATCCTGTAAGGAAGGCAGGAAGGAAATGTTCTGGTGTTGTTTCTAGCCTAATCTTACAGAAACTGCCTCTCTGGTTAACCCTTATTACATTGTAACAGCTAAGATGAATGTCCATAGACGTGAGTGATCTTGAGTTGGTCACGCCCACACGGTCACATGACCACCGAGCCACGCCTACCCAGCTGGTCATTAGGGCAGAGAACCGGTTGTTAAATTATTTGAATCCCACCACTGCCTATGGCTTGTCAAAGTATCAATTGAGAAGCAATGGCTTATGCTTCAGAAAGAAAGGAGGACCCCACCGTGCTCAGAGCGGATGCTCGGAGGCCCAACCAGAGAAAAGGAACTTTGGCAGCTACCTGCTTTTCTGCTTGAAGCACTTCGTGGGCGATGGCCGTAGCGAAGATGGCTCTGTTGCTTCCAGTGCTCAGCTGTAAGGAGAGCGAGAGGCCCGATACCAGTTGGACGCCCAGATCAGTGATGGTCACCTTCTCATCCAGGACGGTCACCGTCTTCTCTGCCAAGATGGCATCGGAAAGGGGGGACAGGATCTGCAGGAGGCGACCAAAGGGACAGTTCATCTCTACATTCCCAAGGAAATCACTTTTTCCAAACACTCAATGTGTCTCACTTGTAACTATGTAGAGAGCCTTTATTTTTTTTTTCCGCCCCAGAAAACACAATGTTGTTAATCAAGACTGTGGCCGTATAAAACAACAAGGATACATTACAAAGAGTGGTGGATTTGGGACTTAAGTTCAGAAAATAGGGACTGGGAAGGGAAGAAGGAAACGGCGGGTGGGAGGGAGGGAAGGAAGGAGGAAGGAGAGAGAGAGAGAGAGAAAAGGGAGGGAAGTGGGAGGGAGGGAAGGGAGGGAGGGAGGGAGGAAGGAAGGAAGGGGAAGGGAAGGGAAGGGAAGGAGAGATGGGCTGAAAAGAAGAAGGAAAATGAGAGGGAGGGAGGGAGGGAGGAAGAAAGGGGAAGAGAAGGGAAAGAGAGATGGGCTGAAAAAAAGAAGGAAAATGAGAGGGAGGGAGGGAGAAGAAATATGGGAGAGAGGGAGGGAAGGAGGAAGGAAGGGAAAGAGAGATGGGCTAGAAAAAAGAAGGAAAATGAAAGAGGGAGGGAGGGAGGGAGGGAGGGAGGGAGGGAGGGAAGGAAGGGAAGGAAGGGAAGGAAGGAAGGAAGGAAGGAAGGAAGGAAGGAAGGAAGGAAGGAAGGAAGGAAGGAAGGAAGGAAGGAGGCAAAAAGGACCATCAGGGAACAATCTGTTCAAGGTGGGATGATCAGATGAGTTCATCCTATTTTGTTTTATTTATTTATTTATTTTATTATTAAAATTTTCACACTGAAACCTTTACAAAGATGTTCATCATGAATACATAGCACATTTCTACCTGTATTTCCTCTCAACAGATAAATCTCTAAACACAGCTGCTCTCCAAACCCATATCTCTCTCTCTCTCTCTCTCTCCCCACCTCTAGGTGGTCCTGGCTGACTGAGAAGTTCGTTTTAAAATCCTGAGACATCAGGATCTGCACATTTGAAACTGCAGGTTGAGAAAACACGAGGGGAATCACGAGGCATAATATATGTGATCTCTTCTTTTCCTCCGTTATTATGTTCTATGCTCATGGGACCAGTGTCTTGCATAGATTGATTTAATTTTCCAAACTTTTTAAATTTGTTTCTGCTAAAAAAAAATAGAGAGAGAGAGAGGATGAGAGAGAGAGAGACAAAGAGAGAGAATGAGAAAAAGAGAATGAGAGAATGAAAGAGAATGTGTGTGTGAGAGAGAATGACAGAGAAAGAGCGAATGAGAAAGATATATATGTATAGAATAAGACAAAGAGAATGAGAAAAAGAGAACGAGAGTGACAGAATAAGACAGAGAAAGAGAGAATGAGAAAAAGAGAATGACAGAGAATGAGAATGAGAGAGAGAGAATGAAAAAATGAGGAAAGAGAATGAGAGAGAGAGAATGAAAAAATGAGGAAAGAGAATGAGAGAGAGAATCAGAAAATCAGAGAGGCAGAGAACAGAGAATGAGGAAAAGAGAATGAGAGAGAGAGAATGAGAATGAGAGAATGAGAGAGAGAAAGAGAGACAGAATAAGACAGAGAGAGAGAGAGATGAGAAAAAAGAATGAGAGAGAGAATGGGAAAGAGAGAGGGGGTGGAGAGAGGGAGGGAGAGAGAAAATTTATAAACATGGAGCAATCCAGTGGATGAGATCTTGGCAAACCATATATAGGTGACTTGTACGAATTCTCGGGAGACAAATGACAGGTATTCTTCCTAGTGAATGGACCAACTATCAATTTGTCACTCACTTCCTTGCTGCATTTCTCTTCCCAAATATATTCTTTGTATTTCTGGACACAAGGCTGAGCGAAGAGTTTCTGCAACTGATAAATCTCTTTAGAAAGAGCTGCAGAGTGATGCCACTCTAACAAAGGCTCTTTAAAAAAAAAAAAAAAAAGACTGATAAATTTGTGCAATGCAATGCGCGGGTTGCCGAGTGCCATAAAAGCTTTTTGCAAAGCAGGAGTGCAAAAAAAAAAAAAAAAAAAAAAAAAGAAGAAAGAAGAAAGAAAGAAGAAGAAGAAGAAAAAAGAAAGAAAGAAAGAAAGAAAAAACCCACCACCTTATCTGTAGTTTATCCAACAGCATAAAATGAACTTTTTAGTGCTTTTTGGGGCATTCTTGAAACCTAAAACGCTCCTTTCTGCTTTTGTGCTATCGTTTTGGTTCCTTCCTATTTGTCCTCCTTCTCAAAGTAAACCAAGATCAGATTTGGACATTTGAAAGGACAGTGGCTAAATATTCAGCATTTTTATTACTTTAAATAGACCCTTGTGGTTGTGAAATGTACCCCAATTTTCCTATCTGCTCCCTCTTGGATTGGTCATTCAGCAAGGTTCAAGAGATACAAAGAACGGTTGTAGGAATTGGGTAGGGCTACTTCAGGTGTCAGCAACCTGTGGCTCCGGAGCCTCATGCAGCTCTTTGGGCCCTCTGCTGTGGCTCCCTGTCGGGTGATCCCACCACTGGCTGGTCCCGCCCCTCACCCTCCCCTCCCAGTCACTCCTGGCCTGGCGATGGCAGGTGATGGAGAAGTGGTCAGAGCAGAAACAGAGAGACACAGAGAGTGGGGGAGAGAGAGAGACATAGAGAGATACAGAGAGAGGGAGGGAAAGAGAAAGAGAGGGAGGGAGGGAGGGAGGGAGGGAGAAAGCCTGGATAGCTCAACAGACTAAAAGCCTGTTATTAACATTCAGCTGTCTGCAATTATTGCAAGTTCGAATCTCACCAGGCCCAAGGTTGACTCAGCCTTCCATCCTTTCTAAGGTAGGTCAATTGAGGACCCAGTTTGTGGGGGCAATAAGTTGACTTTGTATAAAATATACAGAAGTATGAAGGCTATTGCTTAACGCATTGTAAGCTGCCCTGAGTCTCCAGAGAAGGGCGGCATATAAATTTAATTAAGAAAGAAAGAAAGAAAGAAAGAAAGAAAGGAAGGAAGGAAGGAAGGAAGGAAGGAAGGAAGAAAGAAAGAAAGAAAGAAAGAAAGAAAGAAAGAAAGAAAGAAAGAAAGAAAGAAAGAAAGAAAGAAAGAAAGAAAGAAAGATGTCAAAAGGGTTTTGTGGTTTCCGGTGTTTTTTAAAACCAGTTGTCTGCCCTAATGACCAGCTGGGTAGGCGTGGCTAGGGGGGAGGTCATGTGACTGGTGGAAGTGAATGACATTGAGTTGGCCACTCCCGCTCAGGTTTTGTGGCTCCTGGTGTTTTCTTTTCTGTGGGAAACAGGTCCAAATGGCTCTTCGAGTGTTTAAGGTTGCAGACCCCTGGTCTAGTTTAATGAAAAGAAGGACTAGGGGTGACATGATAGCAGTCTTCCCATATTTGAGGGGCTGCCTCAAAGACGAGGGAGTCAAGTAATTCTCCAAAGCACCTGAGGATAGGACAAGAAGCAACAGATGGAAACTAATCAAGGAGAGAAGCAACCTGGAACTAAGGAGACATTTTCTGACAAGTTAGAACAATTAACCAGTGGAACAACTGGCCTCCAGAGCAGGGGTGGGTTTCAAAAATTTTAGCAAGGGGTTCTCTGTCTGGTTGCTGGGTGGGTGTGGCCATGGTGGGCGTGGCCTAGTTGGCCTCCTGCATTACACGAGGCTGGCTCCAGGCTTTAGTTAATGCGTCCTTGAGGGAAGGGGCCTTCCTGCAACCATTAAAGGAAGCGGTTGTAAGGCCCCTCCTCAAGAAGCCTTCCCTGGATCCAGCAGAATTAAAGAACTTTCATCCAGTCTCCAACCTACCGTTTGTGGGAAAGGTTGTAGAGAAAGTGGTGGCACTTCAGCTCCTGCGGTCATTGGAGGAAACAGATTATCTGGACCCTTTTCAGTCTGGCTTCAGGCCTGGCTACAGCACGGAAACTGCCTTGGTCACGCTGATGGATGATCTCTGGCGAGTCCGAGATGGGGATCATTCCTCCATCTTGGTGCTACTTGACCTCTCAGCGGCTTTCGATACCATTGACCATGGTATCCTTCTGGGACGACTAAGGGAGTTGGGAATGGGAGGCACCGTGTTACGGTGGTTCTTCTCCTATCTCTCTGGTCGGTCACAGTCGGTGTTGGTAGGAGGACAGAGGTCGACCCCTAGGCCCCTCGTTTGTGGGGTGCCTCAGGGCTTGGTCCTCTCTCCCCTCCTATTTAACATCTACATGAAGCTGCTGGGTGAGATCATCCGATGATACGGGGTGAGGTATCAGCAATACGCGGATGATACCCAGTTGTATATCTCTACCCCACGTCAATTCAGTGAGGCTCGCAATTTGTGTGTCTTCCTAGACTCACAGCTAAGATTAAAGCAACATCTGACAGCTGTGGCTAAGGGGATCTTTGCACAGGTTCGCCTGGTGCATCAATTGTGACCCTACTTGGATCAGGAGGCTCTCCTCACAGTCACTCATGCCTTTGTCGCCTCACGGTTAGATTATTACAACACGCTCTACATGGGGCTACCCTTGAAAAGTGTTTGGAGACTACAGTTGGTCCAGAACGCAGCCATGCAAGCTGTTGTGGGTGCATTTAGGTACACCCACATTACACCAATTCTCCGCGAGCTGCACTGGTTCCCTATTGGTCTCCAGTCACAATTCAAGGTGTTGGTAATTACCTTTAAAGCCCTACATGGCTCAGGGCCAGGCTATCTTCGAGACCGCCTTCTACCGCATAGCTCCTAGCGACCAGTAAGATCCCACAGAGTTGGTTTCCTCCGGGTCCCGTCAGTGAAACAGTGCTGGCTGGCGGGCCCGCGGGGGAGGGCCTTCTCTGTGGCTGCCCCAGCTCTCTGGAACCAGTTACCTCCTGAGATCCGGACTACCCCCACCCTATTGGCCTTCTGAAAAGCAGTGAAGACCTAGCTTTTCCGACAGGCCTGGGGCCGTTGATCTCGCTTTTGTGATCTGACGAGATCCAGCCATGAATGGTGTGAATGGGTTTTAATTGTTTTTAATGTTTTAATTTTTAATGTTTTTATATATGGTTTTTAAATGCATTGTAAGCCGCCTTGAGTCTTCGGAGAAAGGCAGCATACAAGTTGAACAAACAAATAAATAAATAAATTACGGGGGGGGCGTTTTTGCCCTCCCCGGGCTCCGGAGGCTTTACTTGAGTCTCCGGGAAGATGAAAATGGCCTCCCCAGGCTCCGGAGGCCCTCTGGAGGCTGGAAACAGGCCTGAATGTCCGGTAGGCCCATTCTTTGCCCTCCCTGAGCCTCCGGGCGTGCCCTGCACTTACCTACATCCAAAATGGGCCGCATGGGGACTCCTGGGAAGGGCAGGGTAGGGTGGGCGGGTCCAGCCAGGAGTGGGATTTGGTGGCTCTCCGAACTGCACAGAATCCTAGCTAGAGGTTCTCGAAGTAACAGTAACAGAGTTGGAAGGGACCTTGGGGGTCATCTAGTCCATCCCCTTGCTCACGCAGGAGACCTATACTAGGGATTCGAACCACCAACCTTTCTGATGGACAAACTCAGCGTCTTAGCCACTGAGCCACCTAGGGAGCCGCTGCGAAAACCCCTGCGAACCCCCAGCAGCCCACACCTGCTCCAAAGGTTGTGGTTGCTCAAAACACTGGAGCTTTTTAAGAAGAGATTGGACAACCATTTGTCTGAAATGGTAATGCTTGAGCAGGGGGTTGGACTAGAAGACCTCCAAGGTCCCTTCCACCTCTCCTGTTATTCTGTTATTCATGGATGGATGGGTTTTGCACTGAATGAAACTTCCTAATTCACGTGCCCTGAACAACATGCTGCTTTCGTATCTTAGTTGTGAACAATTCTAGATTCTCCAGTTAGATGAAGGTAGATATGAATCTTTGGGTCTGGTCTAAGTGCCTGAGCCCACTGTAACACCATCGGCAAAAAAGGCGTGAAGAGTTGTAAACCTAATCTTCCGTAGCTTCTTCTCCGGTAATATCACACTTACTAACCAGAGCATACAAAACCTTTGCTAGACCAATTCTCGAATACAGCTCATCTATCTGCATATTGGACATTAATACAATTGAGTGAGTCCAGAGATATTTCACGAGAAGAATCCTCCACTCCTCCGCTCGCAACAAAACACTTATGCCACCAGGCTTGAAATTTTGGGCTTAGACAATTTAGAACTACGCCGCCTTCGGTCTGATCTAAGCGTAGCTCATAAAATTATCTGCTACAATGTCCTACCTTTCAATGACTACTTCAGCTTCAACCACAACAAATACATGAGCACACAATAGATACAAACTCAAGGTAAACTGCTCCAAACTCGATTGCAGAAAATACAACTTCAGTAACAGAGTGGTCAATGCCTGGAATGCGCTACCTGACTCTGTGGTTTCATCCCCAAACCCCCAAAACTTTAACCTTAGACTGTCTACTGTTGACCTCACCCCATTCCTAAGAGGTCTGTAAGGAGTGTGCATAAGAGCACCAGCGTGCCTACCATCCCTGTCCTAATGTTCCCTTTAATTGTATTCATTTTATGTATCCAATTCATGCTTATACTTATTACCAAATATGTTCTTGACAAATAAAATAAATAAAATAAATAAATAAATAATAAATAAATAAATAAATAAATAAATAAATAAATAAATAAATAAATAAATAAATTTTGCTCACCTGTAAGGTAGTCATTCCTAACTCCTGTCCCATGAGCACCTGTCCATCTTGCAGCTTGGCAATCCTGGGCTCTTCCACTTGCATGAAATTTTTTACCAGGTCAGTGATGTCCACTTGCCAGTCGGAGCCCAGGAGGTAAGTCGTTTGGCCCCCAGAGTCCAAGGGCTCGGCTACAAACTGGGTAAGGACTCGCACTGTTGCATGCTGGTACTGCAGAGTACAACCTCTCCCCTTCCTCTCATCCTCCTCTTCGTCATCGCTGTCTCTAACTGGTCTGTGAAGAGATGCAAGGCAGATGGGCAAGCCAAGCTGTCAGGCCTGCCTCCGTTCAAAACCCAAGCAAGGAAACCCTCGACTCCGTTGAAGTAGAGAAGAGGGACTTTTGAATCGATAGCAGCGAAAGCAAGGCAAGATCTGAGTCAAAAGGCATGAGTCATAGGGGCCTGGTGGCTCAGCAGACTAATGCATTGTGATTAACTCCAGCTGTCTGCAATTACTGTAAATTCAAATCTCACCAGGCTCAAGGTCGACTCAGCCTTCCGTCCTTTCTAAGGTAGGTAAATTGAGGACCCAGTTTGTGGGGGCAATAAGCTGACTTTGTATAAATATACAAAAGTATGAAGGCTATTGCTTAACGCATTGTAAGCCGCCCTGAGTCTCCGGAGAAGGGCGGCATATAAATCAAATTTTTTTAAAAAAGTTGCAGGTTGAACCAGTGGTGAAATCCAATTTTTTTAATTACCGGTTCTGTGGGAATGGCTTGGTGGGCATGGCAGGGGAAGGATACTACAAAATCCCCAATCCCTCCCCACTCCTGGTGGAAGGATATTTCAAAATCCCCAATCCCACCCCACTCCAGGGGGAAGGATACTGTAAAATCTCCATTCCCTCCCTACTCCAAGGGGAGGATACTGCAAGATCCACATTCCCTCCCCACTCCTGGGAGAAGGATATTGCAAAATCCCCATTCCCTCCCCACTCCTGGTGGAAGGATATTTCAAAATCCCCATTCCCACCCCACTCCAGGGGGAAGGATACTGTAAAATCCCCATTCCCTCCCCACTCCAAGGGGACGATACTGCAAGATCCACATTCCCTCCCCACTCCTGGGAGAAGGATATTGCAAAATCTCCATTCCCACCCCACTTTGGGGTCAGCCAGAGGTGGTATTTGCCAATTCTCCGAACTACTCAAAATTTCTGCTACCGGTTCTCCAGAATCTGTCAGAACCTGCTGAATTTCACCCCTGGGTTGAACATTTCCCCGAAACCCTCCCCCGAGAGGTCCCTGGCTGAATGTCCATTCTATGTCCCACGTAATGTCATGGGAAGCTCATCTTCAGGTATTTCACCCATCTGGAGTCCTAGGACTGTTGGCCTTGACTGGGTGTGAACAAATCCACTCAGTAGCGCACTAATTCTTGAGAGCAAACCTCCCTTTTAATTCACACGGGCCTTCTCCAGCTCACTTCCCAAACCCAAATGCCACCCCCCCTTCCCCGTTACTATGGCAGCCGATAGCAACTATGCATCAAAGGAAAATCCCATGCTGGAGATCTGGCTGATAAAAGTCAACCTAAAAGTTGACACTGTTGATTTTAAGACCCTAAAGACTTGCTGTTATGGGGCACATGCGTGATCTTATCACGTGCCTGAGTGATCAATCACTTTGGGGGCTCTTCTGGTCTTTCCCCCCAATGAAACAACCTCTTTCCCAATGTCCAAACTTTAGGTTATCTTCACTTTCCTCCTAAAATATGCTGGTGGGAACTAAGCCCTTTGGGCAGTCTATGAATACAAGTGGAAAGCCAGTTGGATCCAGGGAAGGCGTTGGACTAGAAATGAGGAGCTCTTGAGTTCTACTCTTGCCTTGGGCACGAATGCCAACTGGGTGACTTTGGGCCAATGATTGTCTCTCAGAAGCAAAGCATCTCAAAAAATGTTGCTAAGAAAACTTCATGGATTCGTCCTTGTAGTCACCAGGGGTCGACTGAAGGCCAGAGAGATTCAGTGTTCGGATCCAGCTCCCCAAACACAACAAACCAGGGTTGAAATCCAGCAGGTTCTGACAGGTTCTGGAGAACCGGTAGTGGAAATTTTGAGCAGTTTGGAGAACCAGCAAATACCATCTCTGGCTGGCCCCAGATTGGCCCCAAGCCACACACACCATGCCCACAGAACCGGTAGTAAAAAAATTGGATTTCACTGCGACAAACCCTCTGTAGCTAAATCAATGATTCCTTTATTAGGAGCGCCAGCAGTGCTGGCAAAAAGTTTCTCCCTCACCGCAGGCTAACAAGTCTGTCCAGCAGGAAGATGAATAATTGTCTGTCAGATCTGTTCATCTCCGTCCCCTGCCTTTTATCCCCAGAGCTAAGGTGGGGCTTCACTAGCAGCGGTGGCTCTTCCGTCCCGAGGACCGGCCCATAGATTTCCACTGCTCTCCTCTCCTCTGCCTTCTGCGTATCTGCGCGTCAGGCACTGGGCACAGGTTCCTCCTCTTCCTCATCAGCCACCTCCAGACCTGGGAGCTGCTGACTCTCCGTCTGAGGGCTAATGGACAGCCCAGGCTCCGCCTCTCTCTCTCTCTCTCTCTCTCTCTCTCTCTCCCTCCTAGCTCCATTCCCTCTTCCCCCTCGGAGCTCCCAGGTTGCTGACCCTGACTCCTCTTCCTCATCTGATTTGGCCACTGGTGAGGCTGGTGACTGACAGGCCACAACACACAGTCACAAACACAAACAAATTAAAATATAATGTGAACCCAGATTAACCAGATAAAATATTCTGCCTGTACACAGTTTATGTATTGATGCTTATTGTTTAATTATATCTACCCACAAAAGTTAGATCTCCATTTTAAGGCAGCACAAATTCTGATATTGGATTGAACCTCAAATATTAGGGACTTAACATTTTGGCCCTGGGTAACTTTCCTCTCCTGAGCCATAAAAGGTTGCTGGATTGACCAAGGTATTTGACGAAGGTACTTATCTGTAAAGAGTGTCTTGACCCAAAACAAATGCATCCTGTAATTTACTGTTTATTGCACCCCAAATGTCATGTATATACCCAGATAACAACTGTTGCTTCCTTTATTGCCCCAGAGGCGTCTTCCTGTCCCTAATCTTCTTATGTTTTGTCTTGAGACACTTCCCAGAGAACATGAATGTGTCTGGGGGTGTTTATTGTTTCCTTTCCTCTTTGATCCTTGCAAATTGATGAAGATTAGTTTCTACGTGTTAGAAGTAAAGTTCTCTGAAATGTATATGTAGTTGAAATGGTATAAATACTGACCCTGAAGAACCCTTCGGGAGTTCAGACTTTTGTTTGCCTTTGGGCGGTTTGAACCGTGCACAATAAACTCTTTCCTGCATTGAAGAGCTTGGCCTGGTCTCTATCTTTTTGCTGCAACCATTTGAATGGCAAGTAATTCTAGTTGTTCACACTGATTAGCAACCAGGGTAGACGGAGGCTGATTTCACACAATGCAGAAATGCCGTGTGGGAAAAAGATGGTTAGCTAGTTTGAGGGACACAGTGTTGTCTGAATGAAGCCAAATGAATGTTTTCAGGAAATGATGGAAGACGAAACCAATGAAATCCACTTACCTTCGCTACCGGTTCGGGAATGGGAGTGCGCATGCGTGCCTCTTCTGCACATGTGCAGAGCCTTCTGGGCATGCACAGAAGGTCCCAAATGGGATGTAAAGACCAGTAGTGGGTTTCAAATCCCGGTGCTACTGGTTCGCTATTGGGAGCATGCGGGCGCACTCGCTTTGCGAGCATGTGGTACTTCTGTGCATGCACAGAAGGTTCTGCGTATGCGCAGAGCGTTTTTGATGACGTCTGGACGGGTGGGCAGAGCCTCCTGCCGCTACGGGTTTGCCCGAACTGGGGCGAACCGATAGCAACCCATCACTGGTAATGAGGTCCCAGTGAGTGGGTGGAGCCTCCTGCTGCCGGTGCTACCAGTTCGTGTGAGCTGGATAGAACCAGCTGGATTTCACCACTGAATCAGGGCGTGGCTTGCTCTGATGAGACCTCAGCTAGGAAGGTCGCAAGGGATCTCACCTCTTGTTAGAAACGATGGGGATCCTCCAGCCCTTGATCTGATTCAACTCGGTGTCTGAGACTTCGATTTGCAGTGGGAGACGAGGAACCCACACAGTCAATTCCAGGGGGCTGTTCAGATGTTGGTACGTAAAATGGACCACGGCGTTCACTTTGCCTTTCATTTCCTTCCCGTTGACGAAGACGTAGTCACATCTTTCCGACACCTAAAAGAAGAGAGAGATAGAAAAGAGAGAAACAATTTTAAAGAAAAGAATAATGGGATAACAGAAGAAGGGAGTTGGAAGGGACCTGGGAGGTCTTCTAGTCCAACCTCCTGCTCAAGCGGGAGACCGTATACCAGTGGTGGTGAACGTTTTTGCCGCCACGTGCCAAAAGCAGGGGGAGCATGATGGGGAGTGTTATGTGCATTTTCAGCCTCCGGAGGGTCTTCAGGAAGGGTGAGGAAGGCTGTTTTCACCCTTCCCAGGCTCCTAGAAAGGCTCTGGAGCCTGGGGAGAGCAAAAAAAATGGGTCTTCCCCAACCCCCCCTCTCCCAGAGGCCCTCTGGAGACCAGAAACAACCTGTTACCCAACTTCCAGTGGGCCCGAAAATCAGCTGTCCAGCACGCACATGCGTGCTGAACTAGGGCAATGCTCACGTGCCCACCGATATGGCTACATGTGCCACTGGTGGCACGCGTGCCATAGGTTCGCCATCATGGTCCTATACCTGTGATGGCGAACCTATGGCACACGTGCCACAGGTGGCACATGGAGCCATATCTGCGGGCATGCAAGCCGTTGCCCTAGCTCAGCTCCCCAGCTGATTTCAGCTAGCCCCGCCCACACCATCCTTCCCCTCCCAGGAGTCTCCACTCAGCCCGTTTTGGATGCTAGGTAAGTACAGGGCTTGCGAGGAAGCTCTGGTAGGGCGCTTTTGGCCTCCAGAGGGCCTCTGGAGAGGGTGGGGGAGGCTGTTTTTGCCCTCCCTTAGGCTCCAAGAAAGCTTCTGGAGCCTGGGGAGGGCGAAAACTGGGCCTGCCAGCCCCACTGGAAGTCGGGAAACGGGCCATTTCCGGCCTCTGAAGGCCTCTAGGAGGCAGGGGAGGCTGTTTTCACCCTCCCCAGGATCCAAGAAAGCTTCTGGAGGCGGGTGAAAAAAGGGGACTACCAGAAATGGGCTTCAGGGAGGCCTGCTAGGCCCAAAATGGGGCATGGGAGGGGGTCATGCACGCATGCACAGGGGGGTAGGGCATGGGGGGCATTGAATTATGGGTGTGGGCACACACAAGCACGACCCCTTTGCGGTCCCCCTGATTTTGGCACACGACAGCAAAAAGGTTAGCCATCACTGTCTTATACCATTCCAGATAAATGGTTGTCCAATCTCTTCTCAAAAACCTCCGGGGACAGAGCACCCACAACTTCTGAAAGGAAGCCATTCCACTCATTAATTGTTCTCACTGTCAGAAAGTTTCTGCTTAGTTCCAGGTTGCTTCCCTCCTTGATCGGTTTTCATCCATTGCTTCTTATTTTATTTTATCTATTTAGTTTGTTGATCATGTATTCGATAACAGGTATTAATATGAACATGATTATGAATACAGGAAATGGATACAAATAAATGGGGACAGTAGGACAGGGATGGTAGGCACACTGGTGCACTTATGCACGCCCCCTTTATGGACCTCTTAGGAATGGGGTGAGGTCTACAGTAGACAGTTGAAGGTTGAAGCTGTGAGGGTTTGAGGATGTAACAACGGAGTCAGGTAGAGAATTCCAGGCGTTGACCACTCGGTTGCTGAAGTCGTATTTTCTGCAATCGAGTTTGGAGTGGTTTACTTTGAGTCTGTATCAATTGAGTAGCGTAGGGGAGTAATGCCTCCTACAAAGGCAGCATTTAAGATTCAGCTGCCTGCAATTCCTTGCGAGTTCAATCCCAGGCAGGCTCAAGGTCGACTCAGCCTTCCATCCTTTATAAGGTGGGTAAATTGAGGACCCAGTTTGTTGGGGGCAATAAGCTGACTTTGTATAAATATAAATATACAAAAGTATGAAGGCTATTGCTTAACACACTGTAAGCCGCCCTGACTCTCCGGAGAAGGGCAGCATATAAATCAAATTTTTTAAATAAATTGTTTGTCCATATATTATTGAGGTTGAAGCTGAAGAAGTCGTTGACAGGTAAGATGTTATGACAGACAATTCTGTGGAGTATGCTTAGATCAGATCGCAGGCAGCGTATTTCCAGATTGTCCAACCCCAAAATTTCACGCCTGGTGGCATAAGGGAATCTATTGTGAGTAGAGGAGTGGAGTACTCTTCTCGTGAAATATGTAGACAGTAAAGGTTTGAATTGAACTGAATTGGAGACATTGTGATTCAAATGCTTGCATCCACACAAATTAGACCCAGAATTTCCGGTGGAGCGGGAAGAAGTTGCTTTGAAATCTTTGAACAACTTTCAGAGATAAAATTTCCTGAATCAATTGGAATCTCAACCAGAAGCTCTTTGGGAGAATCTTTCAAAATCTTCAGGGGGAAAGAATAAAACCATGTCTTCCTTAGTCCATTTTTTCTTACCAGGGTTTAACCTTTGATAACTCCAGATCTAGAGAAAGCTGAACAGGGCGGAGAAGAATTGAGAAGCCTCTGAAGCATGACTGAAAGAACGGAGTTGGGTTTGTTTACTGAGGGGAAGAGAAGATTAAGAGATCAACCATCTTCAAACGGGCGAAAAAAGGCTCTTGTACAGAAAAATGAAGATGTCCCCTGTGGCTCCAGAAGTATGAAAATAGTAAGAGAAGCATCTAAATAGAAAAAAGACCATAACGGGGTACTGTTGAGTTGGCTTCACACCATTCTTCTCCTCTTGAAGGATTAAACTAGGGCCAAACCTAGAGCCTGGAAAACCCATGTCAGAAATCCTTAGTTGCAAGAGGCCCACATTCAGGCGTAGGCTTCTGGGGGTTCGCAGGACTTCAGGAGAACTTCTAGCTAAGAGTCTGTGTAATTCAGAGAACCCCCAAATCCAGCTCCTGGCTGACCCCACCCACTCCTGCCCATATTAAATAAAGGGATGGGGCTAGAGAGTTCTTAAAAGTCTCAGATCTTAGAATCACTGAACTGGAAGTGTTGTATGGAACATCTTAAGTCTCACCCCGGTCAAGAATGCCAAAGAGAGGGCCTTTGATCTTGAAGAGATCCAAAAAATGAAGCCACTACACTTATCAGTCTTTGGTTCTTTGGTCTCGATCTTAACAGAATAACATGGAAAGGACTTGGAAGTCTTCTAGTCCAAGCCGCTATTCAATAAGGAGACCCTATACCATTTCAGACAAACAGTTGCCCAATCTCTTCTTGAAAACCTTTAGTGAGGGAGCCCTCACAACTTCTGAAGGCAAGCTGTTCCACTGATTAATTGTTCTCATTGTCAGGAAGTTTCTCCATAGTTCTAAGTTCTAACGTTTCTAGAGAAATCGTCTCTCAAGATTACCAGTCAATACAAACTCAACATTCTTGGCCCAAAGGTTCTAGCAACTTCATGTCCCTCAAAACCAATCTATCCATCTGTAACAGAATAACAGAGTTGGAAGGGACCTTGGAGGTCTTCTAGTCCAACCCCCTGCTCAGGCAGGAAACCATATACCATTTCAGACAAATGGTTGTCCAATCTCTTCTTGAAAACTTCCAGTGTTGGAGCATCCATAACTTCTGGAGGCCAGTTGTTCCACTGATCAATTGTTCTCACTGTCAGGAAATTTCTCCTTAGTTCTAGGTTGCTTCTCTCCTTGATTAGTTTCCATCCGTTGCTTCTTGTCCTGCCTTCAGGTGCCTTGGAGAATAGGTTGACACCCCCTCTTCTTGTGGCAACCCCTTTGTGGCAGCCTCCGTCAAGGTTGCCTCATTCTTTGAGCTTCTTCCCAATGTCAGTTCAATTATGACTTGGTCCCTTGGCTGTCAATAAGTTTGGATGTTCATATCTATTATTTCCCGAGGCCTTTTTTGTCCATCTGCCAGCAAAGGTGACACACCCCTCAGTTCAACCCCAGGAGCACATATGCATATCCAATAATTTATTAACTCCCATTTTACAGTGGCGATGATTTGAAGGCACGATCTATTAAACCTCTCGGCTGCTTCACTCTTTCTGTTTTATTCTCAAAGATCGCCATCCATTACCAATTGGAATTTTTTTTTCCCTGCGTGCTCCAGGATGCTCAGTACAGTTCATATTTCTGATTTTGGAATGTGCGTGAATTTAAGGCCCTTTCCCTCCCCCCTTCACTTTTCTGTTTAAATGCAGATCAGATCTAAATCTTATTGAAACATCACAATCTGCAGCAGCATAATTTATGCCTCCTCCCCCCCCCTCTTCCTTCCAGCCTAGCAGGCTGAAAAGGGAAATTTATGCATAGATCCTTGGTTCGTTATTAACTGCAGAAAGTCTGGTTCGATAAAATCCTTGGACTTCTTCTTCTTCTTCTTTTTTTTTTGGGTGGTACAATATTAGCTTTTATTCATTCCAGAGGATTTTCCCTACACACCGCTGCTTACTTCTCATTTTGGAGAGAGAGAAAAAAAAAAATCCCGCACTGGATTTTCCTTAAAGTGCGGACAGTCGCAAAAGATTATCGTACAGCCAACGTCGAACCACGCATTGACTAGCATCACTAAGCCAGCTCATTAATTCCCATAAATGTAGCCAATCACCCTGGGGAATTTCAAGAACAGAGTTTCCCCCCCAACAACTATCCCCCTTTGGAGGGCAAAACTCAAAAGCTATTTTAAATTTATTACCGAGGCTTAATTGTATGGCTTTGGTGGCTTAACAGGAGTATTGCAATAATACAAATGGCTTAGCCTAGGATTTGGCTATCACGTCCCTCTTCCCCCCTTTTTCCTTTCATGGGTCGTGAGAGTTCTCAGCTTAATACTTGGTTTATTTTAATTAGGGTTCTGTATAGGCTTGATTGTCTTACAGGATGTTGTTTTTGGCAGGCATGGTTGTTGGGTGCGGTTTATCCCAGAGTCAGTATTTGTTTAGTGTGTTGGTGTTTGAGGTTTTATTCAGTGGGTTTTGTACTTACTGGCTCCTTCTGAACAGTGCCACACCTGGGTAAAAAAAAATGGATTATGCTGATGACGATGAAGCAATAGTACTTAAGATTTATATACTGCTTCACAGGGCGTTACAGCCCTTTCTACGCGTTTTACAAAATCAGCATATTACCCCCAACAATCCTCGTTTTATCGGCCTCGGAAGGAGGAAAGGCTGAGGCAACCTAGAGCCAGTTGGGATCGAACTGCTGGCAGTGGACAGAGGAAGGAAGGAAGGAAGGAAGGAAGGAAGGAAGGAAGGAAGGAAGGAAGGAAGGAAGGAAGGAAGGCTAGAAAGGGAAAAGGAAGATCAAAGCAATAGGAATAGCACTTATATACCACTTCACAGGGCGTTACAGCCCTCTCTAAGCGATTTACAGAGTCAGCCTTTTGCCCCCAACAATCTGGGTCCTCATTTTACCCACCTCGGAAAGAGGGAAGGCTGAGTCAACCTTGAGCCAGTCAGGATTGAACTTCTGACTGTGGACAGAGGAAGGAAGGCTAGAAAGGGAAAAGGAAGCGCAAAGCAATAGGAATAGCACATATATATTACTTCATAGTGTTTTACAGCCCCCTCCAAAAGTGGTTTTACAGAGTCAGCCTCTTGCCCCCAACAATCTGGGTCCTCATTTTACCCACCTTGGAAGGATGGAAGGCTGAGTCAACCTTGAGCCTGGTGAGATTCGAACTGCCAAACTGCTGGCAGCCAGCAGTCAGTCAGCAGAAGTAGCCTGCAGTACTGCATTCTAACCACTGCACCCCCTTGGCTTGATGTGATGATCAATGACAACAGAATACAATTCAGATCGTAATCAATGCATTAAAACAAATACTACCTTTAAAAACATTGTACTCGTGATGTCCTAACCACCTGATATCAACAATCAGGAGAAAAAAAACCCAACAGAACTCAACCAACCCCACTCTGCAGTCTCCCCCCAAGGAACAGATTTTAACAGATTGCCTAAAATCACTAGGGAAAGACCATCTCTGCTGTCCTAGAGGAAGAGAGCCCTAATCAAGAATGTCCATTTCCTGTTTGTTTTATCTTCTAGTATTTATGCAGGGTTTGTCAATCTTGGCAACTTTTAGATTTTTAGATGGGTGGACTTTGACTCTCAGAATTTCCCTGACAACCATGCTGTGTGGGGAATTCTGGGAGCTGAAGTCCACCCAAGGTTGAGAAACATTGAGTTAAAGACATGCAATAAGTCGATCAGAATAGAGCTGTAAGGGACCTTCGAGGTCTTTGTGAGTATATTCATCAACTGGAATAGGACATAGTAACAATGTCAGCCAATTGGTAGCTGAGACAGGCTGGAGCCAGGGTGTGTCTTAGTCTGCAGCTTCTGAATCTGTGCGGAGAAAAGAGAAACTAGTTTCTCTGCTGTACTCTGTAGGTGAACATGTCTGCTGATCTGAGCTGACATGAAACTGTTCTCAACTGTTGGTATTGTATATATATATAGATATTCTTGTATATAAAGAAGTTAATGAATCAGCTATCTGTGTGTGCTTCTGGATTTGATTTTTGCAAGAAACTCTGACAGTCTTCTAGTCCAGCCCCATGCTCAAGCTCAACCATTTCAGACCAGTGACTGTCCAATCTCTTCTTAAAAATCTCCAGGGATGAAGCATCTACAACTTCTGGAGGTCAGCTGTTCCACTGGTTAATTGCCCTCACTGTTAGGAAGCTTCTCCTTAATTCCAGGTTGCTTCTCTCCTTGATTAGTTTCTATCCATTGCTTCTTGTTCTGCGTTCTGGTGCTTTGGAGAATAATTTGACTCCCCCTTTTCTTTGTGGCAGCCTCTCAAATACTGGACTACTGCTATCATGTCCCTCCCAGTCCTTCCTTTCTCTAGACTAGCCAAACACAAATCCTGCAACCATTCTTCATATGTTAGTCTCCAGGTCTTTAATCATCATAGTTGCTCTTTGTGGCACTTTTCCCAGGTTCTTTTGTGTGTGTGTGTGTGTGTGTGTCTGTTCTTCTTTTGTCAGATAGACAGATCCCACTAGAAGTAGCTGTTCTCCAAGATACTGACACAACAAGCCACTGAGACAGGTGACCTTGAAATGGGATTCTTACCCTTCGCACCCAGTAATAAGAAGACTACCAAAATGGAGATGGGCTTGGAAATCCTTAAATAAATTTCTACATCCAAATCCTGAAAACAGTTTAACAGTAACAGAGTTGGAAGGGAGCTTGGAGGTCATTTAGTCCAACCCCCTGCTCATGCAGGAGACCTATACTAGGGATTCGAACCACTGAACTGCAGACCTTTCTTGATCAACAAGCTCAGCGTCTTAGCCATTGAGCCTTGTGGTTGAGTTCTGGTCAGCACAATAAGTCCATTAGCTAAACCTCATTTCTGAAAATGTTCAACTTTGCTCAACGACACGCTCTATAAAACTTCAGGTCCAGAGCATTGGTGTGGGTATGTATATGCGGGTATGGGTGTGGGTGAACTTCTCCCCCACTTCTGCCACCTTCTTGCATGCCTGCGCACACACACATTGGCCCGTGGAAGTCAATTTAATTGGGAAGCGTCAGGGCAGAAGAGGTGAGAAACTGCCACTCACCCAGTCTGTAAAAATCAGAGCGACAAAGCATCACTATGAATTATGGATGGCAGGACAGATGTGGATGAAGGAGACGGATGCGGCATTCAAGGCAGGGGAGAGCACAGGGTTTGGGAAAATACTGCAGCAAAGCAGCATCTGTCATTGTCTAGTTAGACATAAGGTAGGCGAACATGAGAGAAAATGTGTTGGATGATACATCCCAGCAACCCACAACATCTGCTTGGGGACTTCATTCTCCTCTCTGAAAGTTGTCACCTACTGAGCCAGATTAATGTCTTGCCTAGCCTTTCCTAAACTGGTCCTGTGCAGGACCTTGGACAGCAGCCAGTGATGGTGTCAAGATGCTGGTGGGAAGCCTATGGAGATTCTCAATCATCCAGGCCATGGTTGGCCCAAAGGTGCTTTTTCAAGAGGCAACTGGACTTTCTTTGAATATCTTTTTTTTTTAAATTAAATTTATATGCCGCCCTTCTCCGGAGACTCAGGGTGGCTTACAATGCGTTAAGCAATAGCCTTCATACTTTTGTATATTTTATACAAAGTCAGCTTATTGCCCCCACAAACTGGGTCTTCAATTTACCTGCCTTAGAAAGGATGGAAAGCTGAGTCAACCTTGAGCCTAGTGAGATTCGAACACAGTGATTGCAGACAGCTGGTGTTTAATTACAATGCTTTTAATCTGCTGAGCCACCAGAGCTTCTTATCCACCTGCCTCTTGAAAAAATGTCTTTAGGACATGCTGGTTGGAAGCATGGTGAGCCCCCTAAACTTACTTTGTGCCTTCTATGTAGCTTGCTCTCTTTTTAGATCAGGGGCATCAAACTCAAGGCCCATGGGATGGATCTGGCCTATGGGGTGCTTTAAATTTGGCCTGCGGGAACTGGCCTGGAAACAGCAAAGAACTGGTCAGCAAAAACAGAGCACGGGAAAAAGAAAAGGAAAGAAAAGAGGGAAAGAGGGAAAGAGAGCAAGGAAAGAAAAATAAGGAAAATGGGGAAAGGAAGTAGAAGGGAGAATGAAGAGGGAAGGAAAGAAAAGGAAGGAAGGAAGGAAGGAAGGAAGGAAGGAAGGAAGGAAGGAAGGAGGGAGGGAGGGAGGGAGGGAGGGAGGGAGGGAGTTTATAATGAAAGTGAGGGAGGGAAGTCCTGCCTTAGCACTTGGCCACAACAGGTGTCCCCAACATGAGTCCTGTGTCATGGCCACTATGGCCACGCCCACCCACTGGCCTTCTGAGGTCAAGCACAACCCTTTTGCGGTCCTCAATGAAATCAAGTTTGACACCCCTGCTTTAGACGGTGGAGATGTTAATTTCCCGGGAAGAACTGAAGCCAAATGGTTGTACGTCAGGAAAGATACATTGCCGCCACCCTTGGAGATGCTTCTTCATCCATCACAGTTGATCCGTGGACTGCTTACTGGGTCTCTACTTAAGCGCCAACCTTGTTTTTGGGACAATGCCAGGTCTGCCATGCGCCAGAGAGCAGCCCGTAGGAAGAGACCCGCTTGCATGCCTAAAAAGACTCGACACATCGAGAAAACCGTCATGCTCAGAGATTAGTTTGGGGGGAAGCTCTTGATTCCAGGTCTCCTGAGAGAAAACTGCCGAGGAGAAAGATGTTGTTTCCATCAGAGAACCCTGGATTTCAGAAGGGTTTTAGTGTCCCTAGGACTTTAATCACCCTGCTTGGCTCTTGAGGTCATCCTTTCCCGGCACAAGCTCTTTCTGCATCCATAATGTAGACTCCGACAGCAATTCATTCTCTCTCTCTCTCTCTCTCTCTCTCTCTCTCTCTCTCACACACACACACACACACACACACACAGGAGAGAGAGAGGGGGGGAGAGAGGGGGGAGAGGGAGAAAAAGAGAAAGAGAAAGAGAGAGAGGGAGAGGGAGAGAGAAAGGGAGAGAGGGAGAGGGAGAGGGAGAGAGAAAGGGAGAGAGAGGGGGAGAAAGAGAGGGGGAGAGGAAGAGAGAGGGAGAGAGAAGGGGAGAAAGAGAGGGAGAGAGAGGGGGGAGAAAGAGAGGGGGAGAGGAAGAGAGAGAGGGAGACAGAAGGGGAGAAAGAGAGGGAGAGAGGGAGAAAGAGAGAGAAAGGGGGAGAGAGAGGGAGAGAGAGGGAGAGGGAGAGGGAGAGAGAAAGGGAGAGAGGGGGAGAAAGAGAGAGGGGGAGGGAGAGGGAGAGAGAGGGGGAGAGGGAGAGAGAGGGGAGAGAGAGGTTGATTTAATGGGACACTTGGCAATTACGATTCCCCCAAAATAAGACCTAATAGGAAAATAAGCCATAATGCATCTTTTAACGCAAAACTTAATATAAGACCCGATCTTATTTTGGAGAAAAAATGGTATATCTATATCATCTATATATCTCTATTTTAACAGAATAACAAAACAGCAGATTTGGAAGGGACCTAGTCCAACTCCCTGTTCAGGCAGGAAACCGCCATAGACAAAGGCTTCTCCGATCTTTTCTTAAAAACCTTCGTTGTTGGAGTACCCACAACTTCTGGAGGCAAGTCATTCCTCCAAATATTTTGGTTTGGTTTTTTTTTAGATTTTAATTTGTTATTTACTGACCTAATGGATGTAATAAAGTGACTTGATTTGATTTTGACGGCAGGATATTGTTCTGCTGGTCCTTGTTAGCAGCTGGCATCTGGTGCTCCTTTTTTGTGATTGAGAAGGTTGAGAATACGTAGCCATCAGGGCTCCTAACCGGCGGTCATGGAGCTTTCTCTGGCTCTGCCCATCTGGCTCTTAAAGCTGAATGAATTCATGGCCATCATCCCAGCCAATCGGAGCGAATGCCACACCTTCAACTTCATGCTAGGTCTGTGATGGCAAACCTATGGAACACGTGCCACAGGTAGCACGCAGCGCCCTCTCTCTGGACACCACCATCACCCCAGCTCAGCTCCACCGCAAATGCGCACATGCCTCCCACAGGCCAGCTGGTCTTCGGGTCTCTGCCATGCAAATGCAGGGGACTCATACGCACAAGCATGGGGGGCAGGGCGCATACACAGGGGCACTCACATTGCATTTTGGGGGTTCACACGTGCATGCCCCTCCCTGCACCGTATTTTGAGCCTGGAAGCCCTCCTGCACCAACCTGAGAGCCTGGTGGCTCAGCAGACTAATGCATTGTGATTAACTCCAGCTGTCTGCAATTGTTGCAAGTTCGAATCTCACCAGGCTCAAGGTTGACTCAACCTTCCATCCTTTCTAAGGTGGGTAAAATGAGGACCCAGATTGTGGGGGCAATAAGCTGACTTTGTATAAATATACAAAAGTATGAAGGCTATTGCTTAATGCATTGTAAGCCGCCCTGAGTCTCCGGAGAAGGGTGGCATATAAATCAAATTTTTTTAAAAATCGGGAGGGGGGGCACCATGCAAAGGCCCCAATGCCTCATTTTGGGCCTGGAAAACCTCCTGCACCAACCTGGAAGCCAAAATGGGGCACGAGGGGGCCGGGGCACATGTGCAGGAGACGCATGCACATGTGTGGGGTGGGGTGCATGCATGGGGGGCCCTTGCATTGCATTTTGGGGGTTTGGGCATGTTTGCATGCATTCACACATGGACACGTACGCTTTGGGCACTCAGCACCAAGAAGGTTAACCATCACTGTGCTAGGTGAACAAGATGACTGAGCAAACCAAGCCCAGAGATTCATTATTACGGACAGACTTTTTAGCGGACATCCATTGACTCCCTTTTCTTCAAGTGCAACTTTTCCTTGGATACTTTCTCGAAAGTGGAAGAAGAGGGGAAGAAACCCAACTCTTCCTCTAAATTCTTGTGGCTTAATTTTAAATAATATTTCCTTTCTCAGCATTGTAATTTCCATCCACCCCTCATCGAATGGTCCACCCGAGTGATATATGGAGCAGCAGATGCAAATGGAGAAAACTCTGGGCGAACGTCCAGCGTGAGCCGTTATTTCTCAAATACCTCTGGAATGGATGCTCCTGACCAAGGACTCCATTATTATCTCCAGATGAAGAGGGGACTTAATGAGTGACCATTAGTTGTTGTTGTTTTTTTTATTGTTGTTACTGTTTTAATTCTCTTTAGGAGAATCCACTCTCTTTTTCTCTCCGGCTTCCTGAGAATAGATAGACCCCAGAAATATTTCCACCAGAAATATTTCTACTCTGGCTTGCATTTTTATTAACGGAAACGCTTCGCAGTATTGATGTTCAACCTATTTGGAAGCCAAACATCTGAGCGGGGTGGGGGGTGGGGAGAGAAATAGGGCTTCACTGGCAGTTTGCGGGAATATCAAGGCCGCATCCCATCCGTACAGCTCGAGTTGAGAAGCTTGCTAACTTATTATGGGCAATTATGTTGATTGAGTCTATTTCTAGCCTAAGGAAGAGGGACCTTCGTGGCTTTGAAGCATGTGGGAGACAGGCTGTAGCAAAATCAGCCAATGTGGTTGATGAAGAGGAAACAGGCCTTTGAGCAACGTGGAAAAGCAGTTGGCAGTTTCCAGATAATGACCATCAGTGTGAGAGAAATACGTCCCTGAACCATTGGACAGCAGATGATCAGAGCCACCTTCGGTTAGCAAAGTTCTGATCTCAGCTGCAGCCTTCAACTAGTCCTACAAAAGAGAGGCCAACGCGTCCAAATTCGTCTTTTCTTCCCAAGGTTGCTTGTTACAATAATTAGACTTAGATTCCAGGAGAACGCACGCAATGGCTGTTTGGCTTCACGGCCATGCTGGACTCGTGGTCCCAAAAGCGAGTTGACAATCCCCAATGTTGGGGAGGAGGGTGTTTAGGAATTTCGGTTAGTCTAAGTGCTATTGCTCTTCCTTCCTTCCTTCCTTCCTTCCTTCCTTCCTTCCTTCCTTCCTTCCTTCCTTCCTTCCTTCCTTCCTTCCTTCCTTCCTTCCTTCCTTCCTTCCTTCCTTCCTTCCTTCCTTCCTTCCGGATATAAGAAAGATTCCTGACCTCCGTGCCTTCCGACGAGCCCTGAAGACCCTACTATTTCATCAAGCCGGTCTGACTTAAATTAGTGTTAATTTTAATAGGGGTTTTTTAGGGGTTTTAATTTTACGGCCAAATAGTTTAATTATTTTATTAGTTTTAATTTTTATACGTGATTGTTTTAATATGGCTGTAAACCGCCCTGAGTCCCCTCGGGGAGAAGGGCGGTATATAAATGCAATAAAACTAAACTAAACTAAACTAAACTAAACTTCCTTCCTTCCTTCCTTCCTTCCTTCCTTCCTTCCTTCCTTCCTTCCTTCCTTCCTTCCTTCCTTCCTTCCTTCCTTCCTTCCTTCCTTCCTTCCTTCCCTCCCTCCCTCCCTCCCTCCCTCCCCTCTGCCTACTGCCAGCAGTTTGAATCTCACCAACTCAGGGCTGACTCAGCCTTCCATCCTTCCGAGGTCAGTAAAATGAAGACCCAGGTTTTTGGGGGCAAGTGGCTGACTCTGTAAACCACTTAGTGCTATGGAGCAATATATAAGTCTATTGCTATTGCTCTTCTTTTCCCCTCCCTCCCTCCCTCCCTCCCTTCCTTGCATGGTGCGCAGTGGTTAGAATGCAGTATTGCAAGCTAATTTTGCCCACTGTCAGCAGTTCGAACCTGACCGACTCAAGGTTGACTCAGCCTTCCATCCTTCCAAGGTTAGTAAAATGAGGACCCAGGTTTTTGGGGGCAAGCGAGGACTGGAAAGCACTGTGAAGCGGTATGTAAATCTAAGTGCTATTGCTATTGCTTTTCCTTTTCCCCTCCCTCCCTCCCTCCCTCCCTTCTTTCCTTGATGGTGCAGTGGTTAGAATGCAGTATTGCAAGCTAATTTTGCCCACTGTCAGCAGATCGATTCTGACCGACTCAAGGTTGACTCAGCCTCCCATCCTTCTGAGGTTGGTAAAATGAGGACCTAGATTGTTGGGGACAATAGGCTGACTCTGCAAACCGCTTAGAGAGGGCAGTAAAGCACTGTGAAGTCTACATCCTATCGCTAAAACCAAAGTTTTTAGGATTTCGCAAAAGGCCAGTAGGGTCCAACTTAATCTCATTCAGTTGGTATTCCAGAGTAGGAGAGAACATTTTTTAAAAAAAATCTTCCATAGGGACAAAGTAACTAAAGTAGACAATTGTTGTCTTTCTAAAGAGACCCGGGATGAACCCCATCTCCACTGCCAATCACTCACCATCCTGGCCAAAAAAAAAGTGTCTAATTAGAAGAACAAAGAACAAAGCCCGTGTAATTTGTGTACCTCGTGTTTTCTTTTTTTCCTTGACAGACGCGTGGGCAGAGCGTGAGGCACATTTCGCAAACAAGTCAAGGTGGCAATAAAATCTCTTCTCCCCCCACCACAGTCTTGGGATGATGTGCCAGACGGAGCTTTACATCATCAAGGGATGACGTTTTGCTGAAGTGGGATCAAAACGGATTTGCAAAAAACCCCCACCACTCTTTCAAAAGAATTCTTCTGAATTTTATATCCTGCTCGAGCAGGAAACTTTATACCAGTGATGGTTAACCTTTTTGGTGCCGAGTGCCCAAAGCATGCCCGAACCCTAAAATATAATGCCAATGCCCGCTGCACATGTGCTCCACATCTGTGCACAGGCCCCAGCCGCCCCATTCCCCATTTTTTAAAAATTTGATTTATATGCCGCCCTTCTCCGGAAACTCAGGGCGGCTTACAGTGCGTTAAGCAATAGCCTTCATACTTTTGTATATTTATACAAAGTCAGCTTATTGCCCCCACAAACTGGGTCCTCAATTTACCCACCTTAGAAAGGATGGAAGGCTGAGTCGACCTTGAGCCTGGCTGGGATTGAACTCGCAAGTAATTGCAGCAGCTGGATCTTAAATGCTGCCTTTAGTAGGAGGCATTACTCCCCTACGCTACTCAGGCGTAGCGTAGCTTCAATGTTGTGCAGGAGGCTTTCCAGGTCCAAAATAGGGCATGGGGGGGTTCTCGTGTGGCACCCCCATGCCCCATTTTGGCTTCCAGGTTGGTGCAGGAGGCCTTCCAGGCCTAAAATGGGGCACAGGGGGGCACACACAAACTTCCAAGATGCAATGCAAGCACCCCCTGGGCATTCGCTCTGCACACTGCGCATGCACCCTGCATCCTGGCACATGCATGCGTACGTCCCCCGCATGCGCCCCACCTCCTGCCCATGTGCAGCAGAGATTGGAAGACCAGCTGGCTGGCGGGAGGCATGCGCGCATGTGCGGTGGAGCTGATCTGGGACGATGGCTGACATGCCCGCATAGAGGGCTCTGCGTGCCACAGTTTCGCCATCACGGCCTTATACCAACCTCATCTGAGTGGCCTGGGGAGGGGGGCACTGTGCCGCAAACCCCCCACCCCACCCCACCCACCTGCTCCCTCTCCTCCTCCTGTCCTGAAAAGTTAAAGGCACAGTATTCTCCCATTCCTATCTTTTGTTTTTTGCTTTGTTTTGTTTCTATTTAAGAGCCGAGGTGGCGCAGTGGTTAGAGTGCTGTACTGCAGCTGCTTCAGCTGACCGCTAGTTCAGCAGATCAGCAGATCAAATCTCACCGGCTCAAGGTTGACTCAGCCTTCCATCCTTCCGAGGTGGATAAAATGAGGATCCAGATTGTTGGGGGCAATATACTATTTAGTATACCAGTGATGGCTAACCTTTTTTTCCTCAGGTGCCAAAAGCATGCAAGTGCAATAGCATGCGTGCCCACACCCATAATGCAATGCCCCCCATACACGCACCACCCCCCACGCAGGCACGTGCGATCCCCCCTGCGCTCTCCCATGTATTCACGCATGACCCACCGCTGCGCCTTGTTTTGGGCCTAACAGGTCTGAAGCCTCAAGAGGACAGAAATGTCTTGTTTACGGACTTCTGGTAGGCCCATTTTTCACCCTCCCCAGGCTCTGGAGGCTCTCCTGGAGCCTCCAGGAGGACAAAAACAGCCTCTCCCGGCCCTCTGGAGGCCCATTTTTCTACGGGCCATATGGAGAGTCCTGGAAGGGAAGGGATGGCATGGGCATGTGCGCACGTCTCCCGCATGCACGGCACAGACCTGAAAATTAGCTGGCCAGTGGGAGGCGTGCATGCATGTGCAACGATGGCTGGCGTGCCCACAGAAATCGCTCCGCGTGCCAGCTGTGGTTCGCCATCACGGTAGTATACTGTCAATTGTTGTAAGCCACCCAGAGTCCTCAGAGAGTGGGCAGCATAGAAATATGATGAATAAATAATACCATTTCAGACAAGTGGATGCCCAGTCTCTTCTTAAAAACCTCCAGTGTTGGAGCATTTGCAACTTCTGGAGGCAAGTTGTTCCACTGGTTAATTATCCTCACTATCAGAAAATTCTCCTTAGTTGCTTCTCTCCTTGATGAGTTTCCATCCATTGATTCGTGTCCTGCCTTCCGGTGATTTGGAGAATAGGTTGAACCCCTCTTCTTTGTGCAGCACCCACAAGGTATCTCTGGAAGCTTTTCAAGAAGAGATTGGACAGCTATTTGTCCAGGATAATAAAAGGTCTCCTGCTTAAAACAGAGAGTTGGATTACAAGACCTCCAAAGTCTCTTCCACCTCTTGTTATTCTATGTTCTCTGTTGGGCAATGACATTCGGATCCTTGGTTCCTGATTTCATTCCTGAAATTGTGGATACTCCAAGAGAAGGAAAAAGCCACTGAGTTTTCTCCAGTTTCAGGGAAAAAAAATGATAAAAACTATCTTTTTTTTTCTCTAACGACAACCGTATTCTGCCCTTCCTCCTGTCCAATGGTCAGTGGTTGGCCTGAAGGTTTTTCCATCCCTTCTTTCAAATCCTTTCCCTTCTTCTTTTTTTACAGATGGAGGCTAAAAATACTTGAATGTGCAACGTTAAAAATAGAAGAAAGATCTATTGCAGCAAGATACACATCTAAACAGAACCATCATGAAAGTAGCTGCCGTATTAAATGCCAAAGAACTGTAGCATCAGAACAAACTTCAGCTACTGTTCAGGAGGCCAGAGAAGATCTAAAAAGAGAGAAATATTCTGGACGATTGTGGCTCTTGATCAGAAAGAGGGATCTTAGATCTGCTCACCAGTGGCTAAGACACTGAGCTTGTCAATCAGAAAACTCGGCAGTTCGGCGGTTTGAATCCCTAGTACAGGTTTCCTGTGTGAGCAGGGAGTTGGACTAAATGACCTTCGAAGTCCCTTCCAGCTCTGTTACTGTTATCAGGCTGCATAAAAAAAGGCAATTCAGGAACAAGAGAGAAGTGGGCAGTGGTTTGTTTTTTTTTCCAAAAAATATTCTGGCACGGGAATGTTACTAAATTTGCTTTCTGTAAAGAGGAGGACAGAGCACAGAGTGGGAAGTGTGAAAGCTCTTCTGTGACATCAAATGTTGGCTAAGTAACTAGATGGCAGCCGTGAGAGTTGGACCACAAGGGAGGCTCAGCACCGAAGAATTGATGCTTTCGAATTGCAAGACTCTTGAGGTTCCCTTGAAGGCAAGACCCAATCAGTCAATTCTAATCCTAAAGGAAATGAGAGCAATCAATCAGTGGAACAGAAGTTGCCTTCGGAAGTTGTGGGAGCTTCATCACTGGAGGCTTTCAAGAAGAGACTGGTCTTAGGGGAGTTAAAGTGAAAAAGAGATGAAAAGAGTCTACAGGTAGTTAGTGTATGTTAGATTAAGATTGCTAAATGAAACACCCTGTATTTTGCTCTGGGAAGTCGGGGCGGGGGGGAGAGAGGGGAGAGGGGAGGGAAGGATAATTGGGAGGGAGGTGGGGCTCAAAACTTGGTTAAAATGTTTGTAAAAACTCTTCAATAAAAAAAAAAGCAGAAGAGACTGGACTGCCATCTGTCAGAAATGGTGTAGGGTCTCCTGCTTGGGCGGGGGTTTGGACTAGATTACTTACAAGGTCCCTTCCAATTCATCTAATCTAATCTAATCTAATCTAATCTAATCTAATCTAATCTAATCTAATCTAATCTAATCTAATCTAATCTAATCTAATCTAATCATCTATCATCGAACTGCCTATCAATCAATCATCTATCTCTATCAATTATCTAACTTTCTGTCCACCACTCTCTCTCTCTGTCTACCCATCTACTACCTACCTACCTACCTACCTAATCTGTCTCTATCCATCCATCTATCCATCCATGCATCCATCTTCTATCTCTCTCTCTCTCTCTCTATCCATCCATCTCTATCCATCCATCCATCTAACCAACCAACTTCTATCCATCCATCCATCCATCTATCATTGATCTACCTATCAATCATCTATCTTTATCAACTATCTATCTGTCTACCCTTCTACTATCTATCTACCTACCTACTTAATCTGTCTCTATCTATTCATCCATCTATCTTCTCTCTCTATTTATCTATGTCTATCATGTCTGTCTGTCCATCTATCTGTCTGTCTGTCTGTCTGTCTGTCTGTCTGTCTGTCTATCTATCTATCTATCTATCTATCTATCTATCTATCTCTATCTATCTATCTATCTATCTATCTATCTATCTATCTATCTATCTATCTATCTATCTATCTATCTATCTTCTCTTAATCATCTACCTACCTGCCTGCCTGCCTGTCTATCTATCTATCATCGATAGATACCAACTCAGATGAGAAATCAAACACATAATGAATTTAGCCTCATCAAGGAACCACCAAGAAACTCCCACCAACATGGACAGGTCAAGCCCCTTCTACAGGGAGTCCTTGTCTTATAACAGTTCATTTAGTGGCCGTCCGAAGTTACAACAGCACTGAAAAAAAGGACATATGACCCTTTTTCACACTTATGACCGTTGCAGCTTCCCCGTGGTCACGTGATTTACATTTGGATGCATGGCAACTGGCTCATAGTTATGACGGTCACAGCGTTCCGGGGTCACGTGATCCCCTTTGGCCCCCTTCTGATGAGCAATGTTCATGGGGAAGCCAGATTCATTTAACAACCACATTATTAACTTAATAACTGCAGTGATTCCCTTAACAAATGTGGCCAGAAAAATCGAAAAATGGGGCAAAAGTCACCTCATTTCTTACTTAAGGTAAAGTTAAAGGTTCCCCTCGGACATATGTGCTAGTTGTTCCCGACTCTAGGGGGTGCTGCTCATCTCCGTTTCAAAGCCAAAGAGCCAGCGCTGTCTGAAGACGTCTTCGTGGTCATGTGTCCAGCATGACTCAATGCCAAAGGCTCATGGAATGCTCTTACCTTCCCACCAAAGGTGGTCCCTATTTCTCTACTGGCATTTTTATCGTGCTTTCAAACTGCTAGGTTGGCAAAAGCTGGGACAAGTTACGGGAGCTCACCCCATTATGCGGCACTCGGGATTCGAACTGCTGAACTGCCGACCTTTTGATCGACAAGCTCAGCGTCTTAGCCACTGAGCTAACACTTAGCAACTTAAATTTTGGACTCAATTGTGGTCGTATGTTGAGGATTCCCTATATCACTGCCTCCCTCTCCAAACAGTATTTGAGTACGTGATCCCTTCCTCAAGGCCATCCCCTCTGCCCCCAAATTATGTATCCGTGGGACGACTTGCAACTAACTCAGAATAAACCGGGGGAGCGGATCGGCCCTCATTCTTTGCTATTATTTTTTTCCCCCACTTCTTTCCCTCTCGATTGTATAATAAAATCAGGTAGTCTGCTCCCCAAAAGGGGTGTTTAGTATTCATACAATTTTAAACAGGCTTTATCTAGTCTGAGTAATGCTGTCTGTGCTTTGTTCAGCCCAAGGGATTCCTTGACAGACGAGGAGGAGATTATCTTCTGCTCCCCGTCCCTCTCCCTGCCCACCACCCCCTTCTTCTTCTAACACCTTCAGCTCCTGAATTTCATATCTGGTATTAAATCCCATCTCCCTTTCATGATATATCTTTATGTCAACGCTCCCTTCTATTGCCGCGTCCTCTCCTCCTCTCTTCCAATTTCCTCTATTATTCATATTTTATCCAGTAATAACATCTGGGTAGATTGAGGCAGAGACTGCCACTTCATATTTATGAACTCAAACACGCCGGGTCCTTATTACTGGATGTTTATGGGAGTTCGTGAACAATAATGCAACAGGGAGAAGTAGAGTGGGTAGATTGTCTTTCGCTTGTGGTCGTTTCCTTCTAATAGCCAACTCAGCTGGAGGGTACTAGCAGACCTGGAGACAAATCTGATCCGTGAACAAGAAGGCAGAGATATCCTTTACTCGAGGGAAGGCTCTGTTTCGCAACAACAACAACAGGCATCTTAAAGACAACCCAACGGTTGGAAAAGAAACAACAACGAGCAAGACTCATTGCCTGCATTCAGAAAACTTGATTCAGATTAACAGAGTTGGAAAGGGATCTTGTAGGTCATCTAGTTCAACTTCCTGCCCAAGCAGGAGACCCTACACCATTTCTGACAAATGGCCGTCTGGTCTCTTCTTGAAAGCCTCCAGGGATGAAGCTCCCACAACTTCTGAAGGCAACTTCTGTTCCATTGGTTGATGGTTCCCATTGTCAGAAAATTTCTCCTTATTTCTAGGTTGAATCTCTCCTTGTTCAGTTTCCATCCATTATTCCTTGTCTGGCCTTCAGGTGCTTTGGGAGATAGCTGGACCCCTTCCTCTCTGTGGCAGCCCCTCAAATATTGGAAGACTGCTATCCTGTCTGCCCTGGTCCTTCTTTTCACTAGACTAGCCAGGCCCAGTTCCTGCAACCGTTCTTCATATGTTTTAGTCTCCAGTCCCCTAATCATCTTGGTTGCTCTTCTCTGCACTTTTTCTAGAGTCTCAACATCTTTTTTATAGTGTGGTGACCAAAACTGGATGCAGTATTCCAAGTGTGGTCTTACTAAGGCTTTATAGAGTGGTATTAGTAACTCACTTGATCTTGATTGTATCCCTCTGTTAATGCAGTTTAGGATTTTACCCAGATGTTCAGCAGCCAGCTGGCTCTCACCCTTCAGAAGACTTCTGGGTTGATTTCCTTCTCACGGACAAGATCTTTTATGTCACTTACACGGTGGTGAACTTTCGTGAAAACCAGATGACAAAACTGGGACACAAGGCATCCCCAGGGACATTGAGCCTGAAAGTAGAACATGTTTTATGGATTGGTGTCAGCTGCCTAGAGTCATCGGATGAGTTAGATGGCCGTATCAAGTCCTGTCAATAAATAAAATAAGATCCCTCAGAAGATCCATATGGTTCCCACCTTGAGGGTGTGCTGGAGAAGAAATCCTTTGGGAGATCAGCATCATCTCCCCAGAGATCAGACTTGCTCCAATCCTGCTGGCTGTCAGATCCGTGTATCTGCCGTTCTTCATGGAAGAAGAGGTGATGGTGGGGGATTTGGAGTTGTCACATTTAGTTCTTTTCCTATGTGTCCTAATTATCCAATTTCTTGCCTGGTCCTCTTTGTATAAACTTTAACCTGATTTATAACCATTGCCTGGTGCCAGGAATGCCTGGAGAATTCTCACACCTCAGGAAATGCAAGGGGAGGGGGGAAAAACAAGTGGATTGTAAGATGACCCTGAGAAGCTCTTCATATCTGTTTCTCAGAGAGGCTGGTACAGTTCATCTTCACACCGGTGGGTTGGTTGGAATCCACATCGGAAGGTGGGGAGCGGGTTCCTAATTTCCTTTATCCTGAACTGCATGCCCTGAGGGACCCCAGAGCCTGCTTTGAGTTTCAATAACCCTTTCCATAAAAGGTTCCTTTTGAAATACAAAGTTCTCAAGAGTTCGTACTTTCTTGGAAGGGGTGGGGGGGGGGGGGGGAGAAGCTGGTCCATACACTGGCCTTTTGCAAAACATTCAGAATTTGGTTCCACCCTCAAGGTTGGGTCTCCAATGGCATAGGTGAACTCGTTTCTTGTCTATATTTACTGTGGGATACAGTCAATGTTCTCACTTGCTATGAGATTTATTTTTATAATGATAGATGGTGTTTTAATTCTAATTGTTGGCCGCCCAACAAGATGTATGTCAGGGTTCCAAGTAATAGACCCATAGCAAGCAAAAACTCCGAGGCAGGTAGATTCCTCAAAGAATAGCTTGATTGGATATAGCATATTGGCACAGATCTGGCGGAAACTGACTCTGAAGGCGCCCACAGTTTTCATCTGATTAAAAAAAAAAGTTTGTCGCTTTCTCAAAACAGTCAGTCACATGGTCCAATCACGCTGCTGTTTGGTTGCCTGGTGACATCACTCCTCCTTCCTCTGACCAGGTGTGAGAATGTCCTTGGTTCCCAAGGGAAAGTATTTTGTTTTGGCTACAAAATCCCAGCTATCTCAAATCCCCACTCGGTGTATGAGATGAAAGGCCATTTAAATGTATTAAATAAATAAAAATAGGTCCAGAAAGGGGAGGGATCCCTGCTAATAAGTTGGACAGCTGTCCCACTCCCAAGAATTCTTCACAACCAGATGTGAATTTATTGGGTGTACTGACTTCTGCTGAATAATTAAAAAAAAGCATTCTGCTCCATAAATGGCGGATATAGTACCCTTGGCAAGACAGCTTAAGAGTTGAGAGAAGAACCAAGTCTATAAATAACATAGCCTTCGTAGAGCAGGTGGTAGACAGTCCTTTGACAATCACAGCCAAGAACTGAGACTGTGAGGACATTCAGAAAATAGAAGTTGGTTGAAGGGAGTGTAAATAAAATGTTCAGAGCCTCCCAGTGGTGTGATTCAAATAATTTAACAACCGGTTCTCTGCCTTAATGATTTCTTCCAACAACGACTGTATTTTCCTGCGTATAAGACTACTTTCTAATACACAAAAATCTTCTCAAAAGTCGGGGGTCGTCTTATACGCCGGGTCTCATTCTCCTGTAACCAGGCAGACCAGCCCATAAGGCTCTGACGAGCCTTAAATGGCTCCGAGGAGGGTCGTCTTATACGCCCAGTCTTCTTATACGCCGGAAAATACGGTAGTTCACTAAGCTGCTCAGAACGTTAACAACCGGTTCTCTCGAAGTGGTGCGAACCCGGTGAATCCCACCACTGGAGCCTCCTCTTAAATGGAATTGCAAGGGTCAACCTAAACCAGGAAGCAGAAGTTAAAACTGGATCTCACTATGTTTACTTTTCAGCAAACATCGCTCTTCAAGGATGGACTCATGCTGACCAGGAGGACACTTCTAGGGTTATCTCAGGGACTTCCTTGCCCCAGTTGTTGTTGTTTTTTTAATCCATTCTGGTTCAGCTTAAGGTCCTCACTGTCCTGAAATCAGAAGATTTGGAGAACCAAGCCTTCTCTACTTTGAAAGATGCTGTCCTCTTATGGTAGCTCTGGTTCCTACGAGTTTCCTCCAAACCTTCCTTTGTAGATGAGATTCCCTTAATGACCACCTTGATTAGCCATGTGAATTCTGGTTCCCCTTGAGGATGTAAGTCAAGGAGGCTTGGTGGTGCAGCAGACTAAAGCACTGTTAAATAGCCCTTAGCTGCCAGCTGCCTGCAATTACTGCAAGTTCAAATCTCACCGGGCTCAAGGTTGACTCAGCCTTCCATCCTTTCGAGATAGGGAAAATGAGGACCTGGATTGTGGGGGCAATAAGCTGACTTTGTATAAAAAAGAACACCGCTTGGTGGGGGGGGGGCGAAAGCCCTACTAAGCAGGTATATTCAAAAGTATGAAGGCTATTGCTTAACGCATTGTGTGTGTGTGAGTGTGTGATGTTTCCACACTGCAATTGTTTAGTATTTTGATCACCACCACCACCTCCTCCTCTCCACAAACCTAGTTCCCTTCTAGCGCTGATGATGTTACCTAGCTTGGTCACGAAATGTCTACAAGAAAACTACCAAGCTCAGAGTGCACCAAGGACCCCACAGTTCAACCCCAAACTACAAATATTATCTTTTATCAAAACTTCCTTATAGCACAGTTATTTTTCTCTAGTTGGGTCCTCCTCCTTCAGGGGAATGGAGATGTCTTTTGGGAAAACGACTCAATCCGATCCTTCTCTTGATCTTCCCCCAAAGCCGACTCTTCAATCATTCTTCCAGGAGGCCAGGAATGTTCTGAAGCTCTCTATTTCACAGAAGATGGACTGCGTGGTCTTTTTCTCTGTGAGAACACCTGCCACCTCTTTTTTCTTGCTGGCTCCTGAGATCTAAGCTGATCTAAACCCCGTTCGCAGGACCGCTAATTAGCTGTTGTTGGCAAGCCTTTGGGCTCCATCAAAAACTCCAGCAGCCACCAGCTTCAGAAACCTCCAATTTGGTGAGATGGCAAGAGGCAGCGGCTGACTGACAATACTGCCAAAAAGGCCATTAGAGGGAAGCTCCACCCTTCAGTTCCCAGAGAAGCCAAAATTGTCAGATTATTCATGAACTGGCAGAGACATGGTAGCAAGGTCAGCCAATGAATAGGCATAGCAACTAAGTCAGCCAATTGGGAGCTGAGACAGACTGGAGCCAGGGCGTGTCTTAGTCTGCAGCTTCTGAGTCTGTGCAGAGAATTGAAAATGAAACGAAGCAGTCTGTGCATGCAATCTGCTCTGCTGAAATGAAAGGAACTGTTCTCTCCTGCCTTGTGTTCTGCCTGTAACTTCTACCACGTTGAAAGAAGAATCTGTATTGGTATTGTGCATTTATCTTCATGTATTATTATGTATATAAATAAGTTAATGAATCCAGCTGAATCAGTGATCTGTGTGTGCTTCTGGATTTGAATTTTGCAAGAAACTCTGATAAAAAATGACCCTGAACAGTCCAAGCTGGAAATATTCAGCTAACGAAAATGGCAATTGTCATTTCTTCCGTCTCTTGCTTGCTTACAATGCTCCTAGCTTTTCTCCACGCAATCAATGACAACTGGCTTTGCAGACACAGAGTGTGTCTCCAGAAGAGAACCAACCCACTGGGCTATCAGCCCTTGACAGACTTGGAATGGGGTACTTCTTCTCAAACTTCTCAAACGCGGCGGCGCAGTGGTTAGAGTGTAATACTTCAGGCTACTTCTGCTGTTTGCCGGCTGCCAGAAGTTTGGCAGATTGAATCTCACCAGGCTCAAGGTTGACTCAGATTTCCATCTTTCCAAGGTGGGTAAAGTAAGGACCTAGATTGTTGGGGGCAAGAGGCTGACTCTGTAAACCGCTTAAAGAGGGCACTGTGAAATGGTATATCTAAGTGCTACTGCTATTGTTCTTCCCTTCCCTCCTTCCCTCCCTCTCTCCCACTGCCAGCAGTTTGATCCTGACCAGTTCAAGTTTGACTCAGTGTTCCATCCTTCTGAGGTGGGTAAAATGAGGACCCAGATTGGGAGGAAAATATGCTGACTCTTAAACTGCTTAGAAGAGGCTGTAAAAGCACCATAAAACCTTCCTTCCTTCCTTCCTTCCTTCCTTCCTTCCTTCCTTCCTTCCTTCCTTCCTTCCTTCCTTCCTTCCTTCCTTCCTTCCTACCTACCTACCTACCTACCTACCTACCTTCCTCCCACTGCCAGCAACTTGATCCGGACCAGCTCAAGGTTGACTCAGTCTTCCATCAGGATCCAGATTGTTGAGCGCAATATGCTGACTCTGTAAATCACTTAGAGAGGGCTGTGAAAGCACTGTGAAGTGGTATATAAGTGCTATTGCTAAACTAGAGAAAAAGAACTATAACGTCCCAGACAAGTGACAGAGAAGAGGCTCCTGGGAGCATGTGGAGGAAAAAAGAGCAAGGTACTCTGGATACGGGTTGAAGAGGCTCTCTTACTATTTATCAATCAACCCAGCAGAAAAGGATAAGAAGCTCTCAAGATGTTCTTCAGTTAACACTGCTGAAAGCTCCAGAGGCAAAATGTGGAGCATGCTCTTCAACCCAGAGTAAATAGCAATAAGTAACAGTTAATGGGGTCTTTCAGCTACTTTAAGCTCAACGCTTTGGATTTCTGCGAGGAGAGGGATAACCAAAGAACTAACTACTAGATCTTCTTTATGAAGCCATGGCTCACGGGGAGTCATCTTACTTCACAGCCCCGAGGAAGGAGGAACTCGATCCAATTTTGAGTTGGACCTTCTGTTCTCCATCCTCTTGAGATGATCAAGAGAAATGCCTTCCTGTTTACACCTAGGTGTTCTATGAACACCTTATCGGGGCACCATTGGGCACAAACAGGATGACAAGAAGGAATGATGCACTTGGAGGAGAAGGTCAAGGGGTCACCAAAAGATATCGTGTTGCCCCCCAAATAAGACTGGGTCTTATTAACCAGCACCAAGGTACTATCTTTCATGACTGGTGGCTATGTCCTGAAGCGAAAAAGTACTGGGCCAAGATACAAGGTTGGCTACAAGACCTAATAAATTGTCAAATTGAGTTAAATGCGGAAACATTTCTCCTGGAAATATTAAAAACTAAATTTGATTTTTTTAAAAAATACGATCTCTAATCCTACATATATTAACAGCGGCAAGAATTGCGTTCGCGCAATATTGGAAGGAACACAATTTACCACCAGAGGGACTGATCAACCTAGAAAATATATGAATGTGCCGAAATGAATAAACTTACCTTAGAATTAAAAGAAAAAGATGATTCGGAATACTGTGAGGTTTGGGGAAAATGGCATAGGTGGATAGACAATAGAAATAAAAATAGGTAAAACGCACAAGGAAGTTGAGGACTTGACATTAAATGTACAACTATGTATATAATGTATATATTACATGAAATGTTAATCCAAAGTATATAAAAATGACACTGTCTGATTGACTATGTACTAGAGTTATGGAAAAGAAAAACTACAATAAAAAATATTTTTAAAAAAAGACTGGGTCTTATATTATTTTTTCTCCAAAAGACGCATTATGGATTATTTTCTGGTTAGGTCTTATTTTAGGGGAAATACAGTACTAAATAAATTCCTCCATCTGTTAACTGATCTTAACTTATTTTTAGGGTAGGGCTTATATTATGAGCATCCTGAAAAATCATGCTAGACCTTATTTCCTGGTTGGGTCTTATTTTTGGGGAAACAGTGTAACACTCAAATAAGTCAATACTGAGAAAAAGATAAGGACACCTCATTATTTTCTGGGCAGTGGGAAACTAAGATCAACCAAGTATGACTTTTAAGATGGAGGTAAACATTATTCACATTTCCACCTGGAATTTGTCTTCCCCACAAACTACTGTTATATGTTAACCTGTATATGCAAACCTGGCTGAGGCCATCTTTGAGGCTTCATGGTTGCCACAAGGCAAAGGGGGAGAAAGAGAGGGGGGAAATTAGATAGCTTGGCTTTGCCGTCAAAATAAAACGTTTTCTTGTGGGAACCAAGGTCATTCCAACCGGTGGCTGAGAAGAGGAGAAGTGGAGTAACCAAGCAACCTGCCAGCACCTCTATTGGACAATGTGACTGATGACCTAGGGGGCAGGGGGGGGGAAGGGAGAACTTTCACTTTTTAACTTGGAGAAAAATGTGGGAACTTTCAGAGTCGGTTTTCACCAGTTGTGCCAATATGATGTATCCAATAAATAAGGGGTATCAAACTCAAGGCCCATGGGCTGGATCTGGTCCATGGGGTGCTTATATCTGTCCTGAGGTGCTGCCCTGGAATTTTTTTTTTTTAAATTTGATTTATATGCCGCCCTTCTCCGGAGACTCAGGGCAGCTTACAGTGCGTTAAGCAATAGCCTTCATACTTTTGTATATTTATATTTATACAAAGTCAGCTTATTGCCCCCAATCATTGGCCCCCACGGAAAGGGTTCGCAACTTGGGCATCCTCCTGGATTCACGGCTGTCTTTAGAGGATCAAACGACAGCCGTGGCCAGGGGGGCTTTCTATCAGGTTCGCCTGATACACCAGTTGCGGCCCTTTCTAGATCGGGACTTCCTACGCACAGTCACTCAGGCTCTCGTCACTTCCGCCTGGACTACTGCAATGCTCTCTACATGGGGCTCCCCTTGGGGTGCATCCGGAGGCTTCAACTGGTGCAGAATGCGGCCGCGCGGAGGATTATGGGAGCGACGGGGCGCTCCCACGTGACACCTCTCCTGCATGAGCTGCATTGGTTGCCGGTGGACTTCCGGGTGCGTTTCAAGGTGTTGGTTTCAAGGTGTTGGTTATCACCTTTAAAGCGCTCCATGGCTTAGGGCCAGGGTACTTACGGGACCGCCTTCTGCCACCAATTGCCTCCCACCGGCCGGTTCGCTCCCACAGAGAGGGCCTCCTCAGGGTGCCGTCAGCCAGACAATGCTGGCTGGCGAACCCCAGGGGGAGAGCCTTCTCTGTGGCAGCCCCTACCCTCTGGAATGATCTGCCTCCAGAGATAAGAACAATTTCTGACCTCCTGACTTTCCGGCGGGCTTTAAAAACTCATCTTTTTCAGCTTGCCGGCTTAGCCTGATTCTTGTAAATATTTTTTCACTTTTAGAATTTTTACTATTTTTAATTGACCTAGTTTTAATTTTACGGCTATTTATATATGTTTTTTACGAAATTTTAATTTTTGTGTATTTGTTTTTTAAATCGGCTGTGCACCGCCCTGAGTCCGTAAGGAGAAGGGCGGTATATAAATCTAATAAATAAATAAAATAAATAAACAAACTGGGTCCTCAATTTACCCACCTTATAAAGGATGGAAGGCTGAGTCGACCTTGAGCCTGCCTGGGATTGAACTCACAAGTAATTGCAGCAGCTGGATCTTAAATGCGGCCTTTGTAGGAGGCATTACTCCCCTACGCTACTCAGGCTCCTTGTTATAGTAAAGGATTGGCCCAGTGCCTCTGCCAGTGAAAACAGAGCTTTTGCAGCCGTCCTGAGCTCTGTTTTCACTGGCAGAGGTTTGCAGGAGGCTGTCACAGCTGAAAACAGAGCTCGGGAGTCCATTTTCGCTATGAGAGCACTTGGCCACCACAGATGCTTCCGACATGAGTGATGTCGAGTTGGCCATGCCCACCCTGGCCACATACACATACACACACACACACAAGGTCAAACACAACCTTGATGTGGCCCTCAATGAAATCGAGTTTGATACCCCTGCAATAAATTGTTCTTTGAGGAACCTACCTGCTTCAGAGTTCTGCTTTCAATGGGTGCATTACCTGGAATGCTGACACTATAAATGAGATCACACGGCTAGTCTTAAACATACCTCCTGTTGTGGCCCCGTCCTCTGAGCCTATCCCTTTGGAGGAAGGAAGCTCTGAGCAGGAGGAAGAGGAGCCAGCCAGATCTCCCAGCCCCCCCCCCCCTCTGGCACCGGCTCAGGTGCCAGCTGAAAGAGAGCCAAGTAGTGGGGAAACAGGTGTCTCAGATGAGAGTGAGTGAGAGACGTCATTCCTGGATGCACGCCAAAGAAGGCGAGACAAAAGAGTATTGCAGCTGCGCCGTATGAGGAAATAGTTCTGAGTCACTGATTGGAGTCATGGGATCAGTGAGTCACTGGACCACACCCAGAAGCCTGTCTATATAAGACAGGCCAGTGAGTCACGAAGTTCGTGACGAACAAAGCTAAACAAACGGAGCAACCTCGTAGTCTTGGAAGCTAGATGAACGGCAAAGCTACGTAGGTGATTTTCTTGTTTGTGTAAACCAATAAAGTCCTTGGCAGACGGTGTGCATATCGCTGCCAAGGTTGAGATAAGAACTGCGGAGTGTGCCAAGTGATTATTAACCCTCGGCTGGCTGTGGTTTTGTGGATCTCTGAAGGGGGGGGACAGATCACCTCCCTTGGTAAGAGGGCCAGGGGTTTATATGCAGAGGTGGGAATCACATACCATAACAACTGGTTCACCCAGCACTGGAAATGTGAACATGTGTGCCACCGTCCACACATGTGTGCAGCGTCACAAAACACGGGAGTTCGCTTGTGAGCGCCATACATGCATGCATCTAGCATCACATAACACGAATATTTGCTTGCACGTGCCATCCACACGTATGTGCAGCATCACAAGACATGGTAATTCGCTCACGCACGCCATCCGCACATGTGTGCAGCATCACAAGTCATGGGAATTGACTCATGCAGGCCATCTGCACATGCGTGCAGTGTCATAAAACACGGGAATTCGCTCACATGCCATTCGGACATGCGCATGCGTCCAGCGTCAAACAACACAGCGATATAGGATGGGATTGCACCCAGGCAGATGAGAGGGGGGCAGGCCCACCTGCAGGTTGCAACTACCGATTCACTTATACCGGTTCGAACCGACAGAAGCCCACCACTGTTTAAAAGGATTAATTTTAAGAACTCATCAGTGCAAACACCTACCATATTTTTCAGAGTATAAGATGCACCTTTTTCCCCCAAAAAAGAGGGTGAAAATCTGGGTGCGTCTTATACTCCGAATGTAGCCCCGCCCAGCTTCTCAAACAGAGGTTTCAGAGGCTGAAAAAAGCATCAGAAACAAAGCTTCAGAAAAGAAGGCCCCAAACAGAGCTTCAGAAAAAAAGCCTCCAAATAGAGCTTCAAGAAAAAAAAGCCTCCAAACAGAGCTTCAGAAAAAAAAAAGCTTCCAAACAGAGCTTCAGAGGCTTCTTTTCTGAAGCTGTTTTGGAGGCTTTCAGAGGCAGAAAAAAAAGTTTTTTATGAAATGGAGAAGTTTAAGAGGCAGGGAAAAAAAGCAAAAAAAAAAAAAAAAAGAGCAAGGCACAGAGCTCACAACCAACGAACCCGTTGCTAAAATTCACCTCTCGAAACAGCTGATTGGGGTATTCCTGGAGGCCGATCCACCTGCCAGTCAGTTTTTTTTTCTTATTTTCTTCCCCCAAAACTAAGGTGCGTTTTATACTCTGAAAAATACGGTACCTTAATCACATCTTCATCTGTGGACCTGCACTCCACGGACTCTACAAGATCTGTCACTGTTCCATCTTCTTCCACCGAGACCACCTTAACAGGCACCGCCACTGTCTTTCCCGTGAGGATGGCGGTGTTTAGGATCTCTGCTTCCTGAAAGACAAAAACGTTATCAAATAAGGAAGATGTAGGAGCAGAAATGCAACAACAAATAAGAGGAAACAGAAGAAAATGCAGTTTGTAGAAATGAAATTGTGTACACTGTTATTTATATGTTTAGAGAGGGCTGTAAAAGCACTATGAAGCAGTATATAAGTCTAAATGTTATTGCTAGTGCTATTTTCCTTCCTTCCTTCCTTCCTTCCTTCCTTCCTTCCTTCCTGCCTGCCTGCCTGCCTGCCTGCCTGCCTGCCTGCCTGCCTGCCTGCCCCTCCCTCCCTCCCTTCCATGGTGCACAGTGGTTAGAATGCAGTATTGCAGGCAAATTCTGCCCACTGCCAGCAGTTCAATTCTGAACCAGCTCAAGGCTGACTCAGCCTTCCAGCCTTCCGAGGTGGGTAAAATGAGGACCCAGATTATTGGGCGCAAGAGGCTGACTCTGTAAATTCACTTAGAGAGGGCTGTAAAAGCACTATGAAGCGGTATATAATTCTAACTGCTATTGCTATTGCTGGTGAATGGAAATCACCCAAATCATCCTCAAAATCCTTAATTGCTCATCTAAATAGTTTTCACTTCGTGGTTTTTCAAGTCTGACCTGATTTTACTTGTAGAAGGGAACATGACATTAAGGGTTGGGGAGGAGGTAGTTGACTTTTCCTACCTTGTATCGGTATATATCAGTTTTTCTAATCTAACATGACACAGAGAGAAAGCTGTGATACTTTAAAGGAACAGAGATCCTTTAGAGGACTTCAAAAGCAAGCTGTTGCTTTCAGAGAAATACAAAGCAAAGCCTCTTTCCTTTTCAGCTCAGTTTGCCTGTTTTGGGATTTGCTTTCCCTCCCCCCCCAGAAATGTGACAGGCTTTACCTCTGAGTGAACATGCTGAGATTTGCTGAATTAAATGGCAAGAAATTCTGTTGTGACCTGGGTTTACCGAGTCATTACAAGACACAATTAGTCCCAAACAAACCTATTTTATGGTAACAGCCGAGAGTTACGTTCATTCCCAGCTGAGTCCCAATTAGTTGCAAAACAAATCCTTCGGAATAAGTTCTTCGGGATAATCACCAACCTTTATCTTCTATGACACCCTGCCAAAGGCCTCACTTGGCAAAGCCCCATGGAGTTCAGAAAGAAACAAGAGATGCCAACTGGAAACAGAGTTAGCAATGTTGCTTTCCTGCAAAAAGGCCCAAGTGCCTTTGTTTCTCTTTTAAGCCTTGTGGGAGGGGCCAGTCATCTCCTGGCCTTACTCCCAAGTCGTCCTTTTTGCTTTAACTGCTCTTGACTCCTGGCAGCTCTGCACATGCGTGCACTAGGAACAGGCACCTCCTGTTCCCCTGCCTCTCTGCTGGCCAACTCTGGGGGCTCTGGAGTCCACGTATCACTCCCAGATGGCCCTGGCCCCATCTCTGCCTCCGACGCAGAGCCCTCATCTGGGCCTTCCCCAGCCTCCAGGACTGGCCCATGTTCTTCCTCAGCCTCATCATTGTCTGACTCCACTGACAGCTTCGCAGGCTGCTGGCGGGCCACAACAAAGCCCTCAAAATAAACCGGATGCAAACAAACACATTGTTTTTACAATGTTATTGTCAGGTTTAGAGTTCCAAGAGTTTGTGATCCATTTTGGAATTCTTTCCAACTTTTCCCGAGATTAAAAAGGGGAGGATTACTATGCATAGTATAGTATAGTATAGTATAGTATAGTATAGTATAGTATAGTATAGTATAGTATAGTATAGTATAGTATAGTATAGTATAGTATAGTATAGTATGATAGATAGATAGATAGATAGATAGATAGATAGATAGATAGATAGATAGATAGATAGATAGATAGATAGATAGATAGAAGGTAAAGGTTCCCCTCATACATACGTGCTAGTCATTCCCGACTCTAGGGGGTGATGCTCATTTCCATTTCAAAGTCAAAGAGCCAGCGCTGTCTGAAGACATCTCCGTGGTCATGTGGCCGGCATGACTCAACGCCAAAGGCGCACGGAATGCTGTTCCCTTCCCACCAAAGGTGGTCCCTACTTGCACCTTTTACCTGCTTTCGAACTGCTCGGTTGGCAGAAGCTGGGACAAGTCACGGGAGCTCACCCCGTTACGCGGCGCTAGGGATTCGAACTGCTGAACTGCCGACCTTTCGATCGACAAGCTCAGCATCTTAGCCACTGAGCCATCATGATAGACAGAGAGACAGACAGACAGACAGATGATAGATAGATAGATAGATAGATAGATAGATAGATAGATAGATAGATAGATGATAGATAGATAGATAGATAGATAGATAGATAGATAGATAGATAGATAGATAGATAGATAGATAGATAGATGATAGATGATAGATAGAAATCTGTATTGGCCAAGTGTGATTGGACACACAAGGAATTTGTCTTTGGTGCATATACTCTCAGTGTACATAAAGAAAAAATAAAATATATTCATCAAGAAACATAAGATACAACAATTAATGTCAGTCATAGGGTACAAATAAGCAATCAAATCATATTAGGAAACAATATCAATATCAATATCAATCGTAAGGATGCAAGCAACAAAGTTACAGTCATACAGTCATAAGTGGAAGGAGACGGGTGGTGGGAATGACGAGAAGATTAATAGTAATGCAGATTTAGTGAATAGTTTGACAGTGTTGAGGGAATTATTTGTTTAGCAGAGTGATGGCATTCAGGAAAAACCTGTCCTTGTGTCTAGTTGTTCTGGTGTGCAGTGCTCTATAGCGTCGTTTTGAGGGCAGGAGTTGAAACAGTTGATGTCCAGGATGTGAGGAGTCTGTAGATATTTTCCCAGCCCTCTTTTTGACTCGTGCAGTATTCAGGTCCTCCGTGGAAGGCAGGTTGGTAGCCATGTTTTTTTCTGCACATCTAACGATCCTCTGAAGTCCGTGTCTGTCTTGTTGGGTTGCAGAGCCAAACCAGGCAATTATGGAGGTGCAGATGACAGACTCAATAGTTCCTCTGTAGAAGAGTTTAGGCTGTAGTATAATCTGGAAAGAGATTGGTAGCAAACTTCATGCCCTTAATTTTAGTTTTCAGTTTTTGTTTTCATAAACTGAGATAGGAAGAACTCGAGGTACCAATGAAGGAGAATATTTGTATGTCAGGGTGGAAATGATGCAGATGTTTCATTACCCAACAACGTAATCTAATCAGAACTAGAAGGGAGAGGGGTTTGTGGAGAGGAGGAGGGGGAGAATTGTGTGATCCTTGGTGCTCTCTGAGCTTGGTTGTTTCCTTGAAGACATTTCATTAACCAAATTAGGTAACATCATCAGTGCTAAAACTTGAGGTTTTTTTTTCTTTAAAGTGGCTATGGGTGAAATTGAGTCCGACTGTATTGTCCATCTCTAATAGTAGGACAGATGCCTACAATGCCATTATGAAATGAGGGGAAACTTTGCCAAGTTTTCATGTGCTTTCCAAAAAAGGGGGGGAAGGGAAAGGAAGGGAAGGGAAGGGAAGGGAAGGGAAGGGAAGGGAAGGGAAGAGAAGAGAAGAGAAGAGAAGAGAAGAGAAGAGAAGAGAAGAGAAGAGAAGAGAAGAGAAGAGAAGAGAAGAGAAGGAGAAAGGGAAGGGAAGAGGAGAGGAGAGGAGAGGAGAGGAGAGGAGAGGAGAGGAGAGAGAGAGAGAAGAGAAGAGAAGAGAAGAGAAGAGAAGAGAAGAGAAGAGAAGAGAAGAGAAGAGAAGAGAAGAGAAGAGAAGAGAAGAGAAGAGAACGAGAAAGGGAAGGGAAGAGAAGAGAACGAGAAAGGGAAGGGAAGGGAAGGGAAGGGAAGGGAAGGGAAAGGAAGGGAAGGGAAGGGAAGGGAAGGGAAGGGAAGGGAAGGGAAAGGAAGAGAAGAGGAAAAGGGAAGGGAAGGGAAGGGGAGGGGAGGGGAGGGGAGGGGAGGGGAGGGGAGAGGAGAGGAGAGGAGGAGAGGAGAAGGGAAGGGAAGGGAAGGGAAGGGAAGGGAAGGGAAGGGAAGAGAAGAGAAGAGAAGAGAAGAGAAGAGAAGAGAAGAGAAGAGAAGAGAAGAGAAGGAGGAAGGGAAGGGAAGGGAAGAGAAAGGAAGAGAAGAGGAGAAGAGAGGAGAGGAGAGGAGAGGAGAGGAGAGGAGAGGAGAGGAGAAGAGAAGAGAAGAGAAGAGAAGAGAAGAGAAGAGAAGAGAAGAGAAGAGAAGAGAAGAGAAGAGGGGAAGGAGGAAGGAGGAAGGAGAATGAAAGAAGGAAGAAGGGACGAGAAAAGTATCACCAAACTGGTTTCATAAAAACAGACTAAAATTCTTGCCAGTTTGAACCTCTGCTCAATACAGAAATCCAAATTAAAGCATCCCAGATCAAAAAATGTCCACCCTCTGATTCCATCCAGCAAGGAGAATCCAACTTTGGCTGACTGTTCGGCTGCAAAGACCTCTTCCTGTTCAGAAGCTGGATCCAAACCATCTACCAGAAAGCACGACTTCAGAGGATCATGTTATCATTCTGGTTCCACCCGACTCTTCACTGGACCTCCTGCCAGATTCCTGACCTCGGATCCTCCTTCTGGATCCATTCCAGTTTGTCTGAATCCTTATTAAAGAACGGGGGTCCAAGGGGAACCAACAATCATGGCTTTCAAACAGAAGCCCCAATTACAGGCAGTCCTTGACTTACCACTTTTCATTTAGTGACTGTTCCAAGTTATAACGGCACTGAAAAAAAGTGACCGTTTCACAGGTTCACAGCGATGACCTTTGCAGCATCTCCAGGATCATGTGTACATGCTTGTGTTGTGGCCCGTCAGCGGCCGGTGCAGTTGGTGGCTGATTCCGACAGTGAGGAGGCTGGTGTGGTGCTTCGCCAGCAGCCTGTGCAGCTGGCACTCAAGTCGGACAATGAGGAGGCTGGAGAAGATGTGGTGCCAGAGGCGGGGATTCAGCCAGGGCCTTCAGAACCTCCAGAAGCTCCCATAAGAGGACGAAGAGGAGGAGCCTCTTCTTGATGCACGGGCGCGCAGAGCTGCCAAAAGGCAGGAGTGGCTCCTCAGGAGGAGGTCTCCTTGAGAGTAAGGCTTGGGGTTAATTGGCCACTCTTTTAGCCTATTTAAGGAGGAATGCCAACTGAAGCAATTTGCAGGGAACAACTCCGTTCACATACCTTCGTGTCTTGTCTTGTTTATCTTATCAGCTTCCTGCAAATTGCTTCTGGGTATTCTGCCAACTACAGTAACCTTTCGGTATTATTCTTTGAATTCTTGGCAGCTGTTAATGCAGTTAATAAACAGCCGTTGTTGTAAAAAACTGGTTTATTTAGTAAACTAAGGTTTGAAGGGACTTTGTGTGTGCTCCGTTCTTTGGGGTCCGTAGCTGGGGCAGAACAGCTTGGCAACTGGCACATACTTACTACGGTTGCCGTGTCCCGGTGTGTGTGTGTGTGTGTGTGTGTGTGTGTGTGATGTGATCCCTTTTTGCGACCTTCTGACAAGCCAAGTCGACGGGGAAGGCCAGATTCGTTGAACAACCGTGCATCTCACTTAACAACAGCAATGATTCACTTAAACAACGGCGCCGAGAAAGGTTGTCAAATGGGGGCAGGGCAAAACTCACTGAGGGAGACCAACGTCTCCCTCAGCGGCAGAAATTTGGGGTTCAATTGTGGATGTAAGGCGAGGACTAGCTGTATTCTTTAAGGGGATGTTTGCTCCCCGTGGTGGGATTCAACTGGGTTGCACCACTCCGTAGAACCGGTTGTTAAATTTCTGGCTTGCCCTGCCACTTCCAGAAGTCTCCACGTGCCCCATTTTGGCTCCCAGGCAATGGTGAAATCCAAATTTTTTTACTTCTGGTTCTGTGAGCTTGGCTCGGTGGGCGTGGTGTGGCTTGGTGGGCGTGGCAAGGGAAGGATACTGCAAAATCCCCATTCCCTCCCCACTCCAGGGGAAGGATATTGCAAAATCTCCATTCCCTTCCCACTCTGGGGCCAGACAGAGGTAGCATTTGCCGGTTCTCCGAACTACTCAAAATTTCCGCTACCAGTTCTCCAGAACCCGTCGGAACCTGCTGGATTTCACCCCTGCTCCAAGGTAAGTGCAGAGGCCTCGGTGTGTGTGTGGGGGGGCCCGCGGCCCATTTTTGCTCCCAGGGGGCTGAATGTTGCCTGTCACACACTCCTAGCCACACACCCCCATGGCCACGCCCACCCAACCGTTCATTAGGGCAGAGAACCGGTTGTTAAAATTATTTGACTCCCACCACCGGTTTTGCTCATGCTCTCGCATAAACCATAAATCTCTCTCTAATTAGCCTTGTGCGTTTGAAATTCTCCCCTCTCAGCTCAGAGGAGAGAAATGAGAAGCTCTCTGCCCAGATTAAACAGCAAGAGGGATCTTTGTAAAAACAAAAAAAAAGGAAGCTCACCCATCCGGTCTCCTAAGGTTGAGAGGATTCCAGGAGACCCCCGAGGGAAAATACCTAAAGAACTGATTTCATTTGCAAGACACAATGCCCGAGTACTTAAAAGAGCATCCGGAGAGATTTATAGGTCACTTCCCAGCGTGTAAATGAATTTTTTTAAAAAAAATAAAATCTAGGACGTTGCTAATTTCACAAAGAAAGAAAAAGAAAGAAAGAAAAAGGGAGGGGGGGGGAACTTAAACTGTACCAAACCTTTCTGAAAGAGGACTGCGGGTTTTTTTCCAGCCATAACTAATACAGGATTATTGAAATGATTCCGCCGGTAGAATGAATAGCCTTAAGTGTGATTATCCAGTAAGTGGCAAATTCTGCAAACAATTGGTTTTTTTTTCTTTTTTTGGGGGGGGGGGTTAAAAAAAAATTGAAATGACCCCGAGAGTCAGACAGGGAAATCCATTTTGGCATACAAAAATGTTACACCCATCGGCTGAAGGATTATACAGAACACGGAATACAGATTAATAGAATTTGGAAGGGACCCTGGAGATCTTCTAGTCCAACCCCTTGCTCAAGAAGGAAACCCTATACCCAGGATGGCGAACCTGTGGCACACGTGCCACAGCTGGGTGTGCGAGCCATCGCCCAGCTCAGCTCCGCCGCACATGTGCGCACACCTCCTGCCGGCCAGCTGATTTTTGGGATGTGCGGGGAGACACACACACATGGACAAGAGAGAGTGTGTGTGGCACATGTGCATGCGCGGGGAGTGGGGGAAGTGCATGGGGGCAGGACCCCCCCCTCACGGGCCATTTTTTGAGCCCAGGAAGCTGCAGGAAGGCCTATTAGGCCCAAAAAAAGGGGGCAGGGGAAGCACTGGGGGAGCGTGGAGGGGAGCGTGAGTATGCACGGGGGGGAGTGTGGGGGGTGTCGTGCATGCGCAGGCCCCTCCGCTTGGCATTATGGGTTTCGGCACACAACAAGAAAAAAGCTAGCCATCCCTGTCCTATATCTTTTATAGTTGCCATTTATAGATGACAGCTAGCACTGTTTGGAATTATAAATAAATAGTGACTTATGCCCCATTCAGTTTATACGGTAGTCTAATAGTTTAGATTTTGATCAGTTTGATTCGGGTTGCCTAATTATTATTATTATATTATTATTATTATTATTATTATTATTATTATTATTATTATTATTATTATTATTATTATTATTTTTGGAGAAAGATTGTGCACCCTTTGAGACGTCTTTCTGAGCTGGGGAACAAACTCAGAGGTAGTGGATTCTGCAATTCAATCTGAAAGCCATCTCAGTTTGATAATTGGATGAAAGAACTGTCCAATCTCTAAATCACAGCTCTGGAAAATACATGGCAACGAAAAGAAAAATTCATTTACGGTCTATATGCATAAATACATATATACAAACGCGTGTACAGCCAGTCCTTGACTTACAACCACAATGGAGCCAGTCGAGTGGTGAAATCTAAAATTTGTTACTACCGGTTCTGTGGGCGTGGCTTGGTGGGATGTCTGGGTAATGTGACTGGGTGGGCGTGGGCATTTTTTTTTAACTTTTAAAACTGTTTTTTTCTACAACTTCTTCAGCGAAGAGGTTGTAGAAAAAATGCTTTCAAAAGGCTCTGACGATCCCAGCTGAGTTGCCTGATCCGCAAAGCCTCTGCCCATCAGGCAACTCAGCTGGGATCGTCAGAGGCATTTAAAAGAAAAAAAAAGGGTTTTTTTTCTTTTAAAAGCCTCTGACGATCCCAGCTGAGCCGCGCGATCATCAGAAGTGTTTTGTTTTTTTTTTACTTTTAAAAGCATTTTTTTCGGCTGAAGAGGTTGTAGAAAAAATGCTTTTAAAAGTAAAAAAAAAAAAGCCTCTGATGATTGTGTGGCTCAGCTGGGCATGGGGGTGGGGGGACGCACGGATTTTTGCTACTGGTTCTCCAAACCACCCACCTCCATTGCTACCGGAACGGGCGATCTGGTCCAAGCCCGGGAGCATTTCACCCGAGCCAGCCCAAAATTTCTGTTGCTCAGTGAGACAGTTGTTAAGTTAATTTTGCCCCGTTTTACAACCTCTCTTGGCTCAATTGTTAAGTGAATCACTGCCGTGGTTAAGTTAGTAACCTCGTTGTTAAAAGAGAATCTGCTTCCTCATTGACTTGGCTTGTCAGAAGGTTGCAAAACACGTGATCCCGGGATATTGCAACCGTCATCAATATGAATCAGCTGCCAGGCGTCTGAATTTCGATCACATGACCATGGAGATGCTGGAAAGGTCGTAACTGTGAAAAAAAAGGGGCATAACTCCCTTTTTTCAGTGCCTGATCTGTCCCCCTCTACAGATACCCACAAAAACACAGCCAGTCGAGGGTTAAAGAAGCACTTGGCACACACCACAGTTCTTATCTCTAACTTGGCAGCGATATGCACACCGTCTGCCAAGTGCTTTAATAGTACACAGAAAGAAAATCACAACAAATATTCAGCAAAGTCTCTGATCAGCTTCAGCTTTTAGCTCCAATGACTACCCGATTGAGTTCTTGTTCGTCACAGAGATCATTTACCACCACCCTGTCTTATATAGTCTCTGGGTGTGGTCCAGTGACTCATTGTCCTGTGACTCAAGTCCAGTGACTCAGGTCTATTCCCTCATGCGTCTCCGCAGCTGCTATAAGCGCTTATCTCGCCTTCTTTGACGTGCGTCCAGGAATGACGTCTCTCTCCCTCACTCTCATCTGAGACACCTGTTTCCCCCACTACTTTGCTCTCTTTCAGCTGGCACCTGAGACGGTGCCAGAGGGGGGGGGCTGGAGATCTGGCTGGCTCCTCTTCCTCCTGCTCAGAGCTTCCTTCCTCCAATGGGATAGGCTCAGAGGACGGGGCACAACAGTGCCATTGAAACTTTGAACCAGTGGTGGGTTTCAAAAATTTTTTTAACTACCGGTTCTGTGGGTGTGGCTTGATGGGCGTGGCTTGGTGGGCATGGCAGGAGAAGGAGATTGTAAAATCTCCATTACCACCCCACTCCAGGGCAAGGATTCTGCAAAATCCCCATTTCCTCCCAATCAGCTGGGACTTGGGAGGCAGAGAATAGATGGAGGTGGGACCAGTCAGAATTTTTATTACCGTTTCTCTGAACTACTCAACATTTCCATTACCGGTTCTCCAGAACTGGTCAGAACCTGCTGAAACCCACCTCTGCTTTGAATGTCATTAAACGAACTGCTGTAAGTCGAGGACTACCTGTCTGTTTCACTTCAACCCAAATGGAGTCGAGGGTTTTACTTTCCCAGGGGATCGATTGGGGCAGGTCTGACACAGTCACAAATTCAAAATCCAGATCCTTGGCAACTAAGTACGTATGGTTGCAGCAAGAGTTCTCCAAACTATTAATATATTGGAGCGCCTACAGATAAGCCTATTAGCTTTAACTACAATCTAGGCTGCTCTTTGTTTCCTTAATACAATACTGAATTAAAGAGCCATTAAAATGCCATCAAACTGTTTCAGGACATTAGCAGCATGGGGGATTTTCAACACATCATTTGCAGGCGTTGGAAGGGGGGGGGAAATCAGGGGAACCGGATCGGCAATTAACTCCCATCAAGCAGCCACGGAGGTTCAGTGAGGAGCATCAAACCTAGCGTGTACCACGGAAAGAAAGAAGGCCACGTTAAGATTCACCAACGGCTTTCAGCCACAGTTGGAATATTGCGTCCAGGTTTGGTCGTCATAATATGAAAAAGATGCTGGGACTCTGGAAAAAGCGCAGAGAAGAGCAACCAAGATGATGAGGGGACTGGAGGCTAAAGCGTACGATGAACGGTTGCAGGAACTGGGCATGGCTACTCTAGTGAAGAGAAGGACCAGAGGAGACATGATAGAAGTCTTCCAATATTGGAGGGGCTGCCACAGAGAGGAGGAGGGGGTCAAGCTATCTCCCAAAGAGCCTGAAGGCCAGATAAGGAATAATGGATGGAAACGGATCAAGGAGAGATTCAACCTGGAAATAAGGAGGAATTTTCTGACAGTGAGAACAATCAACCGATGGAACAAAAGTTGCCTTTGGAAGTT
>CM075968.1:28348702-28473702 GCA_038048745.1 Coluber constrictor foxii
GTCCATCTGCCAGCAAAGGTGACACACCCCTCAGTTCAACCCCAGGAGCACATATGCATATCCAATAATTATTAACTCCCATTTTACAGTGGCGATGATTTGAAGGCACGATCTATTAAACCTCTCGGCTGCTTCACTCTTTCTGTTTTATTCTCAAAGATCGCCATCCATTACCAATTGGAATTTTTTTTCCCCTGCGTGCTCCAGGATGCTCAGTACAGTTCATATTTCTGATTTTGGAATGTGCGTGAATTTAAGGCCCTTTCCCTCCCCCCTTCACTTTTCTGTTTAAATGCAGATCAGATCTAAATCTTATTGAAACATCACAATCTGCAGCAGCATAATTTATGCCTCCTCCCCCCCCCCTCTTCCTTCCAGCCTAGCAGGCTGAAAAGGGAAATTTATGCATAGATCCTTGGTTCGTTATTAACTGCAGAAAGTCTGGTTCGATAAAATCCTTGGACTTCTTCTTTTTTTTTTTGGGTGGTACAATATTAGCTTTTATTCATTCCAGAGGATTTTCCCTACACACCGCTGCTTACTTCTCATTTTGGAGAGAGAGAAAAAAAACCCCCGCACTGGATTTTCCTTAAAGTGCGGACAGTCGCAAAAGATTATCGTACAGCCAACGTCGAACCACGCATTGACTAGCATCACTAAGCCAGCTCATTAATTCCCATAAATGTAGCCAATCACCCTGGGGAATTTCAAGAACAGAGTTTCCCCCCTACCAACTATCCCCCTTTGGAGGGCAAAACGCAAAAGCTATTTAAATTTATTACCGAGGCTTAATTGTATGGCTTTGGTGGCTTAACAGGAGTATTGCAATAATACAAATGGCTTAGCCTAGGATTTGGCTATCACGTCCCTCTTCCCCCATTTTTCCTTTCATGGGTCGTGGAGTTCTCAGCTTAATACTTGGTTTATTTTAATTAGGGTTCTGTATAGCTTGGTTGTCTTACAGGATGTTGTTTTTGGCAGGCATGGTTGTTGGGTTGCGGTTTATCCAGAGTCAATATTTGTTTAGTGTGTTGGTGTTTGAGGGTTTTATTCAGTGGGGTTTGTACTTACTGGCTCCTTCTGAACAGTGCCACACCTGGGTAAAAAACATGGATTATGCGGATGACGATGAAGCAATAGTATTTAAGATTTATATATTGCTTCACAGGGCGTTACAGCCCTCTCTACACGTTTTACAAAATCAGCATATTACCCCCAACAATCTGGGTCCTCGTTTTAGCGGCCTCGGAAGGAGGGAAGGCTGAGTCAACCTAGAGCCAGTGGGGATCGAACTGCTGGCAGTAGTGGACAGAGGAAGGAAGGAAGGAAGGAAGGAGGGAAGGAAGGAAGGAAGGAAGGAAGGAAGGAAGGAAGGAAGGAAGGAAGGAAGGAAGGAAGGAAGGAAGGAAGGAAAGGGAAAAGGAAGATCAAAGCAATAGGAATAGCACTTATATACCACTTCACAGTGCTTTCCAGCCCTCTCTAAGCGATTTACAGAGTCAGCCTTTTGCCCCCAACAATCTGGGTCCTCATTTTACCCACCTCAGAAGGATGGAAGGCTGAGACAACCTTGAGCCAGTCAGGATTGAACTGCTGACTGTGGACAGAGGAAGGAAGGCTAGAAAGGGAAAAGGAAGCGCAAAGCAATAGGAATAGCACATATATATTACTTCATAGTGTTTTACAGCCCTCTCTAAAAGTGGTTTTACAGAGTCAACCTCTTGCCCCCAACAATCTGGGTCCTCATTTTATCCACCTTGAAAGGATGGAAGGCTGAGTCACCTTGAGCCTGGTGAGATTCGAACTGCCACACTGCTGGCAGCTGTTAGTCAGTCAGCAGAAGTAGCCTGCAGTACTGCATTCTAACCACTGCGCCCCCTTGGCTTGATGTGATGATCAATGACAACAGAATACAATTCAGATCGTAATCAATGTATTAAAACAAATACTACCTTTAAAAACATTGTACTCGTGATGTCCTAACCACCTGATGTCAACAATCAGGAGACAAAAAACCCAACAGAACTCAACCAACCCCACTCTGCAGTCTCCCCCCAAGGAACAGATTTTAATAGATTGCCTAAAATCACTAGGGAAAGACCATCTCCGCTGTCCTAGAGGAAGAGAGCCCTAATCAAGAATGTCCATTTCCTGTTTGTTTTATCTTCTAGTATTATGCAGGGTTTGTCAATCTTGGCAACTTTTTAGATTTTTAGATGGGTGGACTTTGACTCTCAGAATTTCCCTGACAATCAGGCTGTGTGGGGAATTCTGGGAGCTGAAGTCCACCCAAGGTTGAGAAACATTGAGTTAAAGACATGCAATAAGTCGATCAGAATAGAGCTGTAAGGGACCTTCGAGGTCTTTGTGAGTATATTCATCAACTGGAATAGGACATAGTAACAATGTCAGCCAATTGGTCGCTGAGACAGGCTGGAGCCGGGGTGTGTCTTAGTCTGCAGCTTCTGAATCTGTGCGGAGAAAAGTGAAACTAGTTTCTCTGCTGTACTCCGTATGTGAACATGTCTGCTGATCTCAGCTGACATGAAACTGTTCTCAACTGTTGGTATTGTATATATATAGATATTCTTGTATATAAAGAGTTAATGAATCAGCTATCTGTGTGTGCTTCTGGATTTGATTTTTGCAAGAAACTCTGACAGTCTTCTAGTCCAGCCCATGCTCAAGCTCAACCATTTCAGACCAGTGACTGTCCAGTCTCTTCTCTAAAGACCCCCAATGATGAGGCACCTACAACTTCTGGAGGCAAGCTGTTCCACTGGTTAATTGCCCTCACTGTTAGGAAGTTTCTCCTTAGTTCCAGGTTGCTTCTCTCCTTGATTAGTTTCTATCCATTGCTTCTTGTTCTGCGTTCTGGTGCTTTGGAGAATAATTTGACTCCCTCTCCTCTTTGTGGCAGCCTCTCAAATACTGGATTACTGCTATCATGTCCCTCCCAGTCCTTCTTTTCTCTAGACTAGCCAAACACAAATCCTGCAACCATTCTTCATATGTTTTAGTTTCCAGGTCTTTAATCATCATAGTTGCTCTTCTTTGCACTTTTCCCAGGTTCATGTGTGTGTGTGTGTGTGTGTGTGTGTGTGTGTTCTTCTTTTGTCAGATAGACAAATCCCACTAGAAGTAGGTGTTCTCCAAGATACTGACACAACAAGCCACTGAGACAGGTGACCTTGAAATGGGATTCTTACCCTTCGCACCCAGTAATAAGAAGACTACCAAAATGGAGATGGGCTTGGAAATCCTTAAATAAATTTCTACATCCAAATCCTGAAAACAGTTTAACAGTAACAGAGTTGGAAGGGACCTTGGAGGTCATTTAGTCCAACCCTCTGCTCATGCAGGAGACCTATACTAGGGATTCGAACCACCGAACTGCAGACCTTTCTTGATCAACAAGCTCAGCGTCTTAGCCACTGAGCCTTGTGGTTGAGTTCCGGTCAGCACAATAAGTCCATTAGCTAAACCTCATTTCTAAAAATGTTCAAACTTTGCTCAACGACACGCTCTATAAAACTTCAGGTCAGAGCATTGGTGTGGGTATGTATATGCGGGGTGTGGGTGTGGGTGAACTTCTCCCCCACTTCTGCCACCTTCTTGCATGCCTGCGCGCACACACACATTGGCCCGTGGAAGTCAATTTAATTGGGAAGCGTCAGGGCAGAAGAGGTGAGAAACTGCCACTCACCCAGTCTGTAAAATCAGAGCGACAAAGCATCACTATGAATTATGGATGGCAGGACAGATGTGGATGAAGGAGACGGATGTGGCATTCAAGGCAGGGGAGAGCACAGGGTTTGGGAAAATACTGCAGCAAAGCAGCATCTGTCATTGTCTAGTTAGACATAAGGTAGGCGAACATGAGAGAAAATGTGTTGGATGATACATCCCAGCAACCCACAACATCTGCTTGGGGACTTCATTCTCCTCTCTGAAAGTTGTCACCTACTGAGCCAGATTAGTGTCTTGCCTAGCCTTTCCTAAACTAGTCCTGTGCAGGACCTTGGACAGCAGCCAGTGATGGTGTCAAGATGCTGGTTGGAAGCCTATGGAGATTCTCAATCATCCAGGCCATGGTTGGCCCAAAGGTGCTTTTTCAAGAGGCAACTGGACTTTCTTTGAAAATCTTTTTTTTTTAATTAAATTTATATGCCGCCCTTCTCCGGAGACTCAGGGTGGCTTACAATGCGTTAAGCAATAGCCTTCATACTTTTGTATATTTATACAAAATCAGTTTATTGCCCCCACAAACTGGGTCTTCAATTTACCTGCCTTAGAAAGGATGGAAAGCTGAGTCAACCTTGAACCTAGTGAGATTCGAACACAGTGATTGCAGACAGCTGGTGTTTAAATACAATGCTTTTAATCTGCTGAGCCACCAGAGCTCCTTATCCACCTGCCTCTTGAAAAAAGTGTCTTTGGGACATGCTGGTTGGAAGCATGGTGAGCCCCCCAAACTTGCTTTGTGCCTTCTACGTAGCTTGCTCTCTTTTAGATCAGGGGCATCAACTCAAGGCCCATGGGATGGATCTGGCCTATGGGGTGCTTTAAATTTGGCCTGCGGGAACTGGCCTGGAACAGCAAAGAACTGGTCAGCAAAAACAGAGCACGGGAAAAAGAAAAGGAAAGAAAAGAGGGAAAGAGGGAAAGAGAGCAAGGAAAGAAAAATAAGGAAAATGGGGAAAGGAAGTAGAAGGGAGAATGAAGAGGGAAGGAAAGAAAAGGAAGGAAGGAAGGAAGGAAGGAAGGAAGGAAGGAAGGAAGGAAGGAGGGAGGGAGGGAGGGAGGGAGGGAGGAGGAGGGAGGGAGGGAGTTTATAATGAAAGTGAGGAGGGAAGTCCTGCCTTAGCACTTGGCCACAACAGGTGTCCCCAACATGAGTCCTGTGTCATGGCCACTATGGCCACGCCCACCCACTGGCCCTCTGAGGTCAAGCACAACCCTTTTGCGGTCCTCAATGAAATCAAGTTTGACACCCCTGCTTTAGACGGTGGAGATGTTAATTTCCCCAGAAGAACTGAAGCCAAATGGTTGTACGTCAGGAAAGATACATTGCCGCCACCCTTGGAGATGCTTCTTCATCCATCACAGTTGATCCGTGGACTGCTTACTGGGTCTCTACTTAAGCGCCAACCTTGTTTTTGGGACAATGCCAGGTCTGCCATGCGCCAGAGAGCAGCCCGTAGGAAGAGACCCGCTTGCATGCCTAAAAAGACTCGACACATCGAGAAAACCGTCATGCTCAGAGATTAGTTTGGGGGGAAGCTCTTGATTCCAGGTCTCCTGAGAGAAAACTGCCGAGGAGAAAGATGTTGTTTCCATCAGAGAACCCTGGATTTCAGAAGGGTTTTAGTGTCCCTGGGACTTTAATCACCCTGCTTGGCTCTTGAGGTCATCCTTTCCCGGCACAAGCTCTTTCTGCATCCATAATGTAGACTCTGACAGCAATTCATTCTCTCTCTCTCTCTCTCTCTCACACACACACACACAGGAGAGAGAGGGGGGGAGAGAGGGGGAGAGGGAGAAAAAGAGAAAGAGAGAGAGAGAAAGAGAGAGAGGGAGAGGGAGAGGAGAGAGGGAGAGGGAGAGAGGGAGAGAAAGAGAGGGAGAGAGAGGGGAGAGGGAGAGAGGGAGAGGGAGGGTGAAAATGAGGGAGAGGGAGAGAGGGAGAGAGAGGGGGGAAAAGAGAGAGGGGGAGGGACAGGGAGAGAGAGGGGGAGATGGAGAGAGGGGGAGAGGGAGAGAGGGGGGAGAGGAAGAGAGAGAGGGGGAGAGAAAGGGAGAAAGAGGGGGAGAGGGGAGAAAGAGAGAGAAAGAGAGGGGGGAGAGAGGGGGAGGGGGAGAGAGAGGGAGAGGGAGAGGGAGAGAGAAAGGGAGAGAGGGAGAGGGAGATGGAGAGAGAAAGGGAGAGAGAGGGGGAGAAAGAGAGGGGGAGGGAGAGTGGAGAGGGAGGGAGAAAATGAGGGAGAGGGGGAGAGAGAGGGAAAGAGAGGGGGAGAAAGAGAGGGGGAGAGGAAGAGAGAGGGAGAGAGAAGGGGAGAAAGAGAGGGAGAGAGAGGGGGGAGAAAGAGAGGGGGAGAGGAAGAGAGAGAGGGAGACAGAAGGGGAGAGAAGAGGGAGAGCAGGGAGAAAGAGAGAGAAAGGGGGAGAGAGAGGGAGAGAGAGGGAGAGGGAGAGGAAGAAAGGGAGAGAGGGGGAGAAAGAGAGAGGGGGAGGGAGAGGGAGAGGAGAGAGAGGGGGAGAAGGAGAGAGAGGGGGAGAGGGAGAGAGAAGGGAGAGAGAGGTTGATTTAATGGGACACTTGGCAATTACGATTTCCCAAAATAAGACCTAATAGGAAAATAAACCATAATGCATCTTTTGGCGCAAAACTTAATATAAGACCCGATCTTATTTTGGAGAAAAAATGGTATATCTATATCATCTATATATCTCTATTTTAACAGAATAACAAAATAGCATATTTGGAAGGGACCTTAGAGATCTTCTAGTCCAACCCCCTGTTCAGGCAGGAAACCGCTATAGACCAAGGGTTCTCCGATCTTTTCTTAAAACCTTCGTTGTTGGAGTACCCACAACTTCTGGAGGCAAGTCATTCCTCCAAATATTTTGTTTTGTTTTGTTTTGTTTTAGATTTTTTTTTGTTATTTACTGACCTAATGGATGTAATAAAGTGACTTGATTTGATTTTGACGGCAGGATATTGTTCTGCTGGTCCTTGTTAGCAGCTGGCATCTGGTGCTCCTTTTTTGTGATTGAGAAGGTTGAGAATACGTAGCCATCAGGGCTCCTAACCGGCGGTTGAGCTTTCTCTGGCTCTGCCCATCTGGCTCTTAAAGCTGAATGAATTCATAGCCATCATCCAGCCAATCAGAGTGAATGCCACACCTTCAACTTCATGCTAGGTCTGTGATGGCAAACCTATGGAACACGTGCCACAGGTAGCACGCAGCGCCCTCTCTCTGGGCACCACCATCACCCCAGCTCAGCTCCACCGCAAATGGGCACGTGCCTCCCACTGGCCAGCTGGTCTTCGGGTCTCTGCCGTGCAAATGCAGGGGACTCATACGCACAAGCATGGGGGGCAGGGCGCATACACAGGGGCGCTCGCATTGCATTTTGGGGGTTCACATGTGCATGCCCCCCCTGCACCCCATTTTGAGCTTGGAAGATCTCCTGCACCAACCTGAGAGCCCGGTGGCTCAGCAGACTAATGCATTGTGATTAACTCCAGCTGTCTGCAATTACTGCAAGTTTGAATCTCACCAGGCTTAAGGTTGACTCAGCCTTCCATCCTTTCTAAGGTGGGCAAAATAAGGACCCAGATTGTGGGGCAATAAGCTGACTTTGTATAAAATATATAAAAGTATGAAGGCTATTGCTTAATGCATTGTAAGCCCCGAGTCTCCGAGAAGGGCGGCATATAAATCAATTTTTTTAAAAAATGGAGTGGGGGGCACCATGTAAGGGCCCCCATGCCTCATTTTGGGCTTGGAAAGCCTCCTGCACCAACCTGGAAGCAAAATGGGGCACGAGGGGGCCAGGGCACATGTGCAGGAGATGCATGGACATGTGTGGGGTGGGGTGCATGCGTGGGGGGCCCTTGCATTGCATTTTGGGGGTTTGGGCATGTTTGCGTGCATTCACCCATGCACACGTAGGCTTTGGGCACTCGGCACCAAGAAGGTTAACCATCACTGTGCTTGGTGAACAAGATGACTGAGCAAACCAAGCCAGAGATTCATTATTATGGACAGACATTTTAGCGGACATCCACTGACTCCCTTTTCTTCAAGTGCAACTTTTCCTTGGATACTTTCTCGAAAGTGGAAGAAGAGGGGAAGAAACCCAACTCTTCCTCTAAATTCTGTGGCTTAATTTTAAATAATATTTCCTTTCTCAGCATTGTAATTTCCATCCACCCCTCATCGAATGGTCCACCCGAGTGATATATGGAGCAGCAGATGCAAATGGAGAAAACTCTGGGCGAACGTCCAGCGTGAGCCGTTATTTCTCAAATACCTCTGGAATGGATGCTCCTGACCAAGGACTCCATTATTATCTCCAGATGAAGAGGGGACTTAATGAGTGACCATTAGTTGTTGTTGTTTTTTTTATTGTTGTTACTGTTTTAATTCTCTTTAGGAGAATCCACTCTCTTTTCTCTCCGGCTTCCTGAGAATAGATAGACCCCAGAAATATTTCCACAGAAATATTTCTACTCTGGCTTGCATTTTTATTAACGGAAACGCTTCGCAGTATTGATGTTCAACCTATTTGAAGCCAAACATCTGAGCGGGGTGGGGGGTGGGGAGAGAAATAGGGCTTCACTGGCAGTTTGCGGAATATCAAGGCCGCATCCCATCCGTACAGCTCGAGTTGAGAAGCTTGCTAACTTATTATGGGCAATTATGTTGATTGAGTCTATTTCTAGCCTAAGGAAGAGGGACCTTCGTGGCTTTGAAGCATGTGGGAGACAGGCTGTTGCAAAATCAGCCAATGTGGTTGATGAAGAGGAAACAGGCCTTTGAGCAATGTGGAAAAGCAGTCGGCAGTTTCCAGATAATGACCATCAGTGTGAGAGAAATACGTCCCTGAACCATTGGACAGCAGATGATCAGAGCCACCTTCGGTTAGCAAAGTTCTGATCTCAGCTGCAGCCTTCAACTAGTCCTACAAAAGAGAGGCCAACGCGTCCAAATTCGTCTTTTCTTCCCAAGGTTGCTTGTTACAATAATTAGACTTAGATTCCAGGAGAACGCACGCAATGGCTGTTTGGCTTCACGGCCATGCTGGACTCGTGGTCCCAAGAGCGAGTTGACAATCCCAATGTTGGGGAGGAGGGTGTTTAGGAATTTCGGTTAGTCTAAGTGCTATTGCTCTTCCTTCCTTCCTTCCTTCCTTCCTTCCTTCCTTCCTTCCTTCCTTCCTTCCTTCCTTCCTTCCTTCCTTCCTTCCTTCCTTCCTTCCTTCCGGATATAAGAAAGATTCCTGACCTCCGTGCCTTCCGACGAGCCCTGAAGACCCTACTATTTCGGTCTGACTTAAATTAGTGTTAATTTTAATAGGGGTTTTTTAGGGGTTTTAATTTTACGGCCAAATAGTTTAATTATTTTATTACTTTTAATTTTTATACGTGATTGCTTTAATATGGCTGTAAACCGCCCGGAGTCCCCTCGGGGAGAAGGGCAGTATATAAATGCAATAAAACTAAACTAAACTAAACTAAACTAAACTAAACTAAACTAAACTAAACTAAACTAAACTAAACTAAACTTCCTTCCTTCCTTCCTTCCTTCCTTCCTTCCTTCCTTCCTTCCTTCCTTCCTTCCTTCCTTCCTTCCTTCCTTCCCTCCCTCCCTCCCTCCCCTCCCTCCCTTCCTCCCCTCTGCCTACTGCCAGCAGTTTGAATCTCACCAACTCAGGGTTGACTCAGCTTTTCATCCTTCCAAGGTCAGTAAAATGAAGACCCAGGTTTTTGGGGGCAAGAGGCTGACTCTGTAAACCACTTAGTGCTGTGGAGCAGTATATAAGTCTATTGTTATTGCTCTTCTTTTCCCCTCCCTCCCTCCCTCCCTTCCTTCCTTGCATGGTGCGCAGTGGTTAGAATGCAGTATTGCAAGCTGATTTTGCCCACTGTCAGCAGTTCGATTCTGACCGACTCAAGGTTGACTCAGCCTTCCATCCTTCCAAGGTTAGTAAAATGAGGACCCAGGTTTTTGGGGCAAGAGGCTGACTGTGTAAACCATTTAGCGAGGACTGGAAAGCACTGTGAAGCGGTAAGTAAATCTAAGTGCTATTGCTATTGCTTTTCCTTTCTCCCTTCCTCCCTCTCTTTCTTCCTTCTTTCCTTGATGGTGCAGTGGTTAGAATGCAGTATTGCAAGCTAATTTTGCCCACTGTTATTAGTTCAATTCTGACTGGCTCAAGGTTGACTCAGCCTCCCATCCTTCTGAGGTTGGTAAAATGAGGACCCAGATTGTTGGGGACAATAGGCTGACTCTGCAAACCGCTTAGAGAGGGCAGTAAAGCACTGTGAAGTCTACATCCTATCGCTAAAACCAAAGTTTTTAGGATTTCGCAAAAGACCAGCAGGGTCCAACTTAATCTCATTCAGTTGGTATTCAGAGTAGGAGAGAACATTTTTTTAAAAAAATCTTCCATAGGGACAAAGTAACTAAAGAAGACAATTGTTGTCTTTCTAAAGAGACCCGGGATGAACCCCATCTCCACTGCCAATCACTCACCATCCTGGCCAAAAAAAAAAGTGTCTAATTAGAAGAACAAAGAACAAAGCCCGTGTAATTTGTGTTCCTCGTGTTTTCTTTTTTCCTTGACAGACGCGTGGGCAGAGCGTGAGGCACATTTCGCAAACAAGTCAAGGTGGCAATAAAATCTCTTCTCCCCCCACCACAGTCTTGGGATGATGTGCCAGACGGAGCTTTACATCATCAAGGGATGACGTTTTGCTGAAGTGCGATCAAAACGGATTTGCAAAAAAACCCCACCACTCTTTCAAAAGAATTCTTCTGAATTTTATATCCTGCTCGAGCAGGAAACTTTATACCAGTGATGGTTAACCTTTTTGGTGCCGAGTGCCCAAAGCATGCCCGAACTCTAAAATATAATGCCAATGCCCCCTGCACGTGTGCTTCACATCTGTGGACAGGCCCCAGCCGCCCCATTCCCCATTTTAGCTTCCATGTTGTGCAGGAGGCTTTCCAGGTCCAAAATAGGGCATGGGGGGTTCTTGTGTGGCACCCCCCAATGCCCCATTTTGGCTTCCAGGTTGGTATAGGAGGCCTTCCAGGCCTAAAATGGGGCACAGGGGGGCACACACAAACTTCCAAGATGCAATGCAAGCACCCCCTGGGCATTCGCCCTGCACCCTGCGCATGCACCCTGCATCCCGGCACATGCATGCGTGCGTCCCCCGCATGCGCCCCACCTCCTGCCCGTGTGCAGCAGAGACTGGAAGACCAGCTGGCTGGCGGGAGGCATGTGCGCATGTGCGGCGGAGTTGATCTGGGACGATGGCTGGCATGCCCGCGTAGAGGGCTCTGCGTGCCATAGTTTCGCCATCACGGCCCTATAACGATCTCATCTGAGTGGCCTGGGGAGGGGGGCACTGTGCCGCAAACCCCCCACCCCACCAACCCACCTGCTCCCTCCCCTCCTCCTGCCCTGAAAAGTTAAAGGCACAGTATTCTCCCATTCCTATCTTTTGTTTTTTGCTTTGTTTTGTTTTCTATTTAAGAGCCGAGGTGGCGCAATGGTTTCAGTGCTGTACTGCAGCTCCTGCAGCTGACTCCTAGTTCGGCAGATCAGCAGATCAAATCTCACCAGCTCAAGGTTGACTCAGCCTCCCATCCTTCTGAGGTGGGTAAAATGAGGACCCAGATTGTTGGGGGCAATATACTATTTAGTATACCAGTGATGGCTAACCTTTTTTTCCTCAGGTGCCAAAAGCATGCAAGTGCAATAGCATGCGTGCCCACACCCATAATGCAATGCCCCCCATGCATGTACCGCCCCCTGCGCAGGCACGTGCGATCCCCCCTGCACGCATGACCCACCCCTGCGCCTTGTTTTGGGCCTAACAGGTCTGAAGCCTCAAGAGGACAGAAATGTCTTGTTTACGGACTTCTGGTAGGGCCATTTTTCACCCTCCCCAGGCTCTGGAGGCTTTTCTGGAGCCTCCAGGAGGACAAAAACAGCCTCTCCTGGCCCTCTGGAGGCCCATTTTTCTACGGGCCATATGGAGAGTCTTGGAAGGGAAGGGATGGCATGGGCATGTGCGCACGTCTCCCGCATGCACGGCACAGACCTGAAATTAGCTGGCCAGTGGGAGGCGTGCATGCATGTGGAACGATGGCTGGCGTGCCCACAGAAATCGCTCCGCGTGCCACCTGTGGTTCGCCATCACGGTAGTATACTGTCAATTGTTGTAAGCCACCCAGAGTCCTCAGAGAGTGGGCAGCATAGAAATATGATGAATAAATAATACCATTTCAGACAAGTGGATGCCCAGTCTCTTCTTAAAAACCTCCAGTGTTGGAGCATTTGCAACTTCTGGAGGCAAGTTGTTCCACTGGTTAATTATCCTCACTATCAGAAAATTCTCCTTAGTTGCTTCTCTCCTTGATGAGTTTCCATCCATTGATTCGTGTCCTGCCTTCAGGTGATTTGGAGAATAGGTTGAACCCCTCTTCTTTGTGCAGCACCCACAAGGTATCTCTGGAAGCTTTTCAAGAAGAGATTGGACAGCTATTTGTCCAGGATAATAAAAGGTCTCCTGCTTAAAACAGAGAGTTGGATTACAAGACCTCCAAAGTCTCTTCCACCTCTGTTATTCTATGTTCTCTGTTGGGCAATGACATTCGGATCCTTGGTTCCTGATTTCATTCCTGAAATTGTGGATACTCCAAGAGAAGGAAAAAGGCACTGAGTTTTCTCCAGTTTCAGAAAAAAATAATAATGATAAAAACTATCTTCTTTTTTCTCTAACGACAACCGTATTCTGCCCTTCCTCCTGTCCAATGGTCAGTGGTTGCCCTGAAGGTTTTTCCACCCCTTCTTTCAAATCCTTTCCCTTCTTCTTTCTTTACAGATGGAGGCTAAAAATACTTGAACATGCAAACGTTAAAAATAGAAGAAAGATCTAATGCAGCAAGATACACATCTAAACAGAACCATCGTGAAAGTAGCTGCCGTATTAAATGCCAAAAAACTGTAGCGTCAGAACAAACTTCAGCTATTGTTCAGGAGGTCAGAGAAGATCTAAAAAGAGAGAAATATTCTGGACGATTGTGGCTCTTGATCAGAAAGAGGGATCTTAGATCTGCTCACCAGTGGCTAAGACACTGAGCTTGTCAATCAGAAAAGTTGGCAGTTTGGCTGTTTGAATCCCTAGTACAGGTTTCCTGTGTGAGCAGGGGGTTGGACTAAATGACCTTTAAAGTCCCTTCCAGCTCTGTTACTGTTATCAGGCTGCATAAAAAAAGGCAATTCAGGAACAAGAGAGAAGTGGGCAGTGGTTTGTTTTTTTTTCCAAAAAATATTCTGGCACAGGAATGTTACTAAATTTGCTTTCTGTAAAGAGGAGGACAGAGCACTGAGTGGGAAGTGTGAAAGCTCTTCTGTGACATCAAACGTTGGCTAAGTAACTAGATGGCAGCCGTGAGAGTTGGACCACAAGGGAGGCTCAGCGCCGAAGAATTGATGCTTTCGAATTGCAAGACTCTTGAGGTTCCCTTGAAGGCAAGGCCCAATCAGTCAATCCTAATCCTAAAGGAAATGAGAGCAAGCAATCAGTGGAACAGAAGTTGCCTTCGGAAGTTGTGGGAGCTTCATCACTGGAGGCTTTCAAGAAGAGACTGGATTTAGGGAGTTAAAGTGAAAAAGAGATGAAAAGAGTCTACAGGTAGTTAGTGTATGTTAGATTAAGATTGCTAAATGAAACACCCTGTATTTTGCTCTGGGAAGTCGGGGCGGGGGGAGAGAAGGGAGAGGGGAGGGAAGGATAATTGGGAGGGAGGTGGGGCTCAAAACTTGGTTAAAATGTTTGTAAAAACTCTTCAATAAAAAAAAAAGCAGAAGAGACTGGACTGCCATCTGTCAGAAATGGTGTAGGATCTCCTGCTTGGGTGAGGGTTTGGACTAGATTACTTACAAGGTCCCTTCCAATTCTGCTAATCTAATCTAATCTAATCTAATCTAATCTAATCTAATCTAATCTAATCTAATCTAATCTAATCTAATCTAATCTAATCTAATCTAATCTAATCTAATCTAATCTAATCTATCTATCATCGAACTGCCTATCAATCAATCATCTATCTCTATCAATTATCTAACTTTCTGTCCACCACTCTCTCTCTCTGTCTACCCATCTACTACCTACCTACCTACCTACCTAATCTGTCTCTATCCATCCATCTATCCATCCATGCATCCATCTTCTATCTCTCTCTCTCTCTCTCTATCCATCCATCTCTATCCATCCATCCATCTAACCAACCAACTTCTATCCATCCATCCATCCATCTATCATTGATCTGCCTATCAATCATCTATCTTTATCAACTATCTGTCTACCCTTCTACTATCTATCTACCTACCTACTTAATCTGTCTCTATCTATTCATCCATCTATCTTCTCTCTCTATTTATCTATGTCTATCATGTCTGTCTGTCCGTCTATCTATCTGTCTGTCTGTCTGTCTGTCTGTCTGTCTGTCTGTCTGTCTATCTATCTATCTATCTATCTATCTATCTATCTATCTATCTATCTATCTATCTATCTATCTATCTATCTATCTATCTATCTATCTCTTCTCTTAATCATCTACCTACCTGCCTGCCTGCCTGTCTATCTATCTATCATCGATAGATACCAACTCAGATGAGAAATCAAACACATAATGAATTTAGCCTCATCACGGAACCACCAAGAAACTCCCACCAACATGGACAGGTCAAGCTCCTTCTACAGGGAGTCCTTGTCTTATAACAGTTCATTTAGTGGCCGTCCGAAGTTACAACAGCACTGAAAAAAAGGACATATGACCCTTTTTCACACTTATGACCGTTGCAGCTTCCCCGTGGTCACGTGATTTACATTTGGATGCATGGCAACTGGCTCATAGTTATGACGGTCACAGCGTTCCGGGGTCACGTGATCCCCTTTGGCCCCCTTCTGATGAGCAATGTCCATGGGGAAGCCAGATTCATTTAACAACCACATTATTAACTTAATAACTGCAGTGATTCCCTTAACAAATGTGGCCAGAAAAATCGAAAAATGGGGCAAAAGTCACCTCATTTCTTACTTAAGGTAAAGTTAAAGGTTCCCCTCGGACATATGTGCTAGTTGTTCCCGACTCTAGGGGGTGCTGCTCATCTCCGTTTCAAAGCCAAAGAGCCAGCGCTGTCTGAAGACGTCTTCGTGGTCATGTGTCCAGCATGACTCAATGCCAAAGGCTCATGGAATGCTCTTACCTTCCCACCAAAGGTGGTCCCTATTTCTCTACTGGCATTTTTATCGTGCTTTCAAACTGCTAGGTTGGCAAAAGCTGGGACAAGTTACGGGAGCTCACCCCATTATGCGGCACTCGGGATTCGAACTGCCGAACTGCCGACCTTTTGATCGACAAGCTCAGCGTCTTAGCCACTGAGCTAACACTTAGCAACTTAAATTTTGGACTCAATTGTGGTCGTATGTTGAGGATTCCCTATATCACTGCCTCCCTCTCCAAACAGTATTTGAGTACGTGATCCCTTCCTCAAGGCCATCCCCTCTGCCCCCAAATTATGTATCCGTGGGACGACTTGCAACTAACTCAGAATAAACCGGGGGAGCGGATCGGCCCTCATTCTTTGCTATTATTTTTTTCCCCCACTTCTTTCCCTCTCGATTGTATAATAAAATCAGGTAGTCTGCTCCCCAAAAGGGGTGTTTAGTATTCATACAATTTTAAACAGGCTTTATCTAGTCTGAGTAACGCTGTCTGTGCTTTGTTCAGCCCAAGGGATTCCTTGACAGACGAGGAGGAGATTATCTTCTGCTCCCCGTCCCTCTCCCTGCCCACCACCCCCTTCTTCTAACACCTTCAGCTCCTGAATTTCATATCTGGTATTAAATCCCATCTCCCTTTCATGATATATCTTTATGTCAACGCTCCCTTCTATTGCCGCGTCCTCTCCTCCTCTCTTCCAATTTCCTCTATTATTCATATTTTATCCAGTAATAACATCTGGGTAGATTGAGGCAGAGACTGCCACTTCATATTTATGAACTCAAACACGCGGGTCCTTATTACTGGATGTTTATGGGAGTCCGTGAACAATAATGCAACAGGGAGAAGTAGAGTGGGTAGATTGTCTTTTGCTCGTGGTCGTTTCCTTCTAATAGCCAACTCAGCTGGAGGGTACTAGCAGACCTGGAGACAAATCTGATCCGTGAACAAGAAGGCAGAGATATCCTTTACTCGAGGGAAGGCTCTGTTTCACAACAACAACAATAGGCATCTTAAAGACAACCCAACGGTTGGAAAAGAATCAACAACGAGCAAGACTCATCGCCTGCATTCAGAAAACTTGATTCAGATTAACAGAGTTGGAAAGGGACCTTGTAGGTCATCTAGTCCAACTTCCTGCCAAAGCAGGAGACCCTACACCATTTCTGACAAATGGCAGTCTAATCTCTTCTTGAAAGCCTCCAGGGATGAAGCTCCCACAACTTCTGAAGGCAACTTCTGTTCCATTGGTTGATGGTTCCCATTGTCAGAAAATTTCTCCTTATTTCTAGGTTGAATCTCTCCTTGTTCAGTTTCCATCCATTATTCCTTGTCTGGCCTTCAGATGCTTTGTAGCTTGACCCCCTCCTCTCTGTGGCAGCCCCTCAAATATTGGAAGATGGCTATCCTGTCTCCCCTGGTCCTTCTCTTCACTAGACTAGCCAGGCCCAGTTCCTGCAACCATTCTTCATATGTTTTAGTCTCCAGTCCCCTAATCATCTTGGTTGCTCTTCTCTGCACTTTTTCTAGAGTCTCGACATCTTTTTTATAGTCTGGTGACCAAAACTGGATGCAGTATTCCAAGTGTGGTCTTACTAAGGCTTTATAGAGTGGTATTAGTAACTCACTTGATCTTGATTGTATCCCTCTGTTAATGCAGTTTAGGATTTTACCCAGATGTTCAGCAGCCAGCTGGCTCTCACCCTTCAGAAGACTTCTGGGTTGATTTCCTTCTCACAGACAAGATCTTTTATGTCACTTACACGGTGGTGAACTTTCGTGAAAACCAGATGACAAAACTGGGACACAAGGCATCCCCAGGGACATTGAGCCTGAAAGTAGAACATGTTTTATGGATTGGTGTCAGCTGCCTAGAGTCATCGGATGAGTTAGATGGCCGTATCAAGTCCTGTCAATAAATAAAATAAGATCCCTCAGAAGATCCATATGGTTCCCACCTTGAGGGTGTGCTGGAGAAGAACTCCTTTAGGAGATCAGCATCATCTCCCCAGAGATCAGACTTGCTCCAATCCTGCTGGCTGTCAGATCCGTGTATCTGCCATTCTTCATGGAAGAAGAGGTGATGGTGGGGGATTTGGAGTTGTCACATTTAGTTCTTTTCCTATGTGTCCTAATTATCCAATTTCTTGCCTGGTCCTCTTTGTATAAACTTTAACCTGATTTATAACCATTGCCTGGTGCCAGGAATGCCTGGAGAATTCTCACACCTCAGGAAATGCAAGGGGAGGGGGGAAAAACAAGTGGATTGTAAGATGACCCTGAGAAGCTCTTCATATCTGTTTCTCAGAGAGGCTGGTACAGTTCATCTTCACACCGGTGGGTTGGTTGGAATCCACATCGGAAGGTGGGGAGCGGGTTCCTAATTTCCTTTATCCTGAACTGCATGCCCTGAGGGACCCCAGAGCCTGCTTTGAGTTTCAATAACCCTTTCCATAAAAGGTTCCTTTTGAAATACAAAGTTCTCAAGAGTTCGTACTTTCTTGGAAGGGGTGGGGGGGGGGGGGAGAAGCTGGTCCATACACTGGCCTTTTGCAAAACATTCAGAATTTGGTTCCACCCTCAAGGTTGGGTCTCCAATGGCATAGGTGAACTCGTTTCTTGTCTATATTTACTGTGGGATACAGTCAATGTTCTCACTTGCTATGAGATTTATTTTTATAATGATAGATGGTGTTTTAATTCTAATTGTTGGCCGCCCAACAAGATGTATGTCAGGGTTCCAAGTAATAGACCCATAGCAAGCAAAAACTCCGAGGCAGGTAGATTCCTCAAAGAATAGCTTGATTGGATATAGCATATTGGCACAGATCTGGCGGAAACTGACTCTGAAGGCTCCCACAGTTTTCATCTGATTAAAAAAAAAAGTTTGTCGCTTTCTCAAAACAGTCAGTCACATGGTCCAATCACGCTGCTGTTTGGTTGCCTGGTGACATCACTCCTCCTTCCTCTGACCAGGTGTGAGAATGTCCTTGGTTCCCAAGGGAAAGTATTTTGTTTTGGCTACAAAATCCCAGCTATCTCAAATCCCCACTCGGTGTATGAGATGAAAGGCCATCTAAATGTATTAAATAAATAAAAATAGGTCCAGAAAGGGGAGGGATCCCTGCTAATAAGTTGGACAGCTGTCCCACTCCCAAGAATTCTTCACAACCAGATGTGAATTTATTGGCTGTACTGACTTCTGCTGAATAATAATAATAATAAGCATTCTGCTCCACAAATGGCGGATATAGTACCCTTGGCAAGACAGCTTAAGAGTTGATAGAAGAACCAAGTCTATAAATAATGTAGCCTTCGTAGAGCAGGTGGTAGACAGTTCTTTGACAATCACAGCCAAGAACTGAGACTGTGAGGACATTCAGAAAATAGAAGTTGGTTGAAGGGAGTGTAAATAAAATGTTCAGAGCCTCCCAGTGGTGTGATTCAAATAATTTAACAACCGGTTCTCTGCCTTAATGATTTCTTCCAACAACTACTGTATCTTCCAACAACTACTACTATCTGACGAGCCTTAAATGGCTCTGAGGAGGGTCGTTTTATATGCCCAGTCGTCTTATACGCCGGAAAATACGGTAGTCCACTAAGCTGCTCAGAAAGTTAACAACCGGTTCTCCCGAAGTGGTGCGAACCCGCTGAATCCCACCACTGGAGCCTCCTCTTAAATGGAATTGCAAGGGTCAACCTAAACCAGGAAGCAGAAGTTAAAACTGGATCTCATTATGTTTACTTTTCAGCAAACATCGCTCTTCAAGGATGGATTCATGCTGACCAGGAGGACACTTCTAGGGTTATCTCAGGGACTTCCTTGCCCCAGTTGTTGTTGTTGTTTTTATCCATTCTGGTTCAGCTTAAGGTCCTCACTGTCCTGAAATCAGAAGATTTGGAGAACCAAGCCTTCTCTACTTTGAAAGATGCTGTCCTCTTATGGTAGCTCTGGTTCCTAAGAGTTTCCTCCAAATCTTCCTTTGTAGATGAGATTCCCTTAATGACCACTTTGATTAGTCATGTGAATTCTGGTTCCCCTTGAGGATGTAAGTCAAGGAGCCTTGGTGGTGCAGCAGACTAAAGCACTGTTAAATAGCATTTAGCTGCCAGCTACCTGCAATTACTGCAAGTTCGAATCTCACCAGGCTCAAGGTTGAGCCTTCCATCCTTTCGAGGTAGGTAAAATGAGGACCTGGATTGTGGGGGCAATAAGCTGACTTTGTATAAAAAAGAACACCACTTGGCGGGAGGGGGGCGAAAGCCCTACTAAGCAGGTATATACAAAAGTATGAAGGCTATTGCTTAATGCATTGTAAGCCGCCCTGAGTCTCTGGAGAAGGGCGGCCTATAAATTGAACCAACAAAATAAATAAATAAATAAATATCAGGCAGGCCACCTTCAGATGCAACAGAAGCTTCTGAATCTGAAGGGTGTCGGTTGGGGACATATGCCTCTTTTGTGTGTGTGTGTGTGTGTGTGTGTGTGTGTGTGTGTGATGTTTCCACACTGCAATTGTTTAGTATTTCAATCATCACCACCACCTCCTCTCCACAAACCCAGCTCCCTTCTAGCACTGATGAAGTTCCCTAGTTGGACCATGAAATATCTGCACAAAAACCGCCCAGCTCAGAGATCACCAAGGACCTCACAGTCCTCCTCTTCCCTGCAAACCCCAATCCCTTCTAGCACTGATGATGTTACCTAGCTTGGTCACGAAACGTCTACAAGAAAACTACCAAGCTCAGAGACCACCAAGGACCCCACCATCCTCCTCCTCCTTAAACCCCACTCCCTTCTAGCACTAATGATGTTACCTCATTGGGTCACAAAATCACCAAGCTCAAAAGACTCTACAGTCCTTCTCCTCCTCTTCTTCCTCCATTAAACTGCACTCCCTTCTCGCACTGATGATGTTACCTAGCTTGGTCATGAAATGTCTACAAGAAAACTACCAAGCTCAGAGTGCACCAAGGACCCCACAGTTCACCCCAAACTACAAATATTATCTTTTATCGAAACTTCCTTATAGCACAGTTATTTTTCTCTAGTTGGGTCCTCCTCCTTCAGGGGAATGGAGATGTCTTTCGGGGAAAACGACTCAATCCAATCCTTCTCTTGATCTTCCCCCAAAGCTGACTCTTCAATCATTCTTCCAGGAGGCCAGGAATGTTCTGAAGCTCTCTATTTCACAGAAGATGGACTGTGTGGTCTTTTTCTCTGTGAGAACACCTGCCACCTCTTTTTTCTTGCTGGCTCCTGAGATCTAAGCTGATCTAAACCCCGTTCGCAGGACCGCTAATTAGCTGTTGTTGGCAAGCCTTTGGGCTCCATCAAAAACTCCAGCAGCTACCAGCTTCAGAAACCTCCAATTTGGTGAGATGGCAAGAGGCAGCGGCTGACTGACAATACTGCCAAAAAAGCCATTAGAGGGAAGCTCCACCCTTCAGTTCCCAGAGAAGCCAAAATTGTCAGATTATTCATGAACTGGCAGAGACATGGTAGCAAGGTCAGCCAATGAATAGGCATAGCAACTAAGTCAGCCAATTGGGAGCTGAGACAGACTGGAGCCAGGGCGTGTCTTAGTCTGCAGCTTCTGAGTCTGTGCAGAGAATTGAAAATGAAACGAAGCAGTCTGTGCATGCAGTCTGCTCTGCTGAAATGAAAGGAACTGTTCTCTCCTGCCTTGTGTTCTGCCTGTAACTTCTACCACGTTGAAAGAAGAATCTGTATTGGTATTGTGCATTTATCTTCATGTATTATTATGTATATAAATAAGTTAATGAATCCAGCTGAATCAGTGATCTGTGTGTGCTTCTGGATTTGAATTTTGCAAGAAACTCTGATAAAAATGACCCTGAACAGTCCAAGCTGGAAATAATCAGCTAACGAAAATGGCAATTGTCATTTCTTCCGTCTCTTGCTTGCTTACAATGCTCCTAGCTTTTCTCCATGCAATCAATGACAACTGGCTTTGCAGACACAGAGTGTGTCTCCAGAAGAGAACCAACCCACCGGGCTATAAGCCCTTGACAGACTTGGAATGGGGTACTTCTCAAACTTCTCAAACGCGGCGGCGCAGTGGTTAGAGTGTAATACTTCAGGCTACTTCTGCTGTTTGCCGGCTGCCAGCACTTTGGCAGATTGAATCTCACTAGGCTCAAGGTTGACTCAGATTTCCATCTTTCCAAGGTGGATAAAATGAGGACCTAGATTGTTGGGGGCAAGAGGCTGACTCTGTAAACGCTTAAAGCTTAAAGAGGGCACTGTGAAATGGTGTATAAATCTAAGTGCTACTGCTATTGTTCTTCCCTTCCCTCCTTCCCTCCTTCCCTCCCTCCCACTGCCAGCAGTTTGATCCTGACCAGTTCAAGTTTGACTCAGCGTTCCATCCTTCTGAGGTGGGTAAAATGAGGACCCAGATTGGGAGGAAAATATGCTGACTCTTAAACTGCTTAGAAGGGGCTGTAAAAGCACCATAAAATGGTATATAATTCTAAGTGTTATTGCTATTGTCCTTCCTTCCTTCCTTCCTTCCTTCCTTCCTTCCTTCCTTCCTTCCTTCCTTCCTTCCTTCCTTCCTTCCTTCCTTCCTTCCTTCCTTCCTTCCTTCCTTCCTTCCTTCCATAACTCTGCCCACTGCCAGGAGTTCAATCCTGACTGGCTCAAAGGTTGACTCAACTTTTCATCCTTCCAAGGTGGCTAAAATGAGGACTCAGATTGTTGGGGGCAAGAGACTGACTCTGTAAATCACTTAGAGAGGGCTGTAAAGTACTGCGAAGCAGTATATAAGTCTAAGTGTTATTGCTATTCTTCCTTCCTTCCTTCCTTCCTTCCTTCCTTCCTTCCTTCCTTCCTTCCTTCCTTCCTTCCTTCCTTCCTTCCTTCCTTCCTTCCTTCCTTCCTTCCTTCCTTCCTCTGCCAGCAACTTGATCTGGATCAGCTCAAGGTTGACTCAGTCTTCCATCAGGATCCAGATTGTTGAGCGCAATATGCTGACTCTGTAAATCGCTTAGAGAGGGCTGTGAAAGCACTGTGAAGTGGTATATAAGTGCTATTGCTAAACTAGAGAAAAAGAACTATAATGTCCCAGACAAGTGACAAAGAAGAGGCTCCTGGGAGCATGTGGAGGAAAAAAGAGCAAGGTACTCTGGATACGGGTTGAAGAGGTTTCTCTTACTATTTATCAATCAACCCAGCAGAAAAGGATAAGAAGCTCTCAAGATGTTCTTCAGTCAACACTGCTGAAAGCTCCAGAGGCAAAATGTGGAGCACGCTCTTCAACCCAGAGTAAATAGCAATAAACAACAGTTAATGGGGTCCTTCAGCTACTTTAAGCTCAACGCTTTGGATTTCTGCGAGGAGAGGGATAATCAAAGAACGCCTGAGACTAACTGCTAGATCTTCTTTATGAAGCCATGGCTCACGGGGAGTCATCTTACTTCACAGCCCCGAGGAAGGAGGAACTTGATCCAATTTTGAGCTGGACCTTCTGTTCTCTTGAGATGATCAAGAGAAATGCCTTCCTGTTTACACCTAGGTGTTCTATGAACACTTTATCGGGGCACCTTTGGACACAAATAGGATGACAAGAAGGAATGATGCACTTTGGAGGAGAAGGTCAAGGGGTCACCAAAATATATTGTGTTTCCCCCAAAATAAGACTGAGTCTTATTAACCAGCACCAAGGTACCATCTTTCATGGCTGGTGGCTATGTCCTGAAGTGAAAAAGTACTGGACCAAGATTGGCTACAAGACTAATAAATTGTCAAATTGAGCTAAATCCAGAAACATTTCTCCTGGAAATATTAAAAACTAAATTTGATTTTTTAAAAAAAACTGATCTCTAATCCTACATATATTAACAGCGGCGAGAATTGCGTTCGCGCAATATTGGAAGAAACACAATTTACCACCAGAGGGACTGATCAACCTAGAAAATATATGAATGTGCCAAAATGAATAAACTTACCCTAGAATTAAAAGAAAAAGATGATTCGGAATACTGTGAGGTTTGGGGAAAATGGCATAGGTGGATAGACAATAGAAATAAAAATAGGTAAAACGCACAAGGAAGTTGAGGACTTGACATTAAATGTACAACTATGTATATAATGTATATATTACATGAAATGTTAATCCAAAGTATATAAAAATGACACTGTCTGATTGACTATGTACTAGAGTTATGGAAAAGAAAAACTACAATAAAAAATTTTTTTCAAAAAAGACTGGGTCTTATATTATTTTTTCTCCAAAAGACGCATTATGGATTATTTTCTGGTTAGGTCTTATTTTGGGGGAAATACAGTACTAAATAAATTCCTCCATCTGTTAACTGATCTTAACTTATTTTTAGGGTAGGGCTTATATTATGAGCATCCTGAAAAATCATGCTAGACCTTATTTCCTGGTTGGGTCTTATTTTTGGGGAAACAGTGTAACACTCAAATAAGTCAATACTGAGAAAAAGATAAGGACACCTCATTATTTTCTGGGCAGCGGGGAAACTAAGATCAACCAAGTATGACTTTTAAGATGGAGGTAAACATTATTCACATTTCCACCTGGAATTTGTCTTCCCCACAAAACTATATGTCAACCCTGAAGCAAACCTGGCTGAGGCCATCTTTGAGGCTTCATGGTTGCCACAAGGCAAAGGGGGAGAAAGAGAGTGGAGAAATTAGATAGCTTGGCTTTGCCGTCAAAATAAAATGTTTTCTTGTGGGAACCAAGGTCATTCCAACCGGTGGCTGAGAAGAGGAGAAGTGGAGTAAGCAACCTGCCAGCACCTCTATTGGACAATGTGACTGATGACCTGGGGGGTGGGGGGGGGAAGGGAGAACTTTCACTTTTTAACTTGGAGAAAAATGTGGGAACTTTCAGAGTCAGTTTGCACCAGTTGTGCCAATATGATGTATCCAATAAATAAGGGGTATCAAACTCAAGGCCCATGGGCTGGATCTGGTCCATGGGGTGCTTATATCTGTCCTGAGTGCTGCCCTGGAAATTTTTTTTTTATTTGATTTATATGCCACCCTTCTCTGGAGACTCAGGGCGGCTTACAATGCGTTAAGCAATAGCCTTCATACTTTTGTATATTTAAGTTTAAGTTTAAGTTTAAGTTTTATTAGATTTATATACCGCCCTTCTCCTTACGGACTCAGGGCAGTGCACAGCCAAATTAAAAAGCAAGTACACAAAAGCAAGTACACAAAAGTTAAAATTTCATAAAAAGAACAAATATAAATAACTGTAGATTAAAACAAATTAATTTAAAAGATAATAAAAAACTCTAAAAATAATAAAATATTTATATTTTTATTTATTTATTATATTTATATTTATACAAAGTCAGCTTATTGCCCCCAACAAACTGGGTCCTCAATTTACCCACCTTATAAAGGATGGAAGGCTGAGTCGACCTTGAGCCTGCCTGGGATTGAACTCGCAAGTAATTGCAGCAGCTGGATCTTAAATGCTGCCTTTGTAGGAGGCATTACTCCCCTACGCTACTCAGGCTCCTTGTTATAGTAAAGGACAAGGAGCCTGAGTAGCTTTTGCAGCCCTCCTGAGCTCTGTTTTCGCTGGCAGAGGTTTGCAGGAGGCTGTCACAGCTGAAAACAGAGCTCGGGAGTCCATTTTCGCTATGAGAGCACTTGGCCACCACAGATGCTCCCGACATGAGTGATGTCGAGTTGGCCATGCCCACCCTGGCCACGTACACATACACACACACACACACACACAAGGTCAAACACAACCTTGATGTGGCCCTCAATGAAATCGAGTTTGACACCCCTGCAATACATTGTTCTTTTGAGGAATCTACCTGCTTCAGAGTTCTGCTTTCAATGGGTGCATTACCTGGAATGCTGACACTATAAATGAGATCACACGGGCTAGTCTTAAACATACCTCCCTTGGTAAGAGGGCCAGGGGTTTATACGCAGAGGTGGGAATCACATACCATAACAACTGGTTCACCCAGCACTGGAAGTGTGAACATGTGTGCCACCGTCCACGCATGCGTGCAGCGTCACAAAACACGGGAGTTTGCTTGTGAGCGCCGTACACGCATGCATCTAGCATCACATAACACGAGAATTTGCTTGCACGTGCCATCCACACGTATGTGCAGCATCACAAGACATGGTAATTCGCTCACGCACGCCATCCGCACATGTGTGCAGCATCACAAGTCATGGGAATTGACTCATGCAGGCCATCTGCACATGCGTGCAGTGTCATAAAACACGGGAATTCGCTCACATGCCATTCGGACATGCGCATGCGTCCAGCGTCAAACAACACAGCGATATAGGATGGGATTGCACCCAGGCAGATGAGAGGGGGGCAGGCCCACCTGCAGGTTGCAACTACCGATTCACTTATACCGGTTCGAACCGACAGAAGCCCACCACTGTTTAAAAGGATTAATTTTAAGAACTCATCAGTGCAAACACCTACCATATTTTTCAGAGTATAAGATGCACTTTTTCCCCCCAAAAAAGAGGGTGAAAATCTGGGTGCGTCTTATTCTCCGAATGTAGCCCTGCCCAGCTTCTCAAACAGAGGTTTCAGAGGCAGAAAAAAAAGTTTTTTATGAAATGGAGAAGTTTAAGAGGCAGGGGAAAAAAAGCAAAAAAAAAAAAAAAAAAGAGCAAGGCACAGAGCTCACAACCAATGAACCCGTTGCTAAAATTCACCTCTCGAAACAGCTGATTGGGGTATTCCTGGAGGCCGATCCACCTGCCAGTCAGTTTTTTTTTTCTTATTTTCTTCCCCAAAAACTAAGGTGCGTTTTATACTCTGAAAAATACGGTACCTTAATCACATCTTCATCTGTGGACCTGCACTCCACGGACTCTACAAGATCTGTCACTGTTCCATCTTCTTCCACCGAGACCACCTTAACGGGCACCGCCACTGTCTTTCCTGTGAGGATGGCGGTGTTTAGGATCTCTGCTTCCTGAAAGACAAAAACGTTATCAAATAAGGAAGATGGAGGAGCAGAAATGCAACAACAAATAAGAGGAAACAGAAGAAAATGCAGTTTGTAGAAATGAAAGTGTGTACACTGTTATTTATATGTTTAGAGAGGGCTGTAAAAGCACTATGAAGCAGTATATAAGTCTAAATGTTATTGCTAGTGCTATTTTCCTTCCTTCCTTCCTTCCTTCCTTCCTTCCTGCCCCTCCCTCCCTCCCATGGTGCACAGTGGTTAGAATGCAGTATTGCAGGCAAATTCTGCCCACTGCCAGCAGTTCAATTCTGAACCGGCTCAAGGCTGACTCAGCCTTCCAGCCTTCCGAGGTGGGTAAAATGAGGACCCAGATTATTGGGGGCAAGAGACTGACTTTGTAAAATCGCTTAGAGAGGGCTGTAAAAGCACTATGAAGCGGTATATAATTCTAACTGCTATTGCTATTGCTGGTGAATGGAAATCACCCAAATCATCCTCAAAATCCTTAATTGCTCATCTAAATAGTTTTCACTTCGTGGTTTTTCAAGTCTGACCTGATTTTACTTGTAGAAGGGAACATGACATTAAGGGTTGGGGAGGAGGTAGTTGACTTTTCCTACCTTGTATCGGTATATATCAGTTTTTCTAATCTAACATGACACAGAGAGAAAGCTGTGATACTTTAAAGGAACAGAGATCCTTTAGAGGACTTCAAAAGCAAGCTGTTGCTTTCAGAGAAATACAAAGCAAAGCCTCTTTCCTTTTTAGCTCAGTCTGCCTGTTTTGGGATTTGCTTCCCCCCCCCCCCCCCCCAGAAATGTGACAGGCTTTACCTCTGAGTGAACATGCTGAGATTTGCTGAATTAAATGGCAAGAAATTCTGTTGTGACCTGGGTTTACCGAGTCATTACAAGACACAATTAGTCCCAAACAAACCTATTTTATGGTAACAGCCGAGAGTTACGTTCATTCCCAGCTGAGTCCCAATTAGTTGCATAACAAATCCTTCGGAATAAGTTCTTCGGGATAATCACCAACCTTTATCTTCTATGACACCCTGCCAAAGGCCTCACTTGGCAAAGCCCCATGGAGTTCAGAAAGAAACAAGAGATGCCAACTGGAAACAGAGTTAGCAATGTTGCTTTCCTGCAAAAAGGCCCAAGTGCCTTTGTTTCTCTTTTAAGCCTTGTGGGAGGGGCCAGTCATCTCCTGGCCTTACTCCCAAGTCATCCCTTTTGCTTTAGCTGCTCTTGATTCCTGGCAGCTCTGCACATGCGTGCACTAGGAACAGGCACCTCCTGTTCCCCTGCCTCTCTGCTGGCCAACTCTGGGGGCTCTGGAGTCCACGTATCACTCCCAGATGGCCCTGGCCCCATCTCTGCCTCCGATGCAGAGCTCTCATCTGGGCCTTCCCCAGCCTCCAGGACTGGCCCATGTTCTTCCTCAGCCTCATCACTGTCTGACTCCACTGCCAGCTTCGCAGGCTGCTGGCGGGCCACAACAAAGCCCTCAAAATAAACCGGATGCAAACAAACACATTGTTTTTACAATGTTATTGTCAGGTTTAGAGTTCCAAGAGTTTGTGATCCATTTTGGAATTCTTTCCAACTTTTCCCGAGATTAAAAAGGGGAGGATTACTATGCATAGTATAGTATAGTATAGTATAGTATAGTATAGTATAGTATAGTATAGTATAGTATAGTATAGTATAGTATAGTATAGTATAGTATAGTATAGTATAGTATAGTATAGTATAGTATAGTATAGTAGATAGATAGATAGATAGATAGATAGAAGGTAAAGGTTCCCCTCATACATACGTGCTAGTCATTCCCGACTCTAGGGGGTGATGCTCATTTCCATTTCAAAGTCAAAGAGCCAGCGCTGTCTGAAGACATCTCCGTGGTCATGTGGCTGGCATGACTCAATGCCAAAGGCGCACGGAACGCTGTTCCCTTCCCACCAAAGGTGGTCCCTACTTGCACTTTTTACCTGCTTTCGAACTGCTCAGTTGGCAGAAGCTGGGACAAGTCACAGGAGCTCACCCCGTTACGCGGCACTAGGGATTCGAACTGCTGAACTGCCTACCTTTCGATCGACAACCTCAGCGTCTTAGCCACTGAGCCATCATGATAGACAGAGAGACAGACAGACAGACAGATGATAGATAGATAGATAGATAGTTAGATAGATAGATAGATAGATAGATAGATAGATAGATAGATAGATAGATAGATAGAGATAGATAGATAGATAGATAGAGATAGATAGATAGATAGATAGATGATAGATAGATAGATAGATAGATAGATAGATAGATAGATGATAGATAGATAGATAGATAGATAGATAGATAGATAGATAGATAGATAGATAGATAGATAGATGATAGATGATAGATAGAAATCTGTATTAGCCAAGTGTGATTGGACACACAAGGAATTTGTCTTTGGTGCATATACTCTCAGTGTACATAAAGAAAAAATAAAATATATTCATCAAGAAACATAAGATACAACAATTAATGTCAGTCATAGGGTACAAATAAGCAATCAAATCATATTAGGAAACAATATCAATATCAATATCAATCGTAAGGATGCAAGCAACAAAGTTACAGTCATACAGTCATAAGTGGAAGGAGACGGGTGGTGGGAACGGCGAGAAGATTAATAGTAATGCAGATTTAGTGAATAGTTTGACAGTGTTGAGGGAATTATTTGTTTAGCAGAGTGATGGCCTTCGGGGAAAAACCTGTCCTTGTGTCTAGTTGTTCTGCTATGCAGTGCTCTATAGCGTCATTTTGAGGGTAGGAGTTGAAACAGTTGATGTCCGGGATGCGAGGGGTCTATAGATATTTTCACAGCCCTCTTTTTGAGTCGTGCAGTATACAGGTCCTCCGTGGAAGGCAGGTTGGTAGCCATGTTTTTTTCTGCACATCTAACGATCCTCTGAAGTCCGTGTCTGTCTTGTTGGGTTGCAGAGCCAAACCAGGCAGTTATGGAGGTGCAGATGACAGACTCAATAGTTCCTCTGTAGAAGAGTTTAGGCTGTAGTATAATCTATAAAGAGATTGTTGGCAAACTTCATGCCCTTAATTTTAGTTTTCAGTTTTTGTTTTCATAAACTGAGATAGGAAGAACTCGAGGTACCAATGAAGGAGAATATTTGTATGTCAGGGTGGAAATGGTGCAGATGTTTCATTACCCAACAACGTAATCTAATCAGAACTAGAAGGGAGAGGGGTTTGTGGAGAGGAGGAGGGGGAGAATTGTGTGATCCTTGGTGCTCTCTGAGCTTGGTTGTTTCCTTGAAGACATTTCATTAACCAAATTAGGTAACTTCATCAGTGCTAAAACTTGAGGTTTTTTTCCTTTAAAGTGCCTATGGGTGAAATTGAGTCCGACTGTATTGTCCATCTCTAATAGTAGGACAGATGCCTACAATGCCATTATGAAATGAGGGGAAACTTTGCCAAGTTTTCATGTGCTTTCCAAAAAAGGGGGGGAAGGGAAGGGGAGGGGAGGGGAGAGGAGAGGAGAGGAGGGGAGGGAGAGGAGAGGAGAGGAGAGGAGAGGAGGGGAGGGGAGGGGAGGGGAGGGGAGAGGAGAGGAGAGGAGAGGAGAGGAGAGGAGAAGGGAAGGGAAGGGAAGGGAAGGGAAGGGAAGGGAAGAGAAGAGAAGAGAAGAGAAGAGAAGAGAAGAGAAGAGAAGAGAAGAGAAGAGAAGAGAAGAGAAGAGATGGAGAAAGGGAAGGGAAGGGAAGGGAAGGGAAGGGAAGGGAAGGGAAGGGAAGGGAAGGGAAGGGAAGAGAAGAGAAGAGAAGAGAAGAGAAGAGAAGAGAAGAGAAGAGAAGAGAAGAGAAGAGAAGAGAAGAGAAGAGAAGAGAAGGAGAAAGGGAAGGGAAGGGAAGGGAAGGGAAGGGAAGGGAAGGGAAGAGAAAAGAGAAGAGAAAAGAAGAGAAGAGAAGAGAAGGGAAGGAAAAGGGAAAGGAGGAAGGAGGAAGGAGGAAGGAGGAAGGAGGAAGGAGAATGAAAGAAGGAAGAAGGGACAAGAAAAGTATCACCAAACTGGTTTCATAAAAACAGACTAAAATTCTTGCCAGTTTGAACCTCTGCTCAATACAGAAATCCAAACTAAAGAATCCCAGATCAAAAAATGTCCACCCTCTGATTCCATCCGGCAAGGAGAATCCAACTTTGGCTGACTGTTCTGCTGCAAAGACCTCTTCCTGTTCAGAAGCTGGATCCAAACAATCTACCAGAAAGCATGACTTCAGAGGATCATGTTATCATTCTGGCTCCACCCGACTCTTCACTGGACCTCCTACCAGATTCCTGACCTCGGATCCTCCTTCTGGATCCATTCCAGTTTGTCTGAATCCTTATTAAAGAATGGGGGTCCAAGGGAAACCAACAATCATGGCTTTCAAACAGAAGCCCCAGTTACAGGCAGGCCTTGAGTTACCACATTTCATTTAGTGACTGTTCCAAGATATAACTGCACTGAAAAAAAGTGACCGTTTCACAGGTTCACAGCGACGACCTTTGCAGCATCTCCAGGATAACATGTATATGCTTGTGTTGTGGCCCGTCAGCAGCCTGTGCGGATTGTAGCTGATTCTGACAGCAAGGAGGCTGGTGTGGTGCTGCGCCAGCAGTCTGTGCAGCTGGCACCTGAGTCGGACAGTGAGGAGGCTGGAGAAGAGGTGGTGCCAGAGGCAGGGATTCAGCCAGGGCCTTCAGAACCTCCAGAAGCTCCTTTAAGTGAAGAGGACAAAGAGGAGGAGTCTCTTCTCAATGCAGGAGCGTGCAGAGCTGCCAGAAGGCAGGAGTGGCTCCTCAGGAGGAGGTCTCCTTGAGAGTAAGGCTTGGGGCTAATTGGCTGCTCCCTTAGCCTATTTAAGGAGGAACACCAACTGAAGCAATTTGCAGGGAACAACTTCGTTCACATACCTTCGTGTCTTGCCTTGCTTATCTTATCAGCTTCCTGCAAATTGCTTCTGGGTATTCTGCCAACTACAGTAACCTTTCGGTATTATTCTTTGAATTCTTGGCAGCTGTTAATGCAGTTAATAAACAGCCGTTGTTGTAAAAAACTGGTTTATTTAGTAAACTAAGGTTTGAAGGGACTTTGTGTGTGCTCCATTCTTTGGGGTCCGTAGCTGGGGCAGAACAGCTTGGCAACTGGCACGTACTTACTACGGTTGCCGTGTCCCGGTGTGTGTGTGTGTGTGTGTGTCTGTGTGTGTGTGTGTGTGTGTGTGATGTGATCCCCTTTTGCGACCTTCTGACAAGCCAAGTCGACGGGGAAGGCTAGATTCGTTGAACAACCGTGCATCTCACTTAACAACAGCAATGATTCACTTAAACAACGGCGCCGAGAAAGGTTGTCAAATGGGGGCAGGGCAAAACTCACTGAGGGAGACCAACGTCTCCCTCAGCGGCAGAAATTTGGGGTTCAATTGTGGATGTAAGGCGAGGACTAGCTGTATTCTTTAAGGGGATGTTTGCTCCCCGTGGTGGGATTCAACTGGTTCGCACCACTCCGTAGAACCAGTTGTTAAATTTCTGGCTTGCCCTGCCACTTCCAGAAGTCTCCACGTGCCCCATTTTGGCTCCCAGGCAATGGTGAAATCCAACATTTTTTACTACTGGTTCTGTGAGCATGGCTCGGTGGGCGTGGTGTGGCTTGGTGGGCGTGGCAGGGGAAGGATACTGCAAAATCCCCATTCCCTCCCCACCCCAGGGGAAGGATATTGCAAAATCTCCATTCCCTTCCCACTCTGGGGCCAGACAGAGGTAGCATTTGCCGGTTCTCCGAACTACTCAAAATTTCCGCTACCAGTTCTCCAGAACCCGTCGGAACCTGCTGGATTTCACCCCTGCTCCAAGGTAAGTGCAGAGGCCTCGGTGTGTGTGTGGGGGGGCCCGCGGCCCATTTTTGCTCCCAGGGGGCTGAATGTTGCCTGTCACACACTCCTAGCCACACACCCCCATGGCCACGCCCACCCAACCGTTCATTAGGGCAGAGAACCGGTTGTTAAAATTATTTGACTCCCACCACCGGTTTTGCTCATTCTCTTGCATAAACGATAAATCTCTTTCTAATTAGCCTCGTGCGTTTGAAATTCTCCCCTCTCAGCTCGGAGGAGAGAAATGAGAAGCTCTCTGCCCAGATTAAACAGCAAGAGGGATCTTTGTAAAAAAAAAAAAAGGAAGCTCACCCATCCGGTCTCCTAAGGTTGAGAGGATTCCAGGAGACCCCCGAGAGAAAATACCTAAAGAACTGATTTCATTTGCAAGACACAATGCCAGAGTACTTAAAAGAGCATCCGGAGAGATTTATAGGTCACTTCCCAGCGTGTAAATGAATTTTTTTAAAAAAATAAAATCTAGGACATTGCTAATTTCACAAAGAGAAAGAAAAAGAAAGAAAGAAAAAGGGAGGGGGGGGGGAAGAGATACTTAAACTGTACCAAACCTTTTTGAAAGAGGACTGCGGGTTTTTTTCCAGCCATAACTAATACAGGATTATTGAAATGATTCCGCCGGTAGAATGAATAGCCTTAAGTGTGATTATCCAGTAAGTGGCAAATTCTGCAAACAATTGGATTTTTTTTTCTTTTGGGGGGGGGGGGGGGGTTTAAAAAAAAATATTGAAATGACCCCGAGAGTCAGACAGGGAAATCCATTTTGGCATACAAAAATGTTACACCCATCGGCTGAAGGATTATACAGAACACGGAATACAGATTAATAGAATTTGGAAGGGACCCTGGAGGTCTTCTAGTCCAACCCCTTGCTCAAGAAGGAAACCCTATACCCAGGATGGCGAACCTATGGCACACGTGCCACAGCTGGGCGTGTGAGCCGTCGCCCAGCTCAGCTCCGCCACACATGTGTGCACACCTCCTGCCGGCCAGCTGATTTTTGGGATGTGCGGGGGGACACACGCACATGTACAAGAGAGTGTGTGTGTATGGCACATGTGCATGCGCGGGGAGTGGGGGAAGTGCATGGGGGCAGGACCCCCCCCCTCACGGGCCATTTTTGAGCCCAGGAAGCTGCAGGAAGGCCTATTAGGCCCAAAAAAGGGGGCAGGGGAAGCACTGGGGGAGCGTGGAGGGGAGCGTGAGTATGCACGGGGGGGGGAGTGTGGGGGTTGTTGTGCATGCACAGGCCCCTCCGCTTGGCATTATGGGTTTTGGCACACAACAAGAAAAAAGTTAGCCATCCCTGTCCTATATCTTTTATAGTTGCCATTTATAGATGACAGCTAGCACTGTTTGGAATTATAAATAAATAGTGACTTATGCCCCATTCAGTTTATACGGTAGTCTAATAGTTTAGATTTTGATCAGTTTGATTCGGGTTGCCTAATTATTATTATTATTATTATTATTATTATTATTATTATTATTATTATTGGTTAATCTGTAGTGAGATTCACAGTCTTGGAGGCTGGTTAATAGCTCAGCAGCTCGAGTCCTAACCAAGGACCTAGGAACTGTTAAGGTATCGTCGGAGGATGTAAGCTGTTCCGAGTAAGGTGGTTTTTTGTAGAGTCAAAATGTTCAAGTCCGGTAAATTTAGAATTTCTAAATAGCGGGGTAGCCCTTTGGGTATTGCTCCAAGGGCTCCAATTACAATCGGAACAACATATGATTTCTTTTTCCATAGTTGCTCAATTATTATTATTATTATTATTATTATTATTATTATTATTATTATTATTATTATTATTATTATTATTATTTTTGGAGAAAGATTGTGCACCCTTTGAGAAGTCTTTCTGAGCTGGGGAACAAACTCAGAGGTAGTCGATTGTACAATTCAATCTGAAAGCCATCTCAGTTTGATAATTGGATGAAGGAACTGTCCAATCTCTAAATCACAGCTCTGGAAAATACATGGCAACGAAAAGAAAAATGCATTTACGGTCTATGTGCATAAATACATATATACAACGCGCGTACAGCCAATCCTTGACTTACAACCACAATGGAGCCAGTCGAGTGGTGAAATCTAAAATTTGTTACTACCGGTTCTGTGGGCGTGGCTTGGTGGGGTGGCTGGGTTATGTGACTGGGTGGACGTGGGCATTTTTTTTTTAACTTTTAAAACTGTTTTTTTCTACAACCTCTTCAGCGAAGAGGTTGTAAAAAAATGCTTTCAAAAGGCTCTGACGATCCCAGCTGAGTTGCCTGATTCGCAAAGCCTCTGCCCATCAGGCAACTCAGCTGGGATCGTCAGAGACATTTAAAAGAAAAAAAAGGGTTTTTTTCTTTTAAAAGCCTCTGACGATCCCAGCTGAGCCACGCGATCATCAGAGGTTTTTTTTTTTTTTTTACTTTTAAAAGCATTTTTTCGGCTGAAGAGGTTGTAGAAAAAATGCTTTTAAAAGTAAAAAAAAAAGCCTCTGATGATTGTGCGGCTCAGCTGGGCATGGGGGGGGCACACGGATTTTTACTACTAGTTCTCCAAACCACCCGCCTCCATTGCTACCGGATCAGGCACTCTGATCCAAGCCGGGAGCATTTCACCCGAGCCAGCCCAAAATTTCTGTTGCTCAGCGAGACAGTTGTTAAGTTAATTTTGCCCCGTTTTACAACCTCTCTTGCCACAGTTGTTAAGTGAATCACTGCCATGGTTAAGTTAGTAACCTCGTTGTTAAAAGAGAATCTGGCTTCCTCGTTGACTTGGCTTGTCAGAAGGTTGCAAAACACGTGATCCCGGGATATTGCAACCGTCATCAATATGAATCAGCTGCCAGGCGTCTGAATTTCGATCACATGACCATGGAGATGCTGGAAAGGTCGTAACTGTGAAAAAAAGGGGCGTAACTCCCTTTTTTCAGTGCCATTGAAACTTTAAACCGGTGGTGGGTTTCAATTTTTTTTTTAACTACCGGTTCTGTGGGTGTGGCTTGGTGGGCGTGGCTTGGTGGGCATGGCAGAAGGATTGGCCTGGATTACTGTAATGCTCTCTACATGGGGCTCCCCTTGGGGTGCACCCGGAGGCTCCAACTGGTGCAAAATGCGGCCGCGCGGGGGATTATGGGAGCGACAGGGCGCTCCCATGTGACTCCTCTCCTGCGCGAGCTGCATTGGTTGCCGGTGGACTTCCGGGTGCGTTTCAAGGTGTTGGTGATCACCTTTAAAGCGCTCCATGGCTTAGGACCAGGGTACTTACGGGACCGCCTTCTGCCGCCAATTGCCTCCCACCGGCCGGTTCGCTCCCACAGAGAGGGCCTTCTCGGGGTGCCGTCAGCCAGACAGTGTCGGCTGGCGACCCCCAAGGGGAGAGCCTTCTCTGTGGCAGCCCCGACCCTCTGGAATGATCTCCCTCCAGAACTGAGAACGATCCCCGACCTCCGGACGTTTCGTCGGGCCCTGAAAACGTATCTTTTCCAGCTTGCCGGTCTAGCCTGATCCCTGTTGAAATTTTAATATTTTTAGTGTTTTAGGGTTGTTGTGTTTTAACATTTAAACTGTTTTTAATTGTCAGCCAAAGTTTATATGGGTTTTAAGATTTTTAACTTTTGTATACTGTATTTTTATCTGGCTGTTCACCGCCCTGAGTCCGCAAGGAGAAGGGCGGTATATAAATCCAATAAATAATAATAATAATAATAATAATAATATTGTAAAATCTCCATTACCACCCCACTCCAGGGCAAGGATTCTGCAAAATCCCCATTTCCTCCCAATCAGCTGGGACTTGTGAGGCAGAGAATAGATGGAGGTGGGACCAGTCAGAATTTTTATTACCGGTTCTCTGAACTACTCAACATTTCCACTACCGGTTCTCCAGAACTGGTCAGAACCTGCTGAAACCCACCTCTGCTTTGAATAGTCATTAAACGAACTGCTGTAAGTCGAGGACTACCTGTCTGTTTCATTTCAACCCAAATGGAGTCAAGGGTTTTACTTTCCCAGGGGATCCGATTGGGGCAGGTCTGACACAGTCACAAATTCAAAATCCAGATCCTTGGCAACTAAGTACGTATGGTTAGCGCAGAGTTCTCCAAACTATTAATATATTGGAGCGCCTACAGATAAGCCTATTAGCTTTAACTACAATCTAGGCTGCTCTTTGTTTCCTTAATACAATACTGAATTAAAGAGCCATTAAAATGCCATCAAACTGTTTCAGGACATTAGCAGCATGGGGGATTTTCAACACATCATTTGCAGGCGTTGGAAGGGGGGGGGGGGAAATCAGGGGAACCGGATTGGCAATTAACTCCCATCAAGCAGCCACGGAGGTTCAGTGAGGAGCATCAAACCTAGCGTGTGCCACGGAAAGAAAGAAGGCCACGTTAAGATTCACCGACGGCTTTCAGCCACAGTTGGAATATTGCGTCCAGGTTTGGTTGTCATAATATGAAAAAGATGCTGGGACTCTGGAAAAAGCGCAGAGAAGAGCAACCAAGATGATGAGGGGACTGGAGGCTAAAGCGTACGATGAACAGTTGCAGGATCTGGGCATGGCTAGTCTAGTGAAGAGAAGGACCAGGGGAGACAGGAGAGCAGTCTTCCAATATTGGAGGGGCTGCCACAGAGAGGAGGAGGGGGTCAAGCTATCTCCCAAAGAGCCTGAAGGCCAGATAAGGAATAATGGATGGAAACTGATCAAGGAGAGATTCAACCTGGAAATAAGGAGGAATTTTCTGACAGTGAGAACAATCAACCCATGGAACAGAAGTTGCCTTTGGAAGTTGTGAGAGCTTCATCCCTGGAGGCTTTCAAGAAGAGACTGGACTGCCATCTGTCAGGAATGGTGTAGAGTCTCCTTGGGTGGGGGAGTTGCACTAGATGACCTACAAGATCCCTTCCAACTCTGTTAATCTGAATCTATCTAAGGTGATCAAAGGCCTGGAGACTAAAACATATGAAGAACGGTTGCAGGAACTGGGCATGGCTAGTCTAGTGAAAGGAAAGACCAGGGGAGACGTGATAGCATCTTCCAATACTTGGCACTTGGAATACTTAGTACTTCCAATACTCCCATAGAGGAGGAGGTCAGGATATTCTCCAAAGTGCCTGAAGGCAGGACAAGAAACAATGGATGGAAACTCATCAAGGGGAGAAGCAACCTCGAAATAAGGAGACATTTTCTGACAGTTAGAACAATTAATTGGTAGAAAGGCTTGTCTTCAGAAGGTGGGTGTGTCAGGGTAATGATGATTTAAAGCTGACCAACCATTGTAAGGCTATAGACTGAGAATGAGTCAGAAGGGTTTTAGCCGCTTTAAGAAGCTGTCTATATAAGAGAGGCCATGAGAGGGCGTCTCTCTCTCTCTCTCTCTCTCTCTCTCCCTCCCTCCCTCCCTCCCCGTGAATCACTCTCCTCATTGTGTTCTATCTGCATTGTAGATCTCCATGTAGAGTTGAAGATTGATTGATTGCCTGGTATGTGCCTACCACGTGTATGTCTGTATATAGAAGTCTTGTATATAAACCACTGTTTGTAATGACAAAACCTCTGTGTCCTGTAGTTTATTCCTGGGTTGTCTCCAAATAGTAATCATGCTGTAAAGACTTTGACAGGGTCACTGCCTCTATCACTGGAGGCTTTCAAAAAGAGACTGGACAACTATTTGTCTGAACCGGTATAGGGCAGTGGTGAAATCCATTTTTTTTACTACCAGTTCTGAGGGCGTGGCTTGGTGGGCGTGCTGTGGTGTGGCTTGGTAGGTGTGGCTTGGTAGGCGTCGCAGGGGAAGGATACTGCAGAATCCCCATTCCCACCCCACTCTAGGGGAAAGATACTGCAAAATCCCCATTCCCTCCCCACTCCAGGGGACAGATACTGCAAAATCCCCATTCGCTCCCCACTCCAGGGGAAGGATGCTGCAAAATCCCCATTCCCACCCGACTCCTGGGGCCAGCCAGAGGTGGTATTTGCCGGTTCTCCGAACTACTCAAAATTTCCGCTACCGGTTCTCCAGAACCTGTTAGAACCTGCTGGATTTCACCCCTGGTATATGGTTTCCTGCTTCAGCAATGGGTTGGACTAGAAGACTTCCAAGCTCCCTTCCAACTAACAGTCTGATATTCTGCTGATGATGATGACATGCGGAAATGCAAAGGTATTTGAGAGAAGGAGATGGAAAAAAACAGATGCCCGGATTACAGAGAAGACCAAAGAAGCCAACATGACTGGACTACATTCATGCAAGAGGAATGCAACAATGACACAGTAAATAAGATATTTTTTTAAAAAAATAATAATTTATATGCCGTTGTTCTCCAGAGACTCAGGGCGGCTTACAATGCATTAAGCAATAGCTTTCATACTTTTGTATACACCTGCTTAGTAGGGCTTTCGCCCCCCTCCCGCCAAGTGGTGTTCTTTTTTATACAAAGTCAGTTTATTGCCCCCACAATCCGGGTCCTCATTTTACCCACCTCGGAAGGATGGAAGGCTGAATCAACCTTGAGCCTGGTGAGATTCGAACCTGCAGTAATTGCAGGTAGCTGGTGTCACTTTAGCACCACTTAATCTGCTGCACCACCAAGGGTCTTTTAAGCCTTTTAAGATTAAGCAACTACTATCCAAAGCCACTGCTTCGTTTTATTTAATAGCCAGGCAGGACCTGAATAAAGATAGGAAATTCTGTCTCCTCTGAAATCACACTATTGATCTAGCAGGAATTGTTTCCAACCTAGAAAACTAAACTTACAAGCTTGCAAAGCTCTTAAGCTTTTGGCTAGGGTTCTACTTGTGAGGAGGGCTTTACTCGACCCTAGACATTGATTGAGAAGTCTACCTCTGACTCTTTAGACAGGTCCTCGGTTGTCTCTGAACTTGATTGCTTTTCCTGCAGACGTTTTATTCCCTAGCTAGGCAATATCATCAATGCTGGAAGGGAGTGGGGTTTAGATGGAAGAAGAAGAGGAGGAGAAGGATTGTAGGGTCCTTAGTGCTCCCTGAGGTTGGATTTAGATTTACAAATTTACAGATTAACAGAGTCGGAAGGGATCTTGTAGGTCATCTAGGGATGACCAGGGATGTCAAACTCGTGTTGTCACATGATGTATCGGGACTTTTTCCCCATTCGCTAAAGCGGGCGGGAAGGGGCCAGCATGTGAGGCATCCACCATGCGGGCCACAAGTTTGACACCCATGCCCTACACCATTTATGACAAATGGCAGTCCAATCTCTTCTTGAAAGCCTCCAGTGATGAAGCTCCCTTCTGAAACCTCAGAAGGCAACTTCTGTTCCATCGGTTGATTGTTCTCACTGTCAGAAAATTCCTCCTTATTTCCAGGTTGTCTCCTTGTTCAGTTTCCATCCATTATTCCTTCTCTGGTCTTCTGGTGCCTTGGAAGATAGCTTGACCCCCTCCTCCTCTCTGTGGCAGCCCCTCAAATATTGGAAGACTGCTATCCTGTCTCCCCTGGTCCTTCTCTTCACTAGACTAGCCAGGCCCAGTTCCTGCAACCGTTCATCATATGTTTGAGTCTCCAATCCCCTCATCATCCTGGTTGCTCTTCTCTGCACTCTTTCTAGAGCAGTGATGGCTAATCTTTTTGCCATCGCGTGCCAAAAGTGGGGCTCTCACGCATGCCTGCCCACATCCATAATTCTGTGCCCTGCCCCCCCTGTGCTCCCCCCGCTTTTGGCACAGGATGGCACAGTAGGCCCGTTTTTTTGCTCTCCCCGGGCTCCAGAGCCTTTCTAGGAGCCTGGGGAGGGCAAAAATGGCCTTCCCCATCCTCCCAGAGGCTCTCCGGAGGCCAGAAATAGTGTGTTTCCTGACTTCTGGTGGGCCCAGAAGGCCTGAAAATCAGCTGGCTGGCGCATGCATGCGTGCCGGAGCTGAGCTCGCGCCCACTGATATGGCTCCATGTGCCACCTGTGGCACCCGTGCCATAGGTTCGCCATCATGGTTCTAGAGTGTCAGTCTCTTTTTTATGATGAAAACTGGATGCAAAACTGAATATTTTCTTGCAGGCATTTTGTGACCCAGTTAGGCAACCTCATCAGTGCTAGAAGAAAGTGGGGTTTACAAAGAAGAGGAGGAGGAGGAGGAGGAGGAGGAGGAGGAGGAGGAGGAGGAGGAGGAGGAGGAGGAATAATAATAATTATTCTGGGAGTTGAAGTCCACTAGTCTTAAAGTTTCCCAGTTTGAGAAGGATTGCTGCAGGATCTCTTGATCCATTTACACCTCTCCCATCTCGTCCCTTTCCTCTTGAGTTGGCAGCTATCATCCGGTGCATCAAAAGATCACGCCTCAGCCATGCAAAACTAATTTCGGATCTTATTTAGCATCAGGTCCCCGAATTAAGAAACTAAGTGACAGCTGTTTAATTAACTCCTTAAGCTGATTAGACAGCATTACCGCAATCCCCCAAGGAAGAGTTTATATCTGTCAAGAGAGCCTAAGGCTGTGTTAATGCTTCTGTTTAAATTTAGTAAGCTTCTAAACCAATACACTCCAAAATGTTTGACATCCTCAAGGAGGTGGCCAGCTTCACCATTCCCATGTCCCTCTCGAGTCCTCCAGTTGCCGAGGCCTGGCTGGCAGGCTGGCCTAAATGAACCAAGGGCTGGGTTGGCTACAGATGTTAATTGAGGATTATTAGGGACAGGCAACAGGAGAGAAGAGAAGGAGAGGAATAGAAAAGGGGAAGGGGGAAGTAGGGGAGGAGGAGGGGGGAGGAGGAGGAGGAGGAGGAGGAGGAGGAGGAGGAGGAGGAGAGAAGCGGGGAGGAGTAAGGAGGAATGAAGAGGAGGGAAGAGGAGGAGGAGGAAGGAAGAGGAAAGGGAGGAGGAGGAGGAGAAGATGAAAATGAAGATGAAGGAGGAGGAGAATAGAATAGAATAGAATAGAATAGAATAGAATAGAATAGAATAGAATAGAATAGAATAGAATAGAATAGAATAGAATAGAATAGAATAGAATAGAATAGAATAGAATAGAATAGAATAGAATAGAGGAGTGGAGTGGAGTGGAGTGGAGTAGCGTAGACTACAGTAGAATAACTGAAGAGACCTCAGAGATCTACTAGCCCAACCCACTCCTCAAAGAAGAGACCTATATCATTTCAGACAAAGGGTTGACCAGTCTGAAGAAGAAGGAGAAGGAGTAGGAGAAGGAGAAGGAGAAGGAGAGGGAGAGGGAGAGGGAGAGGGAGAGGGAGAGGGAGAGGGAGAGGGAGAAGAAAAAGAGGAGGAGGAGGAGGAGGAGGAGGAGGAGGAGGAGGAGGAGGAGGAGGAGGAGGAGGAGGAGGAGGAAGAGGAAGAAGAAGAAGAAGAAGAAGAAGAAGAAGAAGAAGAAGAAGAAGAAGAAGAAGAAGAAGAAGAAGAAGAAGAAGAAGAAGAAGAAGAAAATTGCCCATTCCCCCCAAACAGCAAAAAGCTGGACATTTGGTTCCCCCGGGGATGTCCCAATGGCCTTGCAAATGGTCTATCTCTGTTTTACATGATGCCTTGTCATAGGAATTTGCACGGGCCTCCCTACTCCCACTCTACCTATCTGGAAATCTAGGTTGATTTGTTTGTTCAGGTGAGCAGGACATCACCTTATGCTTTATCAGCTGCAAGGCAACATGTCAGCATCAATGACAATCGGCCATGCCTGTCGCTTGCTTGTCCAAATCACAGAACTTATCAAGTTCTTGAAGTCAAAAGGCTGTCAGGTGCTGAGAAACCAGTAATTAATTTCCAGGTTCTAACCGATCATTCCATAAATGCACGATCCTGAGGGGCTCAAGGCTGACTCGGCCTTCCATCCTTCCGAGGTGGGTAAAATGAGGACCCAGATTGTTGGGGGCAAGAGGCTGACTCTGTAAACCACTTAAAGAGGGCTGTAAAGTATTGTGAAGTCTACGTGCTACTGCTATTGTTCTTCCCTCCCTCCCTCCCTCCCTCCCTCCCTTCCTTCCTTCCTTCCTTCCTTCCTTCCCTCCCTCCCTCCCTCCCTCCCTCCCTCCCTCCCAGTGGTTAGAATATAGTATTGCAGACTAACACTGTCCACTGCTGTCAGTTTGATCCTGATCGGCTCACGGTTGACTCAGCCTTCCATCCTTCCGAGATTGGTAAAATGAGGAGTCAGATTGTTGGGGGCAAGAGGCTGACTCTGTAAACCGCTTAAAGGGGGCTGTAAAGCACTGTGAAGTGGTATGTAAGTCCTAAGTGCTATTGCTAAGTGGGAAGGAAGGAAGGAAGGAAGGAAGGAAGGAAGGGCGAGCCATGGTGGCGCAGTGATTAGATTGCAGTATTGCAGGCTAAACTCTGCCCACACACCAGCAGTTCGATCCTGACTGGCTCAAGGTTGACTCAGCCTTCCATCCTTCTGAGGTGGATAAAATGAGGACCCAGATTGTTGGGGGCAAGAGGCTGACTCTGTACACTGCTTAGAGAGGGGCTGTAAAAGCATTGTGAAGCAGTATGTAAATCTAAGAGCTATTACTGTTAAAGGGAGTGGTAGTGAGGAGGAGGAGGCTGTGGGCTCCTTGATGCTCTCTGAACTTGGTGGTTTTCTTGTGGATATTTCAAGACCCAACTAAGTAACATCATCAGTGCACACTCAGCAAACTGAGAATTGCTAGGGAGGAACCAACCACAAACTATCTAAACTTTGCTCTCTCTTGGTCTACTGGAAGGCAGCCCCTCCCTCCCTCCCTCTTGGGAATCTAGGCTACATTCCACCACAGCTCCCCAGTTGCTTCCTTTCCTATCGTCTGCCTGAACTTTCAACGACCCGATTTCAACAGTCCACCGTTTGATGAATGACTCATCCCGATATTGATAAGAACCGATCAATATTGATTAAGAATGCACCACTTGAACTTAGCTAAGGCGCGACCCATGGAAAAAATAAAAACAAAATCTTTAGCAGCAAGGAAGAAAGGCGGAGAGAAGAAGCACGACAGAGACGGACATAAGGCCCTGCTGGACTACTGGTATTCCTCGTCTTACGACCACAATTGAGCTCAAATTTTCAGTGGCTCAGTGAGGCATTGGTTGAGAGAGCTTTGCCTCGTTTTATGACCTTTCTCGCCACAAGTTGTTAAGTGGATCACTGCGGCTGTTAAGTTAGTCACACGGTTCTTAAGCGAATCCGGCTCTCCCCCCCGACTTTGTTCACCTGATGGTTGCAGAAAGAGGACACTGTGGCCATAATAAGAGTGAACCAGTTGCCAAGCATCTGAATTTTGACCAGGGGATGTTGCTATTATTATTATTAGTTCGATTTATATTAGTTCGATTTATATTAGTTCGATTTATATATGCCGCCCTTCTCTGGGGACTCAGGGCGGCTTACAATGCATTTAAGCTAGGGCCATAAGTGTGAAAAAAATGGTGAATAGGTCATTTGGAATGATCACCAAATGAATGGTTGTAACTCAAGGACTAACTGTAATTTTATGCTGAGGAGCTCGGATGGAGAACGGGACAAATCATTGGACATTTCCAAACTGGAGCAGTGGTGAGCCCCTTCTGATCAGCCATTAGAGAAGGGGGGGGGGGGGGAACTGGAGGATGTTAAATCGTTGATTCCTTTATTAGGAGCACTGAGAGCCCCGGCAAAAAGTTTCTCTCTCAACGCAGGCTTACAAGTCCAGCCCGCCGGAAGATGAATAATTGTTTGCCACATCTGTTCATCTCCGTCCCTGCCTTTTATCCCCAGAGCTAGGGTGGGGCTTTGCTAGCAGCCTTGGCTCTTCCATCCCAAGGACCGTCCCATAGATTTCCACTGCTCTCCTCTCCTCTGCCTTCTGCATATCTGCGTGTCAGGCACGGGATGCCCAGCTGTTCCTCCTCTTCCTCATCAGCCACCTCAAGACCTGGGGGCTGTTGACTCTCCATCTGAGGGCTGATGGACAGTCCAGGCTCCGCCTCCCTCTCTCTCTCTCTCTCTCCCTCTCTTTCTCTCTCTCTCTCTCTCTCTCTCTCTCTGCCGGCTCCATTCCCTCTTCCCCCTCAGAGCTCTCAGGTTGCCCTGATGCTCACCCTCATTCCCACACCTCCTCCTCCTCCTCTGATTTGGCTGCTGGAGGGGCCGGCAGCTGACAGTCCACAACAGAGGAATTTTCTAACAAGACCCCTGGAAACCTGCAAACAGCAGCCGCGGAGCCGTGCCAAGTACAGTGTGGCATTCGGCAACAATTGCTTAATGTCTAAATCCCGGCGGAACGATTTACCCCCAGAACTTATGTTAATGTCAGCTCGCTGCACTCAGAAAATAAATCTCATCTCAATAGCAGGTTATGTCTTCGGGACATGCAACGTGATTTCCATAATCTGATGAATGGGAAGGAATTACACACAAGGATTTTTATTTATTTTTTTTTAACACCTGATGACCATGTTAGGTTGTCATTTTTTATTATTATTGGCAGTTATTGAGGCAGGGCCCAGTTGGAAACGTGAGAAAAATAGAAAACCGGTGGATTCACTTACTACAGTCATTTGTGTTGGTCTTACCGACGTTCGGCGCCATCCGGATTCCGCCGTGTGTCAGCGCTACAGACCAGTTAGACGGTGCAGATAAAAGCAAATTCAATTCTCAACCTGGAGAATGACACCCCGATGTACACTTCTGCAATTTCTTTAATCAATTCGGACGTGAGAGGAATTTTTTTTTTTAAAGGAAAGGAATGCATTCGCCTGCCCTGTATCCATCTCATCCGCACAACAACTCCTTGGGAAGGAGGTGTATTTCTCAGGAGGAAGACAAGAATAACTACGATGGAGGGCATAATCATCGACAGGGGTGACCATATTTCGTTGTTAATCCTTCCAAATCACTCGTAGAGAGATTGGCTCAAAGTGCAGCCAAACATCGCAAAAAGGGGACTAGAGGCTAAAACATACGACGAACCATTGCAGCAACTGGGCCTGGCTAGTCTAGTGAAGAGAAGGATCAGGGGAGACAGGATAGCAGTCTTCCAATATCTGAGGGGCTGCCACAGAGAGGAGGAAGGGGTCAGGCTATTTTCCAAGGTACTCGAAGGCCAGACATAATGGGTGGAAACTGAACAAGGAGAGATTCAACCTGGAAATAAGGAGAGATTTTCTGACAGTGAGATCAATCAACCCATGGAACAGAAGTTGCCTTCAGAAGTTGTGGGAGCTTCATCACTGGAGGCTTTCAAGAAGAGACTGGACTGCCATTTGTTAGAGATGGTATACTGTCTCCTGCTTGGATGGGGGGTTGGACTAGATGACCTACAAGATCCCTTCCAACTCTGTTAATCTGTAATCTTTGACAGCCTGGTTTCCTTTTACCGCAAACCCTTCCAGACACAATCGCTTTCTCCAGTAAATACCCTCATTTTACCTTAAACATGTTTCCCTGCTCTGAAGCAGTTCATACATCTGAATTTAGATTCTGCTTGAAAAACTCTCCTTAGTATTGACTGTAGACTTCACACGTTGTCCTGGAAATGCCGTACAGTTGGTTTTCCCATTTGCAATTTTTTGGAGGATGCAAAGACGGCGTCGATTGAATCCCCAATGGGCCAGGTTGGTTAAGAAAGCTACTTTTCGCCAAAAGAGTTTTTCTTACACCACTACGATAAACAGTGCTTTTCTGACAGGTTGGGATATTAAATCCGCGACTTGCATCCATCAGCTCACATCCATCTGCTATATTGATTACTTTTAGACATTTCCTTTTGTAGCCATCGGGCTGATAAATGAGCACCGGAGGCTCCAGATTTGAGAAGCTAAGACGAGTTTATTTAACAGTTTAAAAAAACCAAAAAAAAAAAAAAACCCACCAAAAACAACAACAGGAGTTTAAATATAATGGAATAAATTGGTTGAGAGCCTAAGAATTTTTGGATCAGCAGAAGTTCGAAATAGACAGTCATTGACATGAAGAAATGTCACAAGAAACTGACATTTTTAATAAGTCCATCAATGGATATGAACCTGGTTAGAGGACTCCAATGATCTGTTTGGCCACAATTGCTGGTCTTCTACAGCAGGAGTAAAATGAACATCTTCATAGTCCTGAGTCGATTTCTCTTTCATAAATGCACATACTCTGAACCTTCTCGGGTTCTTCTCATCCAGATGTCCCCTAAGAGTTGAGATTTAGAAACCACAGGATCTTAAAAGGTACTCTGGGTGTTGTCTGGCACTCAGCACCCAACTGTCAGAAACCTTACTGGTCTCTCTGGTGAGAAGATTACTGATGTCCTTCTACAAGTCATGAACATGAGTTGGTGGCTATCAAAAAGGTTATTATTAGGTTAGGAGCTGCCGTGGCGCAGTGATTAGAATGCAGCACTGCAGGCTGCTTCTGCTGGATGCCGGCTGCCTGCAATTTGGCTGTTCAAATCTCACCAGACTCAAGGTTGACTCAGTCTTCCATCCTTCCAAGGTCAGTAAAATGAGGACCCAGATTGTTGGGGGCAAGAGGCTGACTCTGTAAACCGCTTAGTGAGGATAGTAAAGCACTGTAAAGCGGTATATGTCTAACTGCTATTGCTATTGCTCTTCCTTCCTTCCTTCCTTCCTTCCTTCCTTCCTTCCTTCCTTCCTTCCTTCCTTCCTTCCTTCCTTCCTTCCTTCCTTCCTTCCTTCCTTCCTCAGTGGTTAGAATGCAGTATTGCAGGCTAATTCTGCCCACTATCAGCAGTTCAATCCTGACTGGCTCAAGGTTGACTCAGCTTTCCGTCCTTCCAAGGTCAGTAAAATGGGGACCCAGTTTTTTGGGGGCAAGAGGCTGACTCTGTAAACTGCTTAGAGAGGGCGGTAAAGCACTGTAATGCGGTATATAAGTCTAAGTGCTATTGTTATTGCTATTAAATCTGTCACAATAACTTGCGAATATTTGCATCAGTTGGTACCTCCATTTCATTACTACTGTGTTTCCCCGAAAATAAGACCCTCTCTTATATTTTTTTGAATCCTGAAATAAGCACTTGGCCTTATTGCCATGCGCTCAAAAGCCCGATTGGGCTTATTATCAGGGGATGTCTTATTTTGGGGAAAACAGCAGATAGATAGATAGATAGATAGATAGATAGATAGATAGATAGATAGATAGATAGATGGATGGATGGATGGATGGATGGATGGATGGATGGATGGATGGATGGATGGATGGATGGATGGATGGATGGATGGATGGATGGATGGATAGATAGATAGATAGATAGATAGATGATAGATAGATAGATGATAGATAGATAGATAGATAGATGATAGATAGATAGACAGACAGACAGATAGATACTGTGTTTCCCTGAAAATAAGACCCTCTCTTATATTTTTTTGAACCCTGAAATAAGCACTTGGCCTTATTGCCATGCGCTCAATAGCCCGATTAGGCTTATTATCAGGGGATGTCTTATTTTGGGGGAAACAGGGCAGATAGATAGATGATAGATAGATAGATGATAGCTAGATAGATAGCTAGATAGATAGATAGATAGATAGATAGATAGATAGATAGATAGATAGATGATAGATAGATAGACAGACAGATAGATAGATACTGTGTTTCCCTGAAAATAAGACCCTCTCTTATATTTTTTTGAACCCTGAAATAAGCACTTGGCCTTATTGCCATGCGCTCAATAGCCCGATTAGGCTTATTATCAGGGGATGTCTTATTTTGGGGGAAACAGGGCAGATAGATAGATAGATAGATAGATGATAGATAGATAGATAGATAGATAGATAGATAGATAGATAGATAGATAGATAGATAGATAGACAGACAGACAGACATAGATAGATAGATGATAGATAGATAGACAGACAGATAGATAGATAGATACTGTGTTTCCCTGAAAATAAGACCCTCTCTTATATTTTTTTGAACCCCGGAATAAGCACTTGGCCTTATTGCCATGCGCTCAAAAGCCCGATTGGGCTTATTATCAGGGGATGTCTTATTTTGGGGGAAACAGAGTAATAGTTTTGTGTTTTGATTTTCTTGTCCCTCTAGATACAGGCACCCCCATTGTCCACCAATCCAATACGTTCCTGTTATTTCGGGGAAGCCGTCTGTGCCTTTGGAAGGTTCCCATCACACAGCCTCAAAGTGTCAGGATTTTCTCAGGCTGCCAGCAGACTCACAAAAAAACCCCCTCCTCGCCTCCCTCCTAGTTCCCAATACCTTCCAAGCATTCCTTTCCCACCCTCCCTTCATTTCCGTTGTCCAGTTGCGAGTGGAGATGTGTGTTACAAGTCAGCCTCGACACATGTTCTATTTTTTGCCAAATTGATTTGAATGTTCAGAGTGATCTGACTCAGACATCTGAGTCATTTTTTAAATTTACGAACGGAATGGGATAGCCAAACAGATTCACCGTTGATGAGTTGAATGGAGACGAAGCCGCGTGCTTTGAGCCAGTGGTGAAATCCAAATCATTTTACTACCGGTTCTGTGGGCGTGGCTTGGTGGGGGTGGCAGGGGAAAGATACTGCAAAATCCCCATTCCCTCTCCACTCCTGGGGGAAGGATATTGCAAAATCCCCATTCCCTCCCCTCTTCTGGGGGAAGGATATTACAAACTCCCCATTCCCTCTCCACTCCTGGGGGAAGGATATTGCAAAATATCCACTCCCACCCCACTCCAGGGGAAGGCTATTGTAACATCTCCATTCCCGCCCCAATCCGGGGGAAGGATACTGCAAAATCCCCATTCCCTCCCCTCTTTTGGGGGAAGGATATTGCAAAATCCCCATTCACTCCCCTCTTCTGGGAGAAGGATATTACAAACTCCCCATTCCCTCTCCACTCCTGGGGGAAGGATATTGCAAAATATGCATTCCCACCCCACTCCAGGGGAAGGCTATTGTAACATCTCCATTCCCACCCCAATCTGGGGGAAGGATACTGCAAAATCCCCATTCCATCTCCACTCCTGGGGGAAGGATATTGCAAAATCCCCATTCCCTCCCCACTCCAGGGGAAGGATACTGCAAAATACCCATTCCCACCCCACTCCAGGGGGAAGGATACTGCAAAATTCCCATTCCCTCCCCACTCTAGGGGAAGGATATTGCAAAATCCCCATTCCCCTCCCCACTCCAGGGGAAGGATACTGCAAAATACCCATTCCCAACCCACTCCATTGGAAGAATACTGCAAAATCTCCATTCCCTCCCCACTCCAGGAGAAAGATGCTGCAAAATACCCATTCCTACCCCACTGCAAGGGAAGGATACTGCAAAATCCCCATCCCCTCCCCACTCGAGGGGAAGGATATTGCAAAATCTCCTTTCCCACCCCACTCTGGGGCCACCCCTGCTTTGAGCCTTCACTATCTTATTTCAAGGGTGGGGATGCACGCATGCGTGCGAGAACTCCTCTGAGGGTTTCACAAAACCTCAACAAAACTCTCATTTGGCACAAGGGTGCTGTCAGATTGGCTACACCTGACTCCCTAGGCAAGAATTTTGATCACATGACCATAGGGATGTTGCAAAGTGCAAAAAAATGGCATTAAGTCAATTTTTTTCAGTGCTGTTGTAACTTTGAACAGTCACTAAATGATCTGTTGTAAGTCGAGGACTACTGTTGTGGCCTGTCGGCTGCTGGCCCATCCAACAGCCAAATCAAAGGAGGAGGAGGAGGGGTGGGAGTCAGAGTCAGCATCAAGGCAACCTGAGAGCTCCGAGTGGAAAGAAGGAATGGAGCTGGCAGAGAGAGAGAGAGAGAGAGAGAGAGAGAGAGAGAGAGAGAGAGAGAGAGAGAGGTGGCGCCTGAGCCATCTGTCAGTCCTCAGATGGAGAGTCAATAGCCCCCAGGTCTGGAGGTGGCTGATGAGGAAGAGGAGGAACAGCTGGGACCAGTGCCTGAAATGCAGATGCGCAGAAGGCAGAGGAGAGGAGAGCAGTGGTAATCTATGGGCTGGTCCTTGGGATGGAAGAGCCACTCCTGCTAGCAAGGCCCCATCCTAGCTCTGGGGATAAAAGGCAGGGGGCAGAGATGAATAAGGGTGGCAGACAACTATTCATCTTCCGGATGGACGGTGTTCTGTTCCCCGTCCTCACACAGACAAATGCAATATCAAACAAATGCCTGCCAATAATTTATTGTATAAACAGAACAGAATTCTTGGCAGATGAGAGTTCTGGCAGCTAACGGTAAAACGCCTGCCAAGTCCAATTAGTACTTCCAAAAAGCAGGAGAGGCCTTATCTGCAGTCCGTTTCCAGAGCGACAAATTATCCACAGGAGTTTAGTCCAAAAAATATCTGAGCCGAAGTGCAGGATTCACGATGTGACTCTTTAGAGTTTAAACTTTTGTCCGTCACAAAGCCTGCCGAGCAATCACACCCCTTTTTATCCCTTGCGAGGTGTGGCTCAGTGACTCAGCTCAATCTGTGGCCCTCCCACACCTCTTCCTTTGCTGCACACACAACTCCCTCCGACGCTGCCTGGGATCAAGCCAGGATTCATCATTATCACTCTCTATCAATGGTTGCTCCAAAATGCCTTCGGATGGAACCTGAGGCATTGCCAGAGAGGAGGACCCTGGAGAGGGAGGCCTTGTCAGTTCCTCCCCCTCACCTTCTGAGTCCTCTTCCTCCATGAGTCACAACAGACGGACTTGTTAGCCTGTGAGGGAAGCTTCTTGCCGGGGCTGCCATCATTCCTAATAAAGGAATCTTTTGAGTTCACGTCAGAGGCTTCGCTGTGTTTGGAGAGCTGGGTCAGAACAACTACCTGTACAAATAAATCGGGCCACGTGTTTCTTCTTGTTGCAGGAATTATTTGAAGAGGCTGGGTGCCCACTGTATAAATTTACCCAACAAGTAAATAAACCTCCCGTGCTATAAATTTCGGCAATAAACATGGGAAAATTCATTTGCAGGCTATGAAGGATTTTGGATGCTGATGCTCCAAAATAACACACATACCCCTTCCAATGTTTCCCAGAAAAGACCTCGGTAATAATTGCTCTCTCCATTTCTGTAAAACGCAGCATGCATATGAGATAAATCTGATTCAGATTTACGATCTCATAAATACAGACCCAATCCAAACCGACTTGCTTCCGTTTGACCCAGCTCAAAAAAAAAAAAGTTATTTCCAAATACTGGCTTTACTGTCCATAAAGGGTAACTGTTAATGGGGAGGGAGAAAGATTTGAGATTTATGCTGATGGAAACTTTTTCTTTAAAGATATATATCCGTGGCCAACAAAACCAGTAGATAAATCTTGCATTGGACTGTTGTTCATTGCTCGGCATTAGAGTGTTCCACGATAGACATGCCATACTTTTCGGAGTATAAGATGCACTTTTTCTCCCCCTAAAAGTGGGTGAAAATTGCAGTGCATTTTATAGACCGGATATTGCCGAAGCCCTGCCCACCAGCCGGCCCCCACCCTTTGGCTGTTTTCGGGCTCCACGTGTCACATTTCTGGCCTCCACGCATTGCATTTTCGGCCAGTTCTAGACAGCAGAGATCTGTGTTGGTGAATGGGCTGCGCCAAATGGGCCACAGCGGCGCCGAACAAGCGATGGCGGATAAGCCGTGGTGAACAGGTGGCGGCGAACAGGCGGTGTGGCAAATGAGCCATGGCGAACAGGCGGCAGCGAATGGGCCATGGTGAACGGGCTGTGGTGAATGGATGGTGGCAAATGGGCAAAGGCAGATATTTTTTCTTGTTTTCCTCCCCTAGAAATGTAGGTGCGTCTTATACTCCGGTGCGTCTTATAGTCTGAAAAATACGGTACTCAAATACGGTTCATTCTAGAGAGCCATTTCCTTAATGAGTCAATAGGGCAGAGTGTTATTCATTTTTTTTAATCTCATTCCACTTTTTCCTTAGCCACCGTCTGCAACTTCCCCTAAGAAGTAAAACTGGGATCCCGTTTTATGTCCCCTTTAAAAAAAACCACGGCCGCAGAACTGGTTAGGCTGTTGTCTCATTTGTACTGATGGATTGCACCACGGGACTCTTGCTGACTCCGTGATAGTGAAGGGCTTTTAATTCCAACTTCTTCTTTTTTTAAAAAAAATGCTTCACTCTTCAAGAAATAAAGGGTTGGTGGTTCATCACTAAGACAGAAATGGCTGTCGATGAAAATTGGGCTGCCTGAAATGAAGGAGAAGGTGGACATCTGTTGTGGCCCGTCAGCGGCCTGTGCATTTAGTAGCTGATTCTGACAGCGAGGAGGCTGGTGTGGTGCTGTGCCAGCAGCCTATGCAGCTGGCACTTGAGTCAGACAATGGAGAAGATGTGGTGCCAGAGGCGGGCATTCAGCCAGGGCCTTCAGAACCTCCAGAAGCTCCCATAAGTGAAGAGGAAGAAGAGGAGGAGAAGCCTCTTCTCGATTCAAGGGCATGCAGAGCTGTTAAAAGGCAGGAGTGGCTCCTCAGAAGAAGTTCTTTTCGAGAGTAAGGCTTGGGGCTAATTGACCACTCCCTTAGCCTATTTAAGGAAGGACGACGACTGATGCAATTTGCAGGAAACAACTTCATTCATATTCCTTCGCCTCTTGATTCCAGAAACGTTTGATTCGGCTCTTGTTTATCTCTTGTCAGTTTTCCTGCAAATTGCTTCTGGGCATTCTGCCAACCACAGTAAGCTTACCGTTATCTGAAATACTGTGCCTCAGAATTGAGTTATTATTCTTTGGATTCTTGTCGGCTGTTCATGAAGTTAAATTAACAGCCCTTGTTCAGAAAAGACTGATTTAAACTGCACATGTATTCGAACAACTACTAAGAAAGCTCATTAGTAGTCCTTAATTAGTAAACTAAGGTTTGTACGGACTTTTTGTGTGCTGCATTCTTTGGGATCTGTAGCAGGGGCAGAACAATATCCGTGCTAATCTTGTGTGGGGGAGGGGGAGCTTGGTGCACCCTGAGCTTGATAGTTTTCTTGCAGATGTTTCGCTACCGATCTAGGTAACTGTTGTGGTCCGCCAGCAGCCTTTGGAGCTGGCAGCAGAATCGGACAGTGAGGAGGCTGGGGAAGAGCATGTGCTAGTCCTGGAGCCTGGGGAAGGCTCGGACAAGGGCTCTGCATCGGAGGCAGAGATGGGGCCAGGACTATCTGGGAGTTATGCACAAAACTCCGGAGCCTCCAGAGTCGGATATCAGAGAGGCAGAAGAACAGGAGGATCCAGTTCTTAGTGCACGCATGCGCAGAGCTGCCAGAATGCAAGAACTATTAAAACTAAAGGGACGACTTGGGAGTAAGGCCTGGAGATGATTGGCCCCTCCCGTAAGGCTTAAAAGAGGAACAAAGGCACGTGGGCCCTTTGCAGGAAAGCAACGTTGTTAACTCTGTTCCCAGTCGGCATCTCTGTTTGATTCTGGACTCCGTGTGGCTTTGCCAAGTAGGTCTTTGGCAGAATGTCAAGGAAGATAAAGGTGTGTCGAAGGACTTCTCCCAAAGGACTTTTTGCAACTAATTAGGACTCAGCTGTGAATGAACGTAATTCACAGCTGTAGCAATAAAAGAGGTTTTTGGGACTACTTGTTTTTTTTTAATGACTCAGGAAGCCTAGGGGACAACAGTAACATCATCAGTGCAAGAAGGGAGTGGGGTTTAGAGGAGGAGGAGGAGGAGGAGGAGGAGGATTATAGCATCCTTGGTGCTCTCTGAGCTTGGTTGCTTTCTTGCAGACTAGTATTATCCTACTAGGTAACATCATGAGGACTATATTGTAGTATTATACAGCCTGTTGTCCATCTCGCTGGATTCAATGCCATATCTTTTGTGGAGATGAGCTGTGCCTTTTCCACAACCTGTGGAGAAGGTTCGGTAGGGATGTGCATAGCTTCGGATCTAAATCTGTTGTGATCCTGGCCCAATAGATAGTAGTCGACGCAAACAGTTCCAAAACAAATAGACTTTATCAGAACAGCTGAGAATTAACTCATTCTCGGCGTAGTCTAAACTAAATCAAAACAAATTCTTCATAACACAAATTCTTCAGTCTAATCACCAACCTTGGTATAATTAGGCAAACTGCCAAAGGCTTCTCTTGGCAAAAGTTCAGAAGCAGAAGACGCCAAGAAGAGATAAGTGCAGCAAGACAAGAACAAGTCTATCAAAGTTGTTTTCCGACAAAGAGCCCAAGAGCCGTTGCTGGTCTTTTAAGCCTTATGGGAGGGGCCAATCATCTCTTGGCCCTACTCCCGAGTTGTCCTCTTTGTTTTAGCTGCTCTTGCCTTCTGGCAGCTCTTCTGATATGTGCACTAGGAACAGGCTCCTCCTGTTCCTCTGCCTCTCTGCTGTCAGCCTCTGGAGGCTCCGGAGTCCGCACATCCCTCCCTGTTCTGCCCTGTCCCCATCTTTGCCTCTGACACAGAGCCCTCATCCGGGCCTCCCCCAAGCTCCAGGACTGGCCCCTGTTCTTCCTCAGCCTCATCCCTGTCTGACTCCACTGCCAGCTCCACAGGCTCCTGGCGGACCACAACAAAATCGGGAAAAGGATGGGCGATACAGGAGAAGGAGTGGCAGAAATCTGGGGGTGGAGTTAAAAGAGGGATCGAGGAGATTAATGTCAAGTGTGAAAGACCAGGTCCATAGGTGAAGGGTCGAATTTATTGCTGAACAGCCTGTGTACAAGAATCTTCTCAATTAACAGTTAGCAGCTGCCTGGAGTTAAATAAGAATCGACAGAATTCAAGGGAGTTTGGATTTAGTTCACTTGTGACAATGTAGAGATTCTAGGATGATTTACTCTTTTCACTCTGTCGCCAGGATCTGCCACTCCTCCTTCTATGGACATATTCACCATGGCATTTGGTGCCTCCATAAAGAAGCTGCAGCTCTTGTGTAGTATTTGCACATGACAACATGGTCTGGAGCAGGGGTCACCATCCTTTTGGACCCCAGGGACCACTAAATTATAAATTGAATCAATCAATCAATAAATAACTAAATTCAAAATTTTAAATCCCGCAAACCACTAATATGATCTCCCTAATGACCGGCTGGGTAGGTGTGGCTAGGCGGTCATGTGACTGGGTGGGCATGGCCAACTCGATGTCACTCACGTCGGGCACCTCACCAGCCTCTACTCACCCTTCCCCTCTCTGCTCATCCTTGCCTGCCTGCCCAGGCTCCTTAGGGCCCCAACAGGAAGCAGTTGTTGGAGCTAAGAAGCCACCACGAGAAAGAGTTGGCAAAACAGCTCAGTTCAAATTGGATCTGACCGAGAAGGAGGCTCAGCAGAAGCACCTTATGAGGACTACCAGCATAGGCTTTCCAAGCAGAGGGAAGACCTGCAGGAGTGCAAGGCCAGGTACCGGTACCTGGAGGCTCAGCGGGCTGAGATGTTCAGCCAGTTCCAGGCCATGATGCAGTCTCACTGGAACAAGGTCCTCTGTCTCTTTGCCACCAGAGGCATTTCCCTCCAGCCTTTGCCCAAAGCCCGGACCAGGAGGCTGAAGCAGACCTCAAGTTGGAATTTCTGCCCCCCTCCGACCCACACAAAAAGACCCCAAAGGGGGAGACTCTCTGCAGCAACACAAACGTTCATTGCACGTATCTGTCCCAGGGGCCATAGTTTGAGGACCCTTGATTTAGTGCAATATAAAAAATGCAAGTAATTTTTCTGCAGACCACCAAAATTTTCTTGCGGACCACCAGTAGTCCGTGGACCACCAGTTGGTGACCGCTGGTCTGGAGGACGGACATCTTGGTGTTAAGACATGCAGGCTACCCTGGAGCTCCATACTCAAAGGTATATTCTTCTGCGAACTCAAGAGAAGTTAGCAATAGCAATAGCACTTCGACTTATATATACTTCTTCGCAGTGCTTCACAGCCCTCTCTAAGAGGTTTGCAGAGTCAGCCTCTTGCCCCCAACAATCTGGGTCTTCATTTTACTGACCTTGGAAGGATGGAAGGCTGAGTCAACCTTGAGCCGGTCAGGATTGAACTCTTGGAAATAGGCAGAGTTATGGAAGGAAGGAAGGAAGGAAGGAAGGAAGGAAGGAAGGAAGGAAGGAAGGAAGGAAGGAAGGAAGGAAGGAAGGAAGGAAGGAAGGAAGGACAATAAGACGTATATACCGCTTCACAGTGCTTTTACAGCCCTCTCTAAGCAGTTTACAGAGTCAGCCTCTTGCCCCCAACAATCTGGGTCTCCTCATTTTACCCACCTCGGAAGGATGGAAGGCTGAGTCAACCTTGAGCCAGTCAGGATTGAATTCTTGGCAGTGGGCAGAGTTATAGAAGGAAGGAAGGAAGGAAGGAAGGAAGGAAGGAAGGAAGGAAGGAAGGAAGGAAGGAAGGAAGGAAGGAAGGAAGGAAGGAAGGAAGGAAGGAAGGAAGGAAAGACAATAGTACTTAGACTTATATACCGCTTCACAGTGCTTTTACAGCCCTCTCTAAGAGGTTTGCAGAGTCAGCCTATTGCCCCCAACAATCTGGGTCCTCATTTTACCGACCTCGGAAGGATGGGAGGCTGAATCAACCTTGAGCTGCCAGGATCGAACTCCTAACAGTGAGCTGAATTAGCCTGCAATACTGTATTCTAACCACTGCACCACCACGGCTCCTCTCACACTTTACCCGATGCCCAGACCAGCTGCAATGGATAAAGTCTGCCCAAACCAGTTTTAGTGAGGTCCACGTTATTGGTGAATGTTATTAATGGATTAAAGATGTTTAGCCTGATTAATTCCCTGCATTTTAATCAATTCATCATCTAGGTTTAAATAAATGGGCTTGTCTCTAACATCCCGTGATAGATGCCTTTTTGAAATACTGAAGCCATAACTAATGTACTATTGAATAAACATTCCCTCATCCATCTATCCAGCCTGGAACCCCATCACAAAGCTTTGAGATGGGCCATTCATTCATTTTCAGCCTTGCCGCTAATCATTTATTAATCTATTAATTTAATCTATTTAATACACAAGCTGCATTCATCGAGAGAGGGAGAATCAAGATTGCATGAAGTTTTAGTACTGCTTTACAAAGCCTTAGTAAGACCATACTTGGAATACAGCATCTAGTTCTGGTCACCACAATATCAAAAAAAACATGTTGAGATTCTAGAAAGCATGCAGAGAAGAGCAACAAAGAGGATTAGGGGGCTGGAAGCACTAACATAACAAATTGTTGTAGGAATTGAGTATGTCTAGTCTAGAGAAGGGACGTGGTGGCTCAGTGGCTAAGATGCTGAGCTTGTCGATCGAAAAGTCTGCAATTCAGTGGTTCGAATCCCTAGAGCCGCGTAATGGAGTGAGCTTCCGTGACTTGTCCCAGCTTCTGCCAACCTAGCAGTTCGAAAGCAGGTAAAAAATGCAAGTAGAAAAATAGGGACTCCCTCTGGTGGGAAGGGAACAGCGTTCCGTGCGCCTTTGGTGTTGAGTCATGCCGGCCAAATGACCACGGAGACGTCTCCGGACAGCGCTGGCTCTTCGGCTTTGAAACGGAAATGAGCAGCGCCCCCTAGAATCGGGAACGACTAGCACATATGTGCGAGGGGAACCTTTACCTTTACCTAGTCTAGTGGAAAGAAGGACAAGGGAAGACATGATAGGAATGTTCCAATATTTGAGAGTTTGCCATGGAGAAGAGGGACTCAACGTATTCTCCAAAGCTCCTAAGGGCAGGACAAGAAGCAATGGATGGAAACTCATCAAGGAGAGAAGCAACTTGGAACTAAGGAGACATTTTCTGACAGTTAGAACAATTAACCAGTGGAACAACTTGCCTCCAGAAGTTGTGAATTGTGACCGCTCCAACGCTGGAAGCTTTCAAAAAGAGATAGGGCAATCATTTGTCTGGAATGATATAAAGTCTCCTGTTCAAGGAATGGGGTTGGACTAGAAGACCTCCAGGGTCCCTTCCAAGTCTGTTATTCTACGTTCTATTTTTTTTTAAAAATGCTCCTACCTTAAAATCACACGGCAAACCATTAATCCAGCAAAACTAAGTGACCTATCCACATTTGCAGTCCTGAGGAATTCAGAGTAGTAAAGAGGGACAATGTTAGTGAGCACAGGTGGCATTCAACCGCTTCGAAATGATTCACCCTAACCAGCAGCGGAAATTGCCCAGTGGTGAAATTCATTTTTTTTTACTACTGGCTCTATGGGCGTGGCTTGGTGGGTGTGGAATGGCTTGGTGGGCGTGGCTTGGTGGGCAGGGGGAAGGATATTGCAACATCTACATTCCCTCCCCGCACCAGGGGAAGGATATTGCAAAATCTACATTCCAACCCCACTCCAGGGGGAAGGATATTGCAAAAACTCCATTCCAACCCCACTCCAGGGAGAAAGATATTCCAAAATCTCTATTCCCTCCCCGCTCCAGGGGAAGGATATTGCAAAATCTCCATTCCCTCCCCACTCCAGGGGAAGGATATTGCAAAGTCTCTATTCCCTCCCCATTCCACGGGAAGGATATTGCAAAATCTACATTCCAACCTCACTCCAGGGGGAAGGATATTGCAAAATCTCTATTCCCTCCCCACTCCAGGAGAAAAATATTGCAAAATCTACATACCCACCCACTCCAGGGGAAGGATACTGCAAAATCTCCATTCCCTCCCCACTCCTGGGGAAGGATACTGCAAAATCTCCATTCCCTCCCTACTCCAGGAGAAGGATATTGCAAAATCTACATTCCCACCTCACTCCAGGGGGAAGGATATTGCAAAATCTACATTCCCACCCCACTCCTGGTAGGGAGATAGGGAAGTCTCAAACTGGTAGGGAAAGTAGGTGGATACCACCCCTGTTAGTGAGGTTTAAGCATTAGCAGAGGCGCACTCTCCTTAAATGAGGAATTGTTTGTTTGTTTCCCCCTGACTCTCTTTAAAAAAAAAGAAGTTTTTTTTCTAAAAGAAAAAAAGAAAAGAAAGAAAAGCTATTTTTCTCTCTTAGCCTTGAATAGCCAAGCAATTTTCTATCAGCGTAAAAGACCCAGAGGAGACGGGAAAAAAAAAACCCAAACAAAACAAACAGAACACTTCATCAAGGACACCAGAAATTGCAATCAACAGGTACCGGCCTGGCAAATATTTAAACAAATCACTTGATCAGTTGTGGTGCATTGTGTAGCAGAAGCGCGGAAGAATTCTTATGTAAAGGCCAAGGGGCTGGCAGATGGCGAGGCCGGTGTGCAGATACGAGGGGCGTTTTTTTGTCTGATTGAGAAACTCACTGGAGTCGCATACACATTATGGGGATTAGACAAGCCATGGATGAGTAATTAAGAGCGCCACTGAACCGGTGTCGGCTTAGCTGGTGAGCCGTTACTCAAGAAACGGTTGCATATTGCTAATGTTTTGTGCCACGTGGAACTCTTCGATAGAAGGGAATAATATTTGTAGTTCGAGACTGAATGGTGGGGTCCTTCTGCTCTCTGAGCTTGGTGGCTTTCTTGCAGGGTTTCATGACCCAACGAGGTAACATCATCAGTGCTATCAGGAAGGGGGTTTGCAGAGAGGAGGAGGAGGAGGAGGAAGAAGAGGAGGAGCTGGAGGTGTAGGAGGAAGATGACTGTGGGATCCTTGGTGCTCTGAGTTTGGCTTCTTTGCCTGCAGGCATTGTTGTGGCCCCGTCCTCTGAGCCTATCCCGTTGGAGGAAGGGAGCTCTGAGCATGAGGAAGAGGAGCCAGCCAGATCTCCCAGCCCCCCCCCCTCTGGCACTGTCTCAGGTGCCAGCTGAAAGAGAGCAAAGTAGTGGGGAAACAGGTGTCTCAGATGAGAGTGAGAGAGAGATGTCATTCCTGGACGCACGTCAACGAAGGTGAGATAAGCGCTTGCAGCAGCTGAGGAGACGTGCGAGGGAATAGACCTGAGTCACTGGACTTGAGTCACAGGACCAATGAGTCACTGGACCACACCCCAGAGACTATATAAGAGAGGGTGGTGGTCAATGATCCCTGTGATGAACAATAACTCAATCTGGTAGTCATTGGAGCTAAAAGAACGGATTTTGGCAAAGCTACGTATGTGATTTTCTTTCTGTGAACAATTAAAGCACTTGGCAGACGGTGTGCATATCTCTGCCAAGTTGGAGATAAGAACTGTGGTGTGTGCCAAGTGCTTCTTTAACCCTCCACTGGCTGTGTTTTTGTGGGTGTATGTAGAGGGGGACAGATCAGGCATTTCATTAACCAACTAGACAACATCATCAGTGCACTCTGAGATTTGCTAAATGTGAGGGAGTGTGGGGTTTGTTCCCTGTTTATATGTATACAGAAGCTTGTCCGGCTAGTGTTGGTGGTGGTGAGGGTTTGAGGTTCGGCCATCAATAGTCAGTTTGGGATAACTACATTTACACACCATTCAAAATACAAAAAAAAAAAAAAAAACCCAAGGAAGCAAAAGGAGCAGAAGCAGCAGCCTGCAACAGGATAAGTATGTAATTCATGCATAAGTATGCAGCCTCGTACGCAGCTTTCAGTTTGGGGCATGTGCGCGTGCGCAGTTTGGGCACTCGGTGTCTAAAAGGGGTTGGGGACCCCTGCCCTAATCAATGAATGACCAAGAGGAAAGCCACAACCCCTCCGACAGGGAAAGAGATGACCCTTAGGGAACAAACAGGAGAAGAGGGGACGTAGCCCACAGCTGCATAACGGCTCGAGAAAGAAACTCAGAAAGGATCTTCCATAACTTAAAGAGATTTGTGCTTTCAGATGTGCCAGATTCCGTTCATGCAGTCTTACAACAAAGCAGAATTAATTCACCCAGTCGTATTTCCTGGTTCTGGTCCGCCTAGGAAGGTTAGACATCGGGAAAGATAAAAGTGGAAAGGAAAGAAGCTATCCGAGGATCCAGCTTTTCCAAAAAAACCTGGCGGTTTGTGCTCCGTTTTGTCAATAAGGAGGAAGATTTGTGATCTGTGAGAACTTACTCGCGGCTCTAAATCCTCTGCGAGCTACCCAAATTGGCTCCTGAGATAAAAAGTCTGCTGGAGTTTGATACATTTATCAGGGCAAACAATGTCTCTCGGAATGCCAGCTATTCTTCAAGGCTCTTTCAACACCAGATCAGGAAAGTCGGAGAGGGACAGCAATGAATCACCACCTATCGACACCAATGGCTTGAGATAATTATCAGCTTCTTATTGTCTGTGCACTGCTCTGAAACAATAGTTGTCCCTGTGATTTAATTTCTTGAACTGGCAGCTGGCTTCTCGTACTCCCCTCCCCTCCACAACACACCGCTCAAGGAAGTTAATAAGACATTGTTTTTATTCCTAGTGTGGAGCACACAACAGTCACACCCTGACAGGTTCCCAAAGTGAAGCATTGTTCTTTCATTTGGCTAAATACTCTGGGTGAATCGTGCCTTATTATATCAAACATAATCCATTCCCGCTTGGATGAATGAGCAACCGAGGGAGAAGAGAGGGCGGGAAATGTTGATGGTCGTCAAAGCTCATGGTTAGGAAAACCACTGACCTTTGTCCCCAGCTGCAGAGGTTTGACAAAGCTGACATGTGTGTGCCTTGTTGCTAATGTAACAAGGAGATGTGATGTAATGTAATGTAGGAGAAGAGCAGGCACAGCTGAGGGTGGAATTAAGCGAGTCATCAGCCTAGAGTCATTGCGTTCCCACAAATCGTCAATTCCACTGTCCCTTATGTAGTGTTTATTCAGATTTTGAACTTTAGATGACTAGATCAGCAGTCCCCAAACTTTCCAGCTTGGTGGTCTGGCCCAACCAGTGGTGTGTGTGCGTGTGCGTGTGTGTGTGTGTGTGTGTGTGTGGTACAAGCACATAGCTCCATTTGTGCGAGTAGTAGGTGTATGCACTCTCCACTCACAAGAATGGAGCTTCGTATTCAAGGGAAGGATGCGTGAACAGAGGGCGTTTGTGCTCGTGTGGAGAGGACACACACAAAGCTTCATTTGCATGAATGGAGCTTTGCACATGAGCACAAACCTTCCCTCGTGTGAATGGAATTTGACACGCATGTGCTTCCCCGTTTCTCCCACGGCCCAGTTTTGAACAAGCCGTGGCCCGGTAGTGGGCCGTGGGCCACGGGTTGAGAACCCCTGGACTAGATAGAAGAGTGAGACATCTGTTAAGTGAGTTTTGCCCCATTGTTGCCACAGTTGTTAAGTGAATCCCTGCAGCTGACAAGTTAGTAACCCAGTTGTTTCTCCACTGGCATTGCTTGTCGCAAAAAGGGAATCACCTGACGCTGGGACACAGCGACGGTCATAAGTGGGAACCAGTTACCAAACATCTGAAAGTTGATCACTTCATTGTGGGGCTGCAGCAAAGGTTGTAACTTTGAAAAAAAAAATGGTCGTAAGTCACGTTTTTCAGGGCCGTTGTAACTTTGACTGGTCACTCAACAAACCATTGCAAGCAGTGGTAAAGTCCAAATTTTCTTACTACTGGTTCTGTGGGCGTGGCTTGGTGGGCGTGGCAGAGGAAGGATATTGCAAAATCTCCATTCCCACCCCACTCCTGGGGGAAGGATCCTGCAAAATCCCCATTTCCACCCCACTCCTGGGGGAAGGATACTGCAAAATCCCCATTCCCACCCCACTCCTGGGGGAAGGATCCTGCAAAATCCCCATTCCCACCCCTGTCCTGGGGGAAGGATACTGCAAAATCCCCATTCCCACCCCACTCCTGGGGGGGGAAGGATACTGCAAAATCCCCATTCCCATCCCACTCCTGGGGGAAGGATCCTGCAAAATCCCCATTCCCATCCCACTCCTGGGGGGGAAGGATACTGCAAAATCCCCATTCCCACCCCACTCCTGGGGGAAGGATACTGCAAAATCCCCATTCCCACCACACTCTTGGGGAAGGATCCTGCAAAATCCCCATTCCCACCCCACTCCTGGGGGAAGGATACTGCAAAATCCCCATTCCCACCCCAGTCCTGGGGGAAGGATACTGCAAAATCCCCATTCCCACCCCACTCTTGGGGAAGGAAACTGCAAAACCCCCTTCCTACCCCACTCCAGCGGGAAAGATACTGCAAAACCCCCATTCCCTCCCCACTTTGGGGCCAGCGAGAGGTGATATTTCCCGGTTCTCCAAACTACTAAAAATTTCCGCTACCAGTTCTCCAGAACCTGCCAGAACCTGCTGGATTTCACCCCTGGTTGCAAGGACACCCTGTATTTATGACCCGTTGCAACGTCCCAGGATCAGATGATCACAATCTTCAACCTTTCCAGCCTAGTGATTCGCTTAACTGAAATGGCAAAAAGTTCAGCTTAGTTTACTTTATTGTCACTGCACCTTGTACAACGAAATTTAATGCCATCTTCAGTGTTTTCCCCAAAATAAGACCGGGTCTTAATATTAATTTTTGCTCCAAAAGATGCATTAGGGCTTATTTTGGGGAAAATACAGTACTAAATGCACCTGTTTGGCTGACCATCTTAACTGGGGTTTGAGGGTAGGGCTTATATTACGAGCATCCTGAAAAATCATGTTAGGATTTATTTTCTGGTTGGGTCTTATTTTTGGGGAAAACAGGGTATAAAAATAAAACACAAATGCACATCCTTCACATTCTTATACCAGTGATGGCTAAACTATGGTATGCATGCCACAGGTGGCATGCAGAGCCATTTCTGCGGGCACACGAGCCAACGCCCTAGATCCGCTCCACCATGCATGCACACGTGCCTCCCACTGGCCAGCTGATTTTCGGGTCTCTGCTGCGCATGCGGGAGATGCACACGGATGCCCATGCTGCCCTGACCCTCCCAGAAGTTTCCACGTGGCCCGTTTTGGATGCCACTTAAATACAGGGCTTGCCTGGAGACTCTGGGAGGGCAAAAAATGGCCCTATTGAATGTCCAGAAACAGGCCATTTCCAGCCTCCAGGGAGCCTCCGGAGAGCCAGGAAAAGCTGTTTTCTCCCTCCCCAGGCTCCAGGAAAGCTTCTGGAACCTAGGGAGGGCAAAAAGCGGGCCTAATAGGCCTACTGGAAGTCTGGAAATGGGCCGCTTCTGGCCTCTGAAGCCTTTACGGAGGCCTGCTATGCCCAAAATGGGGTGGGGGGGATCGTGCACGAGGGAAAGTCAGTGCAGGGACAGGGGGCGGGGCAGTGCAGGAGGGTCACACCAGGGATGAAATTCTCCTGATTTGGATTTGATGGTGGTGGGTGGTTCAGAGAATCAGTAGCAAAAATCCCTGCGCTCCCCCCCATGCCCAGCTGAGCCACAGGATCATCAGAGGCTTTTTTTTTTTACTTTTAAAAGCATTTTTTCTATAACCTCTTCGGCCAAAAAAAAAAATGCTTTGAAAAGTCTCTGACGATCCCAGCTGAGTTTCCTAATCTGCAGAGAGATATTTTTTTAAAAGCCTCTCTGACGATCCCAGCTAAGTTGCCTGATCGTCAGAGAGGCTTTTCAAAGCATTAGAAAAAATGCTTTGAAAAGTTTTAAAAAAAAAACTTGGCCACGCCCACCCAGTTACATTACCACCCCCACCAAGCCATGCCCACAGAACTGGTAGTAAGACATTTTACATTTGACCCCTGGGTCACACGTACATGCGCGGGGGGGGGGGGGGGGAGGCAGGACGCACAGGGGCATTGCATTATGGGTATGGGCACACATATACGCAATCTCCGCACTCCCCCCTCTTTTGGCACACGATGGCAAAAAGTTTTGCCATCACTGTTGCGTACAATTGAGCTGAAAACCGATATTGCACTAATATTGCACGATGCAGTAGAATTCAAAGAGGTTTCAAAATGGAACACGCCTCACTCTTAAATACCACCGTAGCAATGGCAATTCTGGTTCCAAGTCCATAAATTCAGGATTACCTGTCATTCAAAAAACCCACCCACCCCCCTCCTCCGAAAGTTTAAGGAAGCTGCCATACCACGACTGATCGTATGTAGTATTTCTCCAAAGAGAAATAGAGCGTGATCCAATCCCTTTCTCTTGTAGCTATTCAACAAAGATATTCTCATGCCCCTTAAACCTTCCTTGTCAACGATCTCTTTTAAAGAGTTGTGTTATTCCTTTTTTTCCCTCCTCAAATCAAAGAGCATATTACAAAAAAACCAAAAAAAAAATCCTCTTTAAGTCCTCTTAAAATCCTTTGGGAAGGATGTGCCCAAGAAATGAGTCACCGCAGGAGGTTTAGATGGATGGATAGGGATCTCTTTTTTCTAGGATGCTCACCAAAGGATAGAACAGCTGGAAATAAAATGTCATACTCTCCTACAAAGGAAAATCAGACAGCGCTCTATTTTTTAAAACATTGTAGATGCTATCTTTGTCAACTCCAGGCAAAAGCTGGAGAAAAAGCCAACGTGGTCTCCAACGAAGCGTTGTCAGAACCAGGGGTGAGCTGCTGGGGGTTTGCAGGGGTCAGGGAGAACCTGTAGCTAAGATTCTGTGCAGTTCGCAAAACCCCCAAATCCCACTCCTGGCTGGCTCCACCCACTCTGCCCCGCCCATCCCAGGAGTCCCTACGTGGCACGTTTTGGATGCAGGTAAGTGCAGGGTGCACACAAAGGCTTGGGGAGGGCGAAAAATGGCCCTACCGGAAGTTCGGGAAGGCCAGAAACAGTCCCATTTCCAGCCTCCAATGGGCCTCTGGAGCCAGGGGAGGCTGTTTTCATCCTCCTGGAGGCCCGAGAAAAACCTCAGGAGCCCGGGGAGGGCAAAAACACCACCAACCCCCTCCGCCATGGAGCAGAAGGCCGACAAGGCCATGCCCACAATGGCCACGCCCACCGAGCAACTGGGCAGAGAACCCCTTGCTAAAATTTTTGAAACCCACCCCTCGTCAGAAGCCCTTAACATCTGCCAAACCTCTGCTTGGACTTTCACCAGGAGGACTCAGACTGAAGTTCTAAGGTGGCCTGGGACGGAAGGCATCAAGGTAGGTTGGTTTGTGGGTTTATTTCCATCTGGAGAGCAGAAAAGAGGGTGGGAGAAACCTCCAAGCCTTGAGGAGATCTATCACCCTGCTAGCTGAGAGGAAGAAAAGTGGGAGAATGAACATTTGTTCTGTTGCAAATATTTAAGGGTGCCAAGAGACTAAACACCTCGAAGGACCTAGAGAACATTTAAGAAACATTTTTAGAATAGAATAGAATAACAGAGTTGGAAGGGACCTTGGAGGTCTTCTAGTCCAACCCCCTGCTTAGGCAGGAAACCCTACACCACTTCAGACAAATGGTTATCCAACATCTTCTTAAAAACTTCCAGTGTTGAACCATTCACAACTTCTGGAGGCATGTTGTTCCACTGATTAGCTGTTCTAACTGTCAGGAAATTTCTCCTTAGTTCTAAGTTGCTTCTATCCTTTGATGAGTTTCCACCCATTGCTTCTTGTCCTGCCCTCAGGTGCTTTGGAGAATAGCTTGACTCCCTCTTCTTTGTGAAGAAGGAGTCTGAGATATTGGAACACTGCTATCATGCCTCCCTTAGTCCTTCTTTTCATCAAACTAGACATATCCAGTTCCTGCAACCGTTATTTGTATGTTTTAGCCTCCAGTCCCCTAATCCTCTTTGTTACTCTTCTCTGCACTCTTTCTAGAGTCTCCGCATCTTTTTTACACCATGGCGACCAAAACTGGATGCAGAATTCCACGTGTGGCCTTACCAAGTCATTATAAAGTGGCATTAATCCTTCATGTGATCTTGATTCTATCCCTCTGTTGATGCAGTCTAGAACTGTGTTGACTTTTTTGGCAGCTGCTGCACACGGCTGGCTCCTATTTAAATGGTTGTCCACTAGGACTCCAAGATCCCTCTCACAGTTACTGCTATTGAGCAAGGTACCACATATACTGTACCTGTACCTGTAGCATTTTTATGCTCAACTGGCACTGGTGGCTGACTGAATCTCATGAAAACTGAAAATAAGCAATCAAAATAAGTAGTCAAGGATAACTAAGAAGGAAGTCCCATCCAACTCAATGGAAACTGGGCTGGGCATATGAGTTTCTGACCTAATTTGAGATTCAAGGTGAATTCTGGGCAGAACCACCTTTAGTATCTACAATTCTCATCTTCTTGGAAGATTAGATCCAGGCTGATGTAGACCTTCCATAAAGCTAACAATGAGATCTACTGCTGGGCACCAACAATGGGTTCCGTCAGCATTCAGCCCAAGGTTAGAATGAACAAGGTCCAATAATCTTCTCTTGAAGTTACATTTTCATCTTCTTGATGATTTCCTGATTGTGTCATGAAAGCCCCTGGAGGTCCCCAATGAGTTCCTAATTTATGGTGGAGAAGGAAGCCGTTGGTGGGCCTCCATCCCACGTCTTCTCCTTTCAGTACTAGGATCGGATAAGGCATCTTCTGAGTTCTCCTTCATCCTTTATTTTCTTCATGGCTTCCCATGGCTCTTCTGGCTCAACAAACTTGAGATGTCCCAAGGGGCAGTCCGCTCTTTGAAAGCCATCACTACCTCTTCATTTGACAAAGTGATCCCAACTTACAATGTGCTTAATTGGTAGCCCAGAGGAAAGGGTCTATTTTTAGAAGATCGAAGCTAAGATCTCCCAAAGAAGGAAGTGAGGAGCACATCAATCGGCCAAGCAGCTGAAACCGGCCACTTGTGTATCGTTATTTATATCTTTGCGGGACTCCTTGAGTCTCTTCCCCAAAAAACACAGAGACATTCTCTGTGCTAACAATTCACCTCTGCAGGATCTGCTTCCTGCTGGTTCCCCCAAAACAAGCTGATGTGACAGAAATAATGATTAAAAGGCAGGCTAAAAAAAAAAACCCTACCAAGATCAGAGCTGAAGCTACAAATACAGGTAGTTCTCGACTTAAAACGATTTGTTTAGTGACCGTTCAAAGTTACAGCAGCCCTGAAACGTGATTTATGACTGTTTTTTCGCAGTTACGACCTTTGCAACATCCCCTTGATCACATGATTGTCAGGGTTCCGAGGGATGCCCTAATTAAATCATGAGCCTCGAGCCAAGCTTCAAAAGAAAACCAGTGATTTTTTAGGAGCTTCATGTCCGCATGTTCCCAAGTGAAGCCAGCTCTTACCCTATGTAATTTAAGCTCCAATTATGACTCTGTTTCCCCCTTCCACCCAGGATGTGTCATCAATCATATTTGCCAACGGAGCAATTTCTCAGGTTGTATAGATCACTCCCCTCCAGCTGCTGTAAGTAACCCTGAGATACAGCCTTGAGAGAGATAAGCATGGAATGTGCATCTGTCTTTGGCTGCCCTACCGTTTCATCAGTTTCCCATCCCCCCTGGCCTATGGCAACTCGAGAGCAGGCCAGGGATGCTTTGCGAGTTGACATTGATCAAAATTCAGAGGCTTGGTAACTGGTTCATATTTATGACCATTGCCGTGTCCCATGGTCACATGATCCCCTTTTGCGACCGTCTGACAAACAAAATCAATGTGGGAAGCCAGGTTCAATTAACAATCGGGATACTAACTTATCAACTGAGTGGTGCGGTGGCCTAGAGGAGGAGGCTGTGAGTTCAATCCTAGCTAGAGGCAGATATTTCTCTCTCTGGGGACACTGAGAATATATCTGCTGTAAAAAACCTCCGCATTGGCGACAGGAAGGGCATCTGGCCAGTAAACACTCAGCTCCATTCAGTTGCCCAGACTCCACCACACAAGGGATTACGGGGTCATTAAAAGAAAATGATGATACTAATTTATCAGCTGCAGTGATTCATTTAATGACTGTGGCAAGAAAGGTGGTAAAATCGACAAATGTCTCACTTAATAACACAAATTTTGGGCTCAATTGTAGTTGTAAATTGAGGGCTGCTTGTAGATTTCTTTGCCTTTTTAATTTTTTAAAAACTTTTTAAAGGTAGACTGACCAAGCTCCATTCCTGAGCTGAGTGCCTTTTTATGTTAGGATCAAAACACAGGCAAAGCTAAAAATTTTTTCTTATACTTCTATCCCTTCGGGCTTTATTTATGCAGAAACCTTTAAGCCTATAAAAAGTTCCGGCGTGTTAGAGCATGACTGCCTCTGTTCTCCTCGGCGACCCAAATAACTGGTAAGCGTAATCAGACTAGGTAGATTTACTAGGGCTGAACGGAATTTTTAATCTTAATTTCGCCATTTCTCGGATGGGCAAAGGAAAGGAACTGGGAAGGTTTTAAACGCATTTCACTGGGAAGGCACAAAAGATGTTTTGTGACAGCCTTTGAAGAGGTATATAGGATAGGATAGGATAGGATAGGATAGGATAGGATAGGATAGGATAGGATAGGATAGGATAGGATAGGATAGGATAGGGTAACGGAGTTGGAAAGGACCTTGGAGGTCTTCTAGTCCAACCCCCTGCTTAGGCAGGGAACTCTACACCATTTCAGACAAAGGGTTATCCAATCTCTTCTTTAAAACTTCCAGTGTTGGAGCATTCACAACTTCTGGAGACAAGTTGTTCCACTGATTGATTGTTCTCACTGTCAGGAAATTTCTCCTTAGTTCTAAGTTGCTTCTTTCCTTGATTAGTTTCCACCCGTTGCTTCTTGTCCTATCCTCTGGTGCTTTGGAGAATAGCTTGACTCCCTCTTCTTTGGGGCAGCCCCTGAGATACTGGAAGGCTGCTATCATGTTTCTCCTAGTCCTTCTCTTCATCAAAGTAGACATACCCAGTTCCTGCAACCTTTCTTCGTATGTTTTAGCCTCCAGTCCCCTAATCCTCTTTGTTGCTCTTCTCTGCACTCTTTCTAGAGTCTCCGCATCTTTTTTACATCATGGTGACCAAAACTGGATGCAGGATTCCACGTGTGGCCTTACCAAGGCCTTATAAAGTGGTATTAATCCTTCACATGATCTTGATTCTATCCCTCTGCTGATGCAGCCTGCTGTCACGTCTCCCCTGGTCCTTCTTTTCATTAAATTAGACATACCCAGTTCCTGCAACTGTTCTTCATGTTTCTTTTTTTTAAAAAATATACTTTATTAAGTTTTTATACATACAAGAATTTACATTTCTATTTACATCGGATATGCAGTGTTTATATATATATATACATAATATTACCTGGTGTCACTTTTGCTATTTGTTATTGTTTATTTAACACACCTTTTACTCCTGTTTTGATTTTATCGTTCATCCATTCGTATCACCTTTCCCACACAGTATAATAATCAGTTTTCATCGTTATTTATTTCATGAGTTAATTTACTCATCTCTGCGCACTCTAGTACCTTCCTAAATATAAGTTCTTCTGGTGGCAGGTTCTTTCTCTTTCCAGTATTGAGCATAGGCCAACCTAGCAGCTGTGGTTATGTGTATTATTAAGTGGGTCTTTTTCTTTCCAAGTCTCTTCTTCACTATTCCCAGGAGAAATAATTCCGGTGTCAGCTCTACCTCTTCTCTAATTATTTCTTGTAACCATCTCCCAATATTTTTTCGCTTCAGGGCATGTCCACCACATGTGAAAGAAGGTGCCCTGACCCAGTTCCTGCAATCATTCTTCATATGTTTCAGCCTCCAGTCCCCTAATCCTCTTGGTTGCTCTTCTCTGCACTCTTTCTAGAGTCTCCACATCTTTGTTTACATCTTAGTGACCAAAACTGGATGCAGGATTCCACATGTGGCCTTACCAAGGCCTTATAAAGTGGTATTAACCCTTCATGTGGTATTAATACTTCACCTATTTTTGGAGGATGACTTAAAGATAAAAGATTGCTTTCAGTGGGCGCTCCATCACTGGAGATTTTAAAAGAAGAGACTGGACAGTCACTTGTCTGAAATGGTGTAGTAGGATCTCCTGCTTGAGCAAGGGGCTGGACCTCCAAAGTCCCTTCCAGCTCTATTCGGATTCTAAATTCCGTTTTTTTAATAATACATTTTGCACTTTAAAAAAAAATAAAAATGAATGCATTAAAAAAAAGAAACAAAGAAAGTGAAAAAATAGAAAAGAAAAAGAGGAAAAGAAAAATAACAACAGTACAGATAGTCAGTGCTTTACAATGGTTCATTTAGTGATTGAAATTACATCAGCACTGGGAAAAAAAGCGACTTATGACCATTTTTCACACTTACAACAGTTGCAACATCCTCGCAGTCATGTGATTGAAATTTCAGGCCCTTGGGAACTGACTCGTATCTACGACAGCTTGCAGTGTCCCGGGTTCCTGAGATTTCCCCTTTTGCAACCTTCTGACAAGCCAAGCCCATGGGGACGCCAGATTCGCTTAACAACCCTGTTACTAAGTTAACAACACCAGCGATTCACTGAACAAGTGTGCTAAGAGAGGTCGTGCAATGGGACAAAGTTCACTTCACAACGGCCTGGCTTAGCAGTGGAAATCTTGCTCCATCGTGGACGCAACTTGAGGAAGCACCTGTATGTCAAGAAGTGTCTTCCCACCTGAATTGCAAGTACAAATGATTTCAGCAAATTACCGCCTTCCCTTCAACGATGACAAGTGAATCTCTTATTCCATCTCTTATCACTGCCGAAGTTGGGAAGCATGGCTCTAAAGATAAATATTTCAGATGAGCAAAGAGACTTTCATCAGAAAGCAACTTTAAAAAGTGGAGGGGAATCGTAGTGTGTCCCCCTCTCATAATTTACTTTCGTTGTGGCCTGTCGGCCATCAGCCCCTCCAGCAGCTGAATCAGAGGAGGAGGAGGCGTGGGAGTCAGAGTCACCATCAAGGCAACCTGAGAGCTCCGAGGAGAAAGAGGGAATGGAGCTGGCAGAGAAAGAGAGAGAGAGGCAGAGCCAGGGCTGTCTGTCAGCCCTCAGATGGAGAGTGTTGTGGCTCCGTTCCCTGAGCCTGGATTATCAGCAGGAGAGGACTCCGAGAGTGAAGGAAAGGAGTTGGCAAGGCCTCTTTCTCCAGGACCTTCCTCTCTGGCAATGCCTCCGGAGGACACAGAAGGCCAAGAGATAGGCCAAGCACGTCCACACAGCCACAGGTGGACAATAATGAGGAAGATGAGTCTTAGCTGGACCCTCGGCAGCATCGCAAAGATAAGCATGCACAGCAGAGGAAGAGGTGTGCGAGGCATTAGGCTGAGTCACTGGACCACACCCCACAGGGTATAAAAGGAGGTGTGGTGGCCGTTCAAGCTCTGTGATGAGCAAAAACTGGAAATAACTCATCCTCTTTGTGTGCTGGAACTTTGCCTGACTTATCGGACTGAATTCGAACTAATCTCTTTGTTATTGTGAGTAAAGATTATTGGCAGCCAGCCACTGGGTTGCTGCCAACTTTGTCATCAAAGAATCTTTTGCGTGTTGGCTTATTAACTCTTGGCCATCTGTGGGGGTGCGTGTATGAGATGGGGACAGAACAGAGAGTCAACAGGCCCCAGGTCTGTAGGTGGCTGATGAGGAAGAGGAGGAACAGCTGGGTCTAGTGCCTGATGTGCAGAAAGCAAAGGAGAGGAGAGCAGTGGAAATCTATGGGATGGTCCTTGGGATGGAAGAGCCATGGCAGCTAGCGAAGCCCCACCCTAGCTCTGGGGATAAAGCTAGGAGGCGGAAACAAATAGATGTGGCAGACAACTATTCATCTCCCTGCTGTACTGAGTTATTAGCCTGCTTGAGAGAGAAACTTTTTGCCGTGTGTGTGTGTGCTTCCAATAAAGGAATGCGTTCACGTCCGAGGGTTCGTCGTGGTTGGGGAGCTGGGTCAGAACAGCTTTCACCTTGTCAACCCCATTCCGTCCATCTGAACGATCCCTTTAAAGGACACCCGGAGATGGATCTCCCATCCTCCGCTAATTCCTCTGTCTTTTAACTTTTAAGTATGTTAATGCATCTTGAATTAATTTCCATGCTGTTAAAGTACAAGCTGGACTCATAAAAGTGACAAGTTGACTTTTTCAGGGAGAATGATGTCGGGCTCATGAGCAATGGCAGCGTAAATGAAAATTAGCCACAAGACAATGTTAATTATGCTTTATCCATTAACGGGAAGGTAATTGAACCGTTCGGGGTTTTTTTCCGCCGCGAAAGGGAAAACCCCGCCTGCTTCTCGTAAAGGGGGGGACGGTGGCCTTTAATGTGCTAATTAAAGTCAAAGCATTGCAACGCTATTTGTGAGATAGGATATACCTGTTCAGTGTGGAGCCGTTCCAGAAAACGACTGCCGGGATGACGAAGTCTTGAAGGACTCTTTCAAATAGAGCTTATGCAACTAAACACCAGGATGGATGGTGGAGAATCTTGTTAGGAGTAAGTTTGGAAGTTGCCCAGAGTCGTTTTGGAGTTCGGTGGCTACTCAACCTACTAAATAAATATCCTGATTGTCCAAGAACATTGGAAAAAACGTCAGAAAATTCATCTCTTCTCCCTGGGTGGCCCTTAACATCTTTGGATTTAGAGATGGCTGCTCTATTTACCTGCCAGGCTAATGGCATTTACAAGACCAATCAAAGCTCTCACTGTCCAGGGAGATTCTCAACCATCCAGGTGATGGTGGCCCCAAAGGTTCTTTTTGCAAAAGAACCTTTGCAAAACTGGACTTTCTTGGGCTTGTTCTTTTTCTTCTTCTTCTTTGAGTTGAAAAATTCCTGCATTCTGACACAGTTGGAGGATCTTGGATGAGAAGCGAAATGTGTTCAAAGGGGAAAAAAATTAAACGAACAAACAAGTCCAGTTGCCTTCTGGAAAAAGGACCTTTGGGATAATCAAAGCTTATAGAATAGAATAGAATAGAATAGAATAGAATAGAATAGAATAGAATAGAATAGAATAGAATAGAATATGGAATGGAATGGAATGGAATGGAATGGAATGGAATGGAATGGAATGGAATGGAATAGAATAGAATAGAATAGAATAGAATAGAATAGAATAGAATAGAATAGAATAGAATAGAATAGAATAGAATAGAATATGGAATGGAATGGAATGGAATGGAATGGAATGGAATAGAATAGAATAGAATAGAATAGAATAGAATAGAATAGAATAGAATAGAATAGAATAGAATAGAATAGAATAGAATAGAATAGAATAGAATATGGAGTGGAGTGGAGTGGAGTGGAGTGGAGTGGAGTGGAGTGGAGTGGAGTGGAGTGGAGTGGAGTGGAGTGGAGTAGAATAGAATAGAATAGAATAGAATAGAATAGAATAGAATAGAATAGAATAGAATAGAATAGAATAGAATAGAATAGAACAGAACAGAACAGAACAGAACAGAACAGAATAGAATGTAGAATGTAGAATGTAGAATGTAGAATGTAGAATGTAGAATGTAGAATGTAGAATGTAGAATGTAGAAGAGAAGAGAAGAGAAGAGAAGAGAAGAGAAGAGAAGAGAAGAGAAGAGAAGAGAAGAGAAGAGAAGAGAAGAGAAGAGTAGAGTAGAGTAGAATAGAATATGGAATGGAATGGAATGGAATGGAATGGAATAGAATAGAATAGAATAGAATAGAATAGAATAGAATAGAATAGAATAGAATAGAATAGAATAGAATAGAATAGAATAGAATAGAATAGAATTGGAAGAGATCTTGGAGGTCTTCTAGCCCAACCCCTGCTTAAGCCCCACTTCAGACACTTTTGTTGAAGTGGATAGAATCTCTGTCAGTTCAGCTATGTCAATCTGGCACTTTTGAGATGCGTTGAGACTCCGATCATTGTCTAGAAAAAGTCCTGGATATTTGGTCCAGGGTTTCTTACAAAGTGTCAGTGGAGATTCTCAGTCATCCAGGACATGGTTGTCCCCAAGATGCTTTTTGCAAAAGGTAACTGGAGTTTCTTTGTTTTTCCTTGAAGAGGTTTCGCTTCTCATCGGAGAAGCTTCTTCAGTTCTGGAGAACAGTACAGGTTTACAAGATCGGGTTCTTTAAGCCAAGAATTACTTCTTTTTTTAAAAAAAAAATCCTCTTTTTCATATTCTCTCATGGTGCTGAATCATTTTGGAACTACTAGAGATACTTTATACTGTAATATCATGCCTGGGCAAGACATGGTTTAAAAATGAGTGATATTCTTGTAGTTTGGCTGATAATTCTTTGGACTGCCATAAAAATTGTGACAGAAACATTGAAGGAAACCTGGAGACGGTTGTGTGCAATATGGCATTCTAATTAAAACTTTCTAGCTTGCTTTTATTTGGGTTTTATTTAACAAAAAAAAAAAGCAGGCTACTAATTTACAGACGCAGAGATTTATAGGTTTATAACAGCTTAGCTTTGAAGTCCCAAAGATGCTTTTAAAAGGCATCTGGGCTTCCTTTGTTTTTCCTTGAAGACATTTCGCTTCTTATCCAAGAAGCTTCTTCAGTTCTGTCCTTCAGTTCTCCAATTCTCCAGAATTGCTCCAGTTGAGAATGGCTCCAGAAGAGCCGAGGTGGCCCAGTGGTTAGAGTGTTGTACTGCAGCTACTTCAGCTGACTGCTAGTTCAGCAGATCAGCAGATCAAATCTCACCGGCTCAAAGTTGACTCAGCCTTCCGAGGTGGGTAAAATGAGGACCCAGATTGTTGGGGGCAATATTGTTGTGGCTCCGTTGCCTGAGCCTGTGTCATCGGCAGATGCAGACATTGAGAGTGAGGGGAAGGAGTTGGCAAGGCCTCCCTCTCCAGGACCCTCCTCTCTGGTAATGCTTCCAGAGGACACCGAAGGCCAAGAGATAGGCCCAGAGCCAAGCAGAACCACGCAGCCACAGGTGGACAGTAACGAGGAAGATGAGTCTTGGCTGGACCCTCGGCAGTGTCACAGAGATAAGCGCGCGCAACAGAAGAAAAGGCTTGCCGGGGATTAGGCTGAGTCACTGGATCACACCCCACAGGGTATAAAAGGGGGTGAGTTAGCCATTCAGACTCTGTGATGGACAAAACTAACTACTATCGAGTCACATTGCATCTTTGGAAACAGCAATATTGGCCTTGGAATTATTCTTACGAACTGGACAATTCTTCAACGTGGGTATTTTGTTTGTTGATAAAAGTTCTTGGCAAGCAAAATTGGTTGTCTGCCAGTTTATTTAACCCCCGGCTGTCTGTCTCTGTGTGTGAGAGAGACAGGGACAGAACAAATATGCTATTTAGTATACTGTTGATCGTTGTAACCCACCCAGAGTCCTCGGAGAGTGGGCGGCATAGAAATATGATTAATAAACATTTTCAAGGAAAAAACAAAGAAAATAAAGCCACTTTTACAAAATTGGCTTTTATAAAAGCCACTTTTGGGGACTTCTACAAAGCTTCGAGTGGCCAAAACCCAACCCCGAAGAAACATCTGCCCCAACAGAAAAAAATTCTGCTAATGGTTCCACCCTGAAACAGCCTTGTCCACCTTCTCTTTTGCAAATCGAAATATCAGATCAACAGCTATAATAATATTAACTGACATTCCGCCAAAAAACATAAAAGAAAACGTCTTTATATATGAAAAAGTAATATGAGCCAAATAGATTCTCGCCGTTGGTTCCTTTGGGAGATGGAGGGGAGGAGGGGAAAAAAAAAACACCCTTAGTTATTTCACTGTGGGCAAAATTTCTATTTGCATTTAAATTGACATCAAACAGTAGATGAAGATTCTAAAAATGTATCTCCCGCCTTACCTGCGAACTGCATGAACAAAATTTCATTATGGGCTGCTATTTTCCCTTAATACAAATTTGGATCCCCCGGCAGCTTCAATAAAGCCATCCGTTATCAGCTGAAAAATACTCATCTCCCAAAATCAGGTTCTTAAGATTCTCCAAGATTCAAGGAGGATTTGGAACCGTTTTCTGCCCCAATTTTTACGACAGGCACGTCAGCTGACGAACCCCATAACTTCTAACTCCGTACCAAAAAAGTTGCCGAGATTCTAGAACAGTGTTTCTCAACCTTGGTAGCTTGAAGATGGGTGGACTTCAACTCCCAGAATCCCCCAGCCAGCGCTGCTGGCTGGGGGATTCTGGGAGTTGAAGTCCACTCATCTTCAAGCTACCAAGGTTGAGAAACACTGCTCTAGAAAGAGTGCAGAGAAGAGCAACAAAAATGATGAACGGGCTGAAGCAGGGAATAGTAGTAAGTAAGTAAGGGAATAGTAGTAATGAAGTAGTAATGAAGTAGTCCACCCATCTTCAAGCTTCCAAGGTTGAGAAAGAGTGCAGAGAAGAGCAACAAAAATGATGAACGGGCTGAAGCAGGGAATAGTAGTAAGTAAGTAAGGGAATAGTAGTAAGTAAGTAGTAATGGAGTAGTCCACCCATCTTCAAGCTTCCAAGGTTGAGAAACACTGCTCTAGAAAGAGTGCAGAGAAGAGCAACAAAAATGATGAACGGGCTGAAGCAGGGAAGAGTAGTAAGTAAGTAAGGGAATAGTAGTAAGTAAGTAGTAATGAAGTAGTCCACCCCTCTTCAAGCTTCCAAGGTTGAGAAACACTGCTCTAGAAAGAGTGCAGAGAAGAGCCACAAAAATGATGAACGGGCTGAAGCAGGGATGGGATGTTAATTTTAATCTGATTCACTGAATTGGTTGTTGCAAGGAGTGGCTCACTGTGCCCGCCCCTCCTAGGAGTCTCCACGCAGCCCGTTTTGGATGCCAGGTAAGTTAAGGGCCCAGCCGCTGGAGGCTAAAATGCATGACAAATGCATGTTACAGGAACTGGGAATGTTTAGTCTAATGAAAAGAAGGGCTAGGGGTGACGTGACAGCACCGTTCCAACATACGAAGGGCTCCTACAAAGACGAGAGGGTCAAATTATTTACCAAAGCACCAATAGGCAAGACGAGAAACAATTGGAAACTAACCAAGGAGAGAAGAAGCAGCGAAGAACTAAGGAGACATTTCCTAATGGTGAGAGCAATCAACCAGTGGAAAAAGCTTGCCTTCAGAAGCTGTGAGTGCTCCATCACTGAAAGCTTTCAAAAAGAGACTGGACAAGCATTTGTCTGAAATCATATATAGGTCTCTTCATCGAGCAGGAGGTTGGACAAGAAGACCTCTGAGGTCCCTTCCATTACTCTACTCTACTCTACTCTACTCTACTCTACTCTACTCTACTCTACTCTACTCTACTCTACTCTACTCTACTCTACTCTACTCCACTCCACTCCACTCCACTCCACTCCACTCCACTCCACTCCACTCCATCTCTTCTCTTCTCTTCTCTTCTCTTCTCTTCTCTTCTCTTCTCTTCTCTTCTCTTCTCTTCTCTCCTCTCCTCTCCTCTCCTCTCCTCTCCTCTCCTCTCCTCTCCTCTCCCCTTCCCTTCCACCCCATTCCATTTTATTCCCCTTCATTCTTCTCTGCTTCTACTAGTCCCATTCTCCACCTCCTCTTCTCCCTTTCCTTTCCCTTCTCCTTCTCCTTCTCCTTCTCCTTCTCCTTCTCCTTCTTCTCCTGTTCTGTTCTGTTCTGTTCTGTTCTGTTCTGTTCCGTTCCACTCCATTCCATTCCATTCCATTCCATTCCATTCCATTCCATTCCATTCTCCTTCACTCTTCTCTGCTTCTACTAGTCCCATTCTCCTCCTTCTCCTTCTCCTTCTCCTTCTCCTTCTCCTTCTCCTTCTCCTATTCTGTTCTGTTCTGTTCTGTTCTGTTCTGTTCTGTTCTGTTCTGTTCTGTTCTGTTCTGTTCTATTCTATTCTATTCTATTCTATTCTATTCTATTCTATTCTATTCCATTCCATTCCATTCCATTCCATTCCATTCCATTCCCAGAGTTTATAGGCTCAGAGGAGAAAATGGACCCTGCTTTCCTTTCTTTTTTTAATTGATTGGGAAAACGGATCGGAGATAATATGGATGCTCAGATTGATTGCAGGCTATTGAAAAATATCTGTGCGTAACAAAAGTGTTTGAGCGAGTCCCAGATCGATGTGCTCACTTCACGTTATTGAATCAGTTGGGTGCTCCAAATCAGCCGGAATCACACTGCATTGATTTAGACCGTCAAAGATTTGGAAGGGGAGGGTGCACAACGATGCAGAAATATGGGATGGAAGAAGAAAAGATGACGTATGCCACCATCTTGCCACAATAAAAGGGAAATGCATCCATCCATCCTTCTATCATCTATCTATCTATCTATCTATCTATCTATCTATCTATCTATCTATCTATCTATCTATCTATCTATCTATCTATCTATCTATCTATCTATCTATCTACCTACCTACCTACCTACCTACCTACCTACCTACCTACCTATCTATCTATCTATCTATCTATCTATCTATCTATCTATCTATCTATCTATCTATCTATCTATCTAAGGTGGTAGCTTAGAAACTAGAAATTGTGAGTTCTAGTTCTGCCTTATGAATGAAAGCTGGCTGGGTGACTTTGGGCTGATCCCTCTCTCTCTCAGACCAACCCACCTCACAGGATTGTTGTTGTGGGGCAAATAGGAGGAGGAAGGAAGGAGGAATAGGTATGTTCATCACCTTAAGTTACTTATAAAGTAATAAAGGCAGGATAAAAATCTATCCATCCATCCATCAATCCATCCATCTATCTCCCTGCTAAAGTTTGATAAAAATCTATCAATCATCTGTCTGTCCGTCTCTCTCTCTCTCTCTCTCTCTCTCTCTCTCTCTCTCTCTCTCTCTCTCTCTCTCTCCCTGTCTCTCTGTCTATCTATCTATCTGTCTGTCCATTATCTATCTATCTATCTATCTATCTATCTATCTATCTATCTATCTATCTATCTATCTATCTATCTATCTATCATCTATCTATCTATCTATCTATCTATCTATCTATCTATCATCTATCTCCCTGCTAAAGTTTGATAAAAAATCTATCATATGTCTGTCCATCTCTCTCTCTCTCTCTCTGCCTCTCTCTGTGTCTATTTCTCTCTCTCTGCCTGTCTCTCTGTCTATCTATCTGTCTGTCCGTCCATTATCTATCTATCTATCTATCTATCTATCTATCTATCTATCTATCTATCTATCTATCTATCTATCTATCTATCTATCTATCTATCTATCTCCCTGCTAAAGTTTGATAAAAAATCTATCTATTATATGTCTGTCCATCTCTCTCTCTCCCTCTCTCTCTCTCTCTCTCTCTCTCTCTCTCTCTCTCTCTCTCTCTCTCCCTATCTATCTATCTATCTATCTATCATCTATCTATCTATCATATCTATCTATTTATCTTATCATCTCCCTGCTAAAGTTAAACAGCTTACAAAGCATCCTAGCAATTAAACCTCTCAAGAGCATACAAAATTAAGTACACAGTCTTCTGCCTGTTTTGCTAACAGTAGATATATAATGATTGAACAGACTCTCAAAACATTAAGCATATTTCCGTCTGAATTTGTCTGCAAATATCCAGAGGGTTAAAACGAGGCCGTCGTTTATATAGTAAGCCAGCAGATGGCACTCAGTTTTATCGTTGGAAGCGAGACACCAGACTGTTGACCAACTCAATCAAAAATGCATTTGATTGGAGTCAGAATTCCTAGAAATATATGGTCTAGCTAGGCAGAGGTTTTTTTTTTCTTCCCCTCCTCCAATAATTATCCAGCATTTTGCTTAAGGCAATTATTTCCGAGCCACTAAGAAATATCAAGGGGGAAGGAAGATGTGTGTTTTTTAATATTATCAAGATTATTTTAAATTATAATCAGAAGCTTGGCTGGTGGCTATTACGGGAGAGAGAGAAAGAGGCAGCTTCTCTTTTCTTCTAATGTGGATAGAGAGGGAGTTAAATGTGTCCCTTCTCATTAGCTCTGAAAAAGCACAGACCGGAGAAAGCTGAACCATGCGGAGAAGGAATAAGTCACCCAAGGCTCCTTGTTCTCTGTCTCTCTCCTGTGTTTGTCCTCTGTTTGATGCTCTTCAACTCCAGTTTAATTAGAAGGACGTAAAACAGATTGGCTGTTTATCCAGTTCAGTGTTCTCAACTGCCTGAACTTCTTTGGTATTCCAGGATGTGAGATTTGCCCCGTTCTGCTCGGAGTTGCCCAGAATGAAATCTGGGGACTCCGGGCCGCTTGTTTGACGGATTTCCTGCCCAGCCATGCAGAATCCTTTCTCTCTCTCCCTCCCCAAGGGCCACGTGTAGATTTAATTGACTTGCTCAATTGGATTAATTCATCCAATCCAATCCAATCCAATTCAATCAGTTGAGTTGTTTGGGATTACCAAATTAAATCACTGGACTTGACTCCTTGTTTAATTCTCAGGAACTGTATGTGGGTCCACTCGAAAAATCCAGTGTAAATATGAGACAGTTTTTCAGCTGACTTGGGGAACCCTGCTACAGAGTCTTATATGTTCCAACGGATGCCCTAATTAAATCATGAGATGAACAGGCTAACATTGGAATTAAAATGAAGAGGGGAAACGGAATACTATCTGGTCTGGGACACATGGCATAAATGGTTAGAGAATAGAAGCAAATGTTAAATACAAAGGTAATTTAAGAAGTACACTAAAACTCAAAGGCAATGTATATAGTTAAAGGAAAAATAAGGAAAGCAATTGTTACGTATGTATGAGTATTATTGATACTGGAGCACTGAAAAGATTGAATATGTGATATAAAATGATGAAGTATGTTCAATAAAAATAATTTTTTAAAAATAAATAAATCCTGAGCCTCAAGCCAAGCTTCAAAAGAAATCAAAAGAAAATAAATAAATCAGGAGCTTCATGTCCGCATGTTCCCAAGTGAAGCCAGCTCTGGCCCTATATAATTTATGGCCCATTTATGACCCTGTTTCCCCCCTCCACCCAGGGTGTGTCATCAATCATATTCACCAATGGAACAATTTTGTAGGTTGTAGAGGTCACTCCCCACTGGCTGCTGTGGGTAACTCTGAGATACAGCCTTGAGAAAAATAAGCATGGAATGTGCATCTGTCTTTGGCTGCTGTGCCATTTCTCTGGTTTCCCATCCCCCCTAGGCCTATGGCAACTCGAGAGCAGGCCAGGGATGCCTTGCGAGTTGACAGCTTGGTCCTTTCTCTTTCTGTTTTTTTACCTTTCTCCTTTTATTAAAATGGTAGGAAAAGATCTCTTAATCAGATTCCAGGAATAAAAAGAAGGCCGCTAACTTAGGAAAGCAAACAGAGTCAACCAATCTTTTCTGGATAATTCAAGTTCCTAAATCAGCACCAAAGAGACGGACATCTCCACAACCTACGACAACTAATGATGTATGTTGTTTCATCTCTAGATCTCTAATGCACAAAATCATACAAGGCTATATCTTCACAACACATGTAGCCGGTATTGCTCAGTTATGGCAATAAATAAACAAGTGACAGGCTTTCAATAACACATTGGGTTCTGAACTATGGTTTAAAAAGTAAACGGGTTGGGTTTGTATAATGTGGGAAGCCCCAAAGGAACCATTAGGTTGAAATCACGTTGAGCGAACTCTGTCTTAGCTCAATAAAGCTTCTGATATGATAGGCTGTAAGAAGAGGATGATCAACAGCAATGGATGGACTCAGTGACAATGGTGATGGATGAACTGGTGAGAAACTCGAAAGGACCAAATTAGGAATAGAACATCATGGAGAACATCTAGCTATGTGGTCATGAGAAGTCAAAACCAGCCTGATGATACAGAGTCAAGCACTCAGTTAATCAATCGATGTTACAGTTTGGCATTAAAAGTTCTTTCAGCTCTTTGTCTATCCAGTGGCTTCCATAAACCTTGGTGGATTGAAACCAATCTTAAAACATTCAGCAGAATTCATAATTGTTAGGAGGGAGCCTCTGACATTACGAACCACAGAGCCATCTCACTGAATCATCCTTCTCTTTAGACCCTCAGGCCCATCGATCCAACCAGATTTTGAGAGACTCTTGATATACGTATGTGCGCAAAGGTGTGCCTGCATGTGTGAATGTGAATGTGAATACAACTGAGAGAGTCCAGAGATAGTTTACGAGAATCCTCCATTCCTCTATCTGCAATAAAATACCTTATGCCACCAGACTTCAAATTTTGGGCTTAAGACAATTTAGAACTATGCTGACTTCGGTCTGACCTAAGCATAGTACATAACATTACCGTATTTTCCGGCGTATAAGACGACCCTCCTCAGAGCCATTTAAGGCTCGTCAGAGCCTTATGGGCTGGTCTGCCTGGTTACAGGAGAATGAGACCCGGCGTATAAGACGACCCCTGACTTTTGAGAAGATTTTGGTGTGTTAGAAAGTAGTCTTATACGCAGGAAAATACAGTATCTGCTACAATGTCCTACCTGTCAATGACTACTTCAGCTTCAACCACAACAAATGCACGAGCAAACAATAGATACAAACTCAAGATAAACCGCTCCAAATTCGATTGCAGAAAATACGACTTCAATAACAGAGTGGTCAATGCCTGGAATGCACTACCTGACTCTGTGGTTTCTTCCCCAAACCCCCAAAATTTTAACGTTAGACTGTCTACTGTCAACCTCACCCCATTCCTAAGAGGTCTATAAGGGACATGCATAAGCACAACAATGTGCCTTCCGTCCCTATCCTAATATCCCTTTTTATTCTTACTCTTTTCATGTATTCAAATTATGTTTATACTTTTACCTGTTATCCTGTTTCCCCTAAAATAAGACACCCCCTGATAATAAGACCAATCAGGCTTTTGAGTGCATGCGCTAAAATAAGCCCTCCCTGAAAATATTTAAATGCATGCGCAGCTGGTCCTCCCCCATTTCCTCTGGTCAGGGTTAGGGAGTCAGAGCTGGGAATCAGGTAAAATGGCAAGATGAGCCCCGTCTTGCTCCATGCACCCCAGAATAATAAGAGCTCCTTGAAAATATGGCCAAGCACTTATTTCGGGGTTCAAAAAAAAATATAAGACAGGGACTTATTTTCGGGAAAACATGTTCCCCGAAAACATGTTGCCTGCCGGTTGTTTTTTTTTTAAAACAAGCCACGAGAACCAGCTGCCCTGAGGTCAAGACAAAAAGAAAAAAAAAACCCCAGAAAATCATTTTTTACATTTAATTATGCTGCTTTGGTTATACATGAATGATATCACTGCGCTAATGTAAACCACCAGGAGCCCAACTGGCTGCGGAAAATGATAAAAAAAATACTTTCTACAAACCCACAAGAAAAGAATTGTGTGCAGTAATCCAATTTCTTTCTTTGTGTGTGTGTGTGTGTGTGTGTGCACTTTTTGGATCTCAATACGTTTCTTGATTCAACTGTGTGATAAATGCAACTTGCCACTGGATACACCCTTCACCACAGCATGTCTACGTTATCGGCGACGGGCTTGTTGTTGTGTGTATTAATTTGTGAATGTGTGGGTGTGTGTGAGAGAGAGAGAGATGGAAGATGATAAATTACATTCGAGCTGGGTTTCAGGTGGGAACAGATGAAAATATGGATTTTAAATCATTAATAACTCCCTCCTTAAGTCTGCGTGATTCAGAATCCCTAATTCCCTGATGACAGTTGGAGGGGAAGGGAGAATAATTTGGCCCCAAATTGGGAGGTAGCGAAAATTGCATATCTTACTTTGCATCTTACCTGCCTGGCTTCAGGAAACGAACGAAACCAAGCTCCCTGGTTAGAAAATTATGACTGCATAATGAACACCCCCCACACACAGGTGTACTACAAGGAGGAGGAGGGTTGATTTATAAGGATGGCAATGGAGGTCGTTCCTCTTGGAAATATTCTCGCCTCCTGCTTTGTTTCTGGCGCAGGGAAAGAAAACATTAGTTTATCTCCCCAAATGCCTATATATCTGTGTTTTAATTCTTTCCCTTGGAAAACACACACACACACCCACACCCACACACACACACTTATGAAAACCAGATCTTCTCTCACTGTTCTTGTGCAAAGCTCAGATGGAGACAAGCCCCTTCATAGAAAACAGCCTCCCCCTCCCACTTCAATTGGAAAAAATTGGAAACAGTGGTGAAATCCAATTTTTTTTTACTACTGGTTCTGTGGGCGTGGCTTGGTGGGCGTGGCAGGGGAAGGGTACTGCAAAATCTCCATTCCCACTCCACTTCAGGGGAAAGGATATTGCAAAATCTCCATTCCCACCCCACTCCAGGGAAAAGGATATTGCAAAATCCCCATTCTCATTCCATTCAGGGGTCAGCTAGAGGTGGTATTTGCCGGTTCTCCGAACTACTCAAAATTTCCACTACCGGTTCTCCAGAACATGTCAGAACCTGCTGGATTTCACCTCTGCCTGGAAAGTAACTTGACATCAGGTCAGATTAATCCAGGACTGCTCACCCCATATGGCTAAAAATGCCTGGGATTGAACTCAAGGCTCATGAGAATTTATAATCCAGCCACCGATGACCCAAGAAGCATCACCTGAATCATGCAAAAAAGTTCTTGCATTCGCCCCACACCTTTCCCAGTTCCATCTCTCCAGTACGCTGTAGTTATTTTTTTTTTATTAAAATAACCTGCTCTCACATTGGAATCTTAAAGTTTAAAGACATAATGCCGTGTGAATATACCATGTGTACCTACTGTATGTATCCGCATTCACTCAAATCCATCCATTCCTGGATGAAGGTTCTTGAAGGTTGTCATACGTTAGTAGTTAGATACTTTGGGACTTCGGAAGGGGAAGGAAGGACGAGCCCAAAGTCCTTTAGGTAACTTCTGTACCTGAGAGGGGACTTTAACTTGGGTGACTCCCAGGCCAATCCAGCAACAACTCTTAAGAGTTTGACTGAGCAGAGGAGGGGGAGGGGTCTGGATCAAGGTCTCCTAAAAAGCTTCCATGATTGAGAAGACATTAGACCTTGGATCACTCAACTCTTAGTCCAGTACCTTCACCATTACAATATAATATACCATTTCTACATAGGGATAGATGGATGATGACAGGCAGACAGAGATAGAAAGATATAGATAGATAATGATAGATGATAGATAGATAAAAGATAGATAGATAGAGAGAGAGAGAGAGAGAGAGAGAGAGAGAGAGAGAGAGAGAGAGAGAGAGAGAGAGATAGATAGATAGGTGGGTGGAGAGATGGAGAGATGATAGATAAACAGACAGACAGGTAGATAGACAGAGAAAGATATAGGTAGATAATGATAGATGGTAGGTAGATAGGTAGGTAGGTAGATGATAGATAGATAGACAGACAGACAGACAGATATAGGTAGATAAAGATAGACGGTAGATAGGTAGATAGGTAGATAGGTAGATAGGTAGATAGGTAGATAGATAGATGATGGATGGATGGATGGATGGATGGATGGATGGATGGATGGATGGATGGATGATAGATAAACAGGCAGGCAGGCAGGCAGGCAGGCAGACAAAGATATAGGTAGATAATGATAGGTAGGTAGGTAGGTAGGTAGGTAAGTAGATAGACAGTCAGACAGACAGACAGATAGATATAGAAAGATATAGGCAGGCAAGCAGACAGACACAGAAAGATATAGGTAGATAATGATAGATACATAGACAGACAGACAGACAGACATAGAAAGATATAGGTAGATAATGATATATGATAGATAGACAGACAGACAGATAGATAGACACAGAAAGATATAGGTAGATAATGATAGATAGATAGATAGATAGATAGATAGATAGATAGATAGATAGATAGATAGATAGATAGATAGATAGATAGATAGATGATAGATGATGGATGGATGGACGGACAGACATAGAAAGATATAGGTAGATAATGATAGATGATAGATAGATAGACAGACAGACAGACAGATATAGGTAGTTAATGATAGATAGATGATAGATAGATGATAGATAGATAGATAGATAGATAGATAGATAGATAGATAGATAGAAAGATAGATAGAGATAGATAGATAGATAGATAGATAGATAGATGATAGATAGATAGATAGATAGATAGATAGATAGATAGATAGATAGATAGATAGATAGATAGATAGATAGATAGATGATAGATAGATAGATAGGCAGGCAGGCAGGCAGCTGGCTGGTTGGCTGACTTCAGGAATGATGGAGGGAGGAAAAATTAAACAGGCTGAGGGACAATGCCCACTACTTAAGAACACAGCCACTTGCTAAAGCTTTTTGGAACAGAACAGAATAACAGAGTCGGAAGGGACCTTGGAGGTCTTCTAGTCCAACCCCCTACTCAAGCAGGAGACCCTATATACCATTCCGGACAAATGGCTGTCCAATCTCTTCTTGAAAAAAAACCTCCAGTGATGAAGCACCCACAACTTCTGGTGGCCAGCTGTCCCACTGGCTAACTGTCCTCCCTGTCAGGAAGTTTCTCCTTAATGCCAGGTTGCTTCTCTCCTTGATGACTGTCCATCCAGCTGCTTCTTTATTTATTTTATTTTTATTTTTATTTGATTTATATGCCGCCCTTCTCCGGAGACTCAGGGTGGCTTACAGTGCGTTAAGCAATAGCCTTCATACTTTTGTATATTTATATTTATACAAAGTCAGCTTATTGCCCCCACAAACTGGGCCCTCAATTTACCCACCTTAGAAAGGATGGAAGGCTGAGTCGACCTTGAGCCTGGCTAGGATTGAACTCAGAGAAATTACAGGCAGCTGGTGTTAATTGCTGCCTTTAGTAGGAGGCATTAGCCCTCTACGCTACACAGGCTCAAATCTTGTCTTGCTTCCTGGTGCTTTTCCATATTATATCCCACATAATTTTTAGAACATCACCGTCTCCTTCCAATAGACCCTCCGTTACGCATGCAAAGCTCAGCATACTTAATGGTTCTTGCACACAGTCTGAAGCCGGGAGATTTAGAACCCGTTGCATAGCAGGGGTTAAAAAAAAAAACTGGCTGCATCTCAAGGTAGTAAGTTTTGCAGAATTTTACTGCGCATTGGGGATTCTCTACTATTTCAATACAGCTACCCAGGGGTGGGGGGTGGGGGGGAATGCTAGGGAAAAAGTAGTATTTTTTTTCTCCCCCCCCCCCTCCCCAGCCTTCTCTTCAAATTTACATTTTTATCGGCGCCTACTATTTTGTCTCGTGAAATGTCAGTGCTTTAAATCTGTTCTCCGTTGCTCGGTGCTGGATTGTGACTTAACCTTCCCTCTCCTCGCCTCACCTCAGCCGACTCCTTGCAAAACCGCGGCGGCTGAATATTCAGCAGCCAACCCAGCTGGAAGGCAAGGTGCAAGACTGTACAAAAGAGGAGGAAGGAGGAGACAGGAAGTGGGGGGGACAGACAAAAAATTGATAAAAGAACAAAGACCGCGAGCGATCGTTGGTTGGTTGACCTGAATTCTGCTTTCCTGATGAAAGAAGAATAGCGTTTATAGTTTGAAGAGGAAGTTGCATCCAGGGCCCTTCGTGCTCACTGAGCTTGGTTGTTGTTTTTTTTGTAGACGTTTCATTACCCAACTGGTTAACATTATCAGTACTAGAAGGGAGAGGAAGAGGAGGAGGAGGAGGAGGAGGAGGAGGAGGAGGCGGCCAATGACTGTGAGGTCCTTGGTGCTCTCTGAGCTTGGTTGCAGATATTTGGTGACCCAACTAGGGAATATCATCAGTTCTAGAAGGGAATGAGGTTTGAGGAGGAGGAGGAGGACTGTGGGGTTCTCGGTGATCTCTGAGCTTGGTTATTTCATTGGTTGTCTGCACTGCAAACATTTCAATACCAAACTAGACAATATCATTGATGCTAGAAGGAAATGAGATTTTGTTCCATATTTATATACTAGTGGCCTGCCCTGCCAGTGTTGGTGGGAGTAGTTGTTGGTTCCATGATTAGGCTGTTTACTGAGTTGATAGTTCCTTGATTGAGGCATCGTACCCCACAAACTGATGATGTTGCCCAGTGGGGTAATAAAGCGTCTGAAAGAAAACAACTAAGCTAAGAGAGCATCAAGGACCTCCTCCCAAGTCATCTTCTCCTTCTCCTTCTCCTTCTCCTTCTCCTTCTCCTTCTCCTTCTCCTTCTCCTTCTCCTTCTCCTTCTCCTTCTCCTTCTCCTTCTCCTTCTCCTTCTCCTCCTTCTCCTTCTCCTTCTCCTTCTCCTCCTTCTCCTTCTCCTTTTCCTTCTCCTCCTTCTCCACTCCTCCTCCTCACAATCCCCATCCCTTTCTAGCACTGATGAAGTTACCTAATTCGGCCATGAAACATCTGAGAGAAAACCACCAAGCTCTGGGAGCACCGAGGACTCCGGGTCCAATTTTTTTGGGCCAACTGATTTCATTGGTTTCAATTATTTCACACAACTTTGCAGGCTAAAGACTACCTTTGTTTTTTGTTTTTTTTAAAAAATAGCCTTTGACTGTTCTTTTCGCCTAGCGATTAAAAGACGATTATTCACCCCTGCTGTTTACAAGCATTTGCTCTTATGTGGTCGCAACGATTCCAACATCACATTTGCAAACCACCTCAAGAGGACTAGACTGACTGAGAAAGGCAAAGCCCCGGAGTTGGAAAGCAACAAAATGCATAAATACAAAAATAAAAATAAAAATCGGATGCTACGAGTTTAAAACAATAATGCACTCACTAGACTACTCCGGTTTCAACTTGTAAATGGAGAGAAAATCAAATTAATTCTACATGAAGAACGGATCTTTCCTTCGACCAAGTGTAATTTCTGTCGTATGGAGCCTGGCTTACATGTTGCCAAATTATCCAATTACTGGCTCGTTCGAATCCATCTGGGGAAGATTGTCGTGGATTGTAAATCGATAATTTCAAAAGAGATTCTAATCCTTCCCGGAAAACTCGAGAGGGAAACCATCCCACCCACCCACCCACCCAACCCCAGCGACATAAAATGTTTGATATGAAACCAAGGAGAAGAAGGCACTCGAATGGCTCCTGTTGTGTGTGTGGAAAAGAGGCACTTTATCAGATATGATGAAAGGCGAAGGAGAGAGCTCCAATGGAGCCTTCATATCTGATGGTTGAGACAGGCCCTTGGAGCTTCTGAGGAAAAAATACCTCTGTAGTTTGAGTTAAACATGAATGCGGCCCATCCTTGAAAAAACCTAGAACTGTTTGCATACTACCAGCTCTCAGTTTCCCCAAAGATGGAGGTGGGTATATAATAACTAATTTAATTTATTCATTGTATAATTTACAATGAATTTAAGATTTATAATTTAGACACTGCCGAGGCTCTGGGCAGCCTACGAAGAGACAGAAGTCAAGCTATTCTCCAAGGCACCTGAGGGCAGGACAAGAAGCAATGGGTGGAAATTAATCTATTGGTCTTCTCATCATTCCTGTTGCCCATCTCCTCCCACTTGTGACCGCACAACTGTCACTTTGTTGCTTGTAGCTTTGCAATTATTATTGATTGTTTCCTAGAATGATTTGATTGCTTATTTGTACCCTATGATTATCATTAAGTGTTGTGCCTTATGATTCTTGATGAACATATCTTGTCTTTTTATGTACACTGAAAGCATATGCACCAAAGACAAATTCCTTGTATGTCCGATCACACTCGGCCAATAAAGAATTCTATTCTATTCTATTCTATTCTATTCTATTCTATTCTATTCTATTCTATTCTATTCTATTCTATTCTATTCTATATTCCCTATTCTATTCTATTCTATTCTATTCTATTCTATTCTATTCTATTCTATTCTATTCTATTCTACTCTACTCTACTCTACTCTACTCTACTCTACTCTACTCTACTCTACTCTACTCTACTCTACTCTACTCCACTCCACTCCACTCTACTCTACTCTACTCCATTCCATTCCATTCCATTCCATTCCACATTCTATTCTATTCTATTCTATTCTATTCTATTCTATTCTATTCTATTCTATTCTATTCTATTCTATTCTATTCTATTCTATTCTAATTCTATTCCATTCCATTCCATTCCATTCCATTCCATCCCATCCCACCCCACCCCACCCCACCCCACCCCACCCCACCCCACTCCACTCCACTCCACTCCACTCCACTCTACTCTAATCAAGGAGAGAAGTAACTTAGAACTAGAACTTAGAAATTTCCTGACAGTTAGAACAATTAATCAGTGGAACGAATTGCCTCCAGAAGTTGTGAATGCTCCAACACTGGAAGTTTTTAAGAAGAGATTGGATAACCGTTTGTCTGAATTGGGGTAGAGTTTCCTGCCTACTCTGTTCTGTTCTGTTCTGTTCAATATTATAACGAAAACAGTTAAAAACTAGGATGGAAGTAATCAAAATTCAGAATTAAAAAAGGGAAGCCCCGTGGCTGTATGAGTTCTCCATGGATCCCAGGTGAGTCAAAACAAGCAGGTTTTCAAGACCAGGAGAGTGGAGGGGGGTCTACCTGTCCTCTGCGGAGGGGGAGAACATTCCAAAAGGCAGGAACAATGGAGGAGAAGGCCCTCTTCCTGGACACCTCCCACCTGTTGGAATTTTTTTAACTGATGGGGATAGGATAACAGAATAATAGTATAACAGAGTTGGAATGGATCTTGGAAGTCTTCTGTTCTAATCCTCCTGTTCAAGGAGGAGAGAGCCTGCACCAGTTTGGACCAATGGCTGTCCACTCCGGTCTCTTCTTGAAAACCTCAGATTACAGATTTACAGAGATGATCTTATAGGTCATTTGACCAACCTCCTGCCCAAGCAGGAGATTTCTGACGGATGGCGGTCCAATCTCTTCTTGAAAGCCTCCAGTGCTGAAGCTCCCACAACTTTTGAAGGCAACTTCTGTTCCATTGGTTGCTTGCTCTCACTGTCAGAAAATTCCTCCTTATTTCCAGGTTGAATCTCTCCTTGTTCAGTTTCCATCCATTCTTCCTTATCTGGCCTTCAGGTGCTTTGGAGAATAGTTTGACCCCCTCCTCTCTATGGCAGCCCCTCAAATATTGGAAGATTGCTATCCTGTCTCCCCTGGTCCTTCTCTTCACTAGACTAACCAGGCCCAGTTCCTGCAATCGTTCATCTATGTTTTAGCCTCCAGTCCCCTAAAATCATCTTGGTTGCTCTTCTCTGCACTCTTTCTAGAGTCTCAATCTCTTTTTTATAGTGTGGTGACCAAAAATGGATGCAATATCCTAGGTGTGATCTTACTAAGGATTTATAGAATGGTGTTAGTACCTCCCTTGATCTTGATTGTTTCCCTCTGTTAATGCAATTTAGGATTGCATTGGCTTTTTTTGGCTGCCGCCATGCACTGCTGGCTCATGTTTAATTAGTTGTCCACTAAGACTCCAAGATCCCTCTCCCAGTCATGCTATTAAGTCTGGTTTCACCCAGTCTCTATGTATAGTTTTGGTTTTTCTTGCCTAAGTTTAAGACTTTCCTTTTTTCTACATCAAATTTCATTGTGAGCCTTTGCTCATCTGGTAGTGTTTTCTTCCTGATCTACCTGGTAAAACTGACAGGCTGGGCCCCAAATAAGTCATCCTTCCATCTTTCAGGCAATGCCAAAAAAAAAAAAAAAAAAGGCAAAACAGAAGAGGAAATTCCTCCAGGAATGCAAAAAAATACAGGCTTTATGCCTCTTGTCTAGAGGCAGAGAGGGCCAGGGATGGCTCTGCACATCTCGGCTGCTCCAGAAATCTTCACCCCAGCCGAGCTTTAATTCATTAGTCAAGAGGTTAATTTTCTGTTTGGTCTGATTGCACTGTAAGCAGACCTCCCTGATGCATTTGGTGAAAAGAATGGGAGGACAGAAAAATAGAAAATCAATAGGTACTCTGCCATATGAAAGGGGGGGGGGGGGGGGGAGAGAGAGAGAGAGAGAGAGAGAGAGACAGACAGACAGACAGACAGAGACAGAGAGAGAGAGAGAGAGAAAGGCAGAGACAGAGTGAGAAACAAAAAGAGGGAAAGAGAAAGAAAGAGAAAAAAGAAACGAAAGAAAGAAAGAGCAAAAAAGAGAAGAGCAAAAAGAGAAGAAAGAGAAAGAGAAGAAAAGAGAAAAAGGGAGAGAGAGAGATAGGCAGAGACAGAGACAGACAGACAGACAGAGAGAGAGAAACAAAAAGAGGGAAAGAGAAAGAAAGAGAAAAAAGAAATGAAAGAAAGCAAAAAGAAAAGGAAGAGAAAAAAGAGAAAAAAGAAAAGAGAAAAAGGCAGAGAGACACACAGAAAGAGAAACAAAAAGAGGGAAAGAAAAAGAAAGAGAAAAAAGAAATGAAAGAAAGCAAAAAGAGAAGAAAAGAGAAAAAGGGAAAGAGAGAGAGAAAGGCAGAGAGAGACAAAGACAAACAGAGAGACACACACAGAGAGAAAGAAAACAGGGGGAAAGAGAAAGAAAAAAAGAAAAAATGAAAGAGCAAAAAGAGAAGAAAAAGAGAGAGAAGAGAAAAAGGGAGACAGAGACACATAGAGAGAGAAGACAATATAATTGGGGAGGGAGGAACCCACCAAGAAAACAACGCCGTGAAAGATTAAAGAACATTAAAGGAATAATTTTCTTCCTGCTTGCTCAGAAAAAAAGAGAGACCGAACCAGAGAGAAAGAGAGAGAGAGAGAGAGAGAGGGAGGGAGGGAGGGAGGGAGGGAGCCATGTCTTAATTTTGTTGGGAGAACAGCTAGCTCAGCCTTGTTTGCCAGTAATCCTAATTACCCTAGAAATACAAAGCTGGCTTATCGAGTTTGAATGGCGAATTACACGGCCCTTGCCAGGCAACTGGAAAGAGAAGCACATGTGAAGGATAATAAACGTCCTCTTTCCAACATGGATTAGAAAGGCAGCACGGCGGAGAATCTGCCTCTCTAAATCCTGGGCAAACTCAGGTCGCTGTTTATGGGTCACAATATTGTTGCAGTCACAACTTGGAAAGATTCCCCAGTTCAAATTGTTGTGGGATTATAATAGAGAACTTCTTTCTCCCTCTTCAATCCGATTCTCCAACCTCACATGGATGCTCTAAGCAGTGGTGGAATTCAATTTTTTTACTACCGGTTCTGCAGGCATGGCTTGGTGGGCGTGGTGTGGTGTGGCTTGGGGGGCATGGGAGGAGGATACTGCAGTATCCCCATTCCCTCCCCACTCCAGGGGGAGGGTACTGCAAAATCCCCATTCCCGTCCCACTCCAGGGGAAGGATACTGCAAAAAGTTAAGCATGTTAACTGGGAATGATTAAAATATTATATAATTCTGGGTTTTATTTAATTTGGGTTAAACTTTGCTATAATTTTAATTATCAATTTTATGATGTTTATGTATCTTTTATTTTTTCTTGACTGTACACCGCCTTGAGTCCTGCGGGAGAAAGGCCAGATAGTTGAGGGCAAGAGGCTGACTCTGTAAACCACTCAGAGAGGGCTGGAAAGCACTGTGAAGTGGTATATAACTCCTCCGGGCGCTGTTAGCCAAAGAATGTCGACTGGCAGCCCCTAGGGAGAGAGCCTTCTCTGTGGGGGCACCTACTATCTGGAATGAGCTCCCCCCAGAGATACGGAAGATCCCGGATCTGCACACCTTCCATCGCGCTCTCAAGACCTTTTTATTTCACCAGGCAGGCCTGGCCTAATCTTTTCCCTCTTTCTTTTTAATATGTAAATTTTAAATTGGTTTTTAAATGATTGGGGTTTTTTAATTTGTCTGGGCCAAATTATGTAATCTGCTTTTATTCTATTTTTAAATTTTGTATTGTGTATTTTTATTGTTTGGCTGTTCACTGCCCTGAGTCCTTTGGGAGTAGGGCGGTATATAAATCAATTAAACATAAACATAAATAAACAACATAAGGGCTATTGCTATTGCTATTGCTATTGCTATTGCTATTGCTATTGCTATTGCTATTGCTATTGCTATTGCTATTGCTATTGCTATTGCTATTGTTATTGTCCTTCCTTCCTTCCTTCCTTCCTTCCTTCCTTCCTTCCTTCCTTCCTTCCTTCCTTCCTTCCTTCCTTCCTTCCATCCATCCATCCATCCATCCATCCATCCATCCATCCATCCATCCATGGTATGCACTGCTTAGAATGCAGCATTGCAGGCTAACTCTGCCAACTGCCAGCAGTTTGATTCTCAAAGTTGACTCAGCCTTCCATCCTCCCGAGGTCAGTAAAATGAGGACCCAGATTGCTGGGGGCCAAATGATGACTCTGTAAACTGCTGACAGAGGGCTGCAAAACACTATGAAGCAGAATATAAATCTAAGGGCTATTGCTATTGCTATTGTGTTGTGGCACCAGGACAGAGGTGCATTTCAGCAGGTTCTGACCAGTTCTGGAGAACCGGTAGCGGAAATTTTGAGTAGTTCGGAGAACCCGTAGTAAAAATTCTGACTGGCCCCGCCCCCATCTATTCTCTGCCTCCTGAGTCCCAGCTGATCGGGAGGAAATGGGGATTTTGCAGTATCCTTCCCCTGGAGTGGGGAGGGAATGGAGATTTTACAGTATCCTTCCCCTGCCACGCTCACCATGCCCACCAAGCCATGCCATGCCCACCAAACCACACCCACAGAACCAGTAGTAAAAAAAATTGAATCTCACCACTGCCTAACTCTTTCCTATTAGTGTTCAGCCTCTAAATAAAAGCTCACTCTATAGATACAATAAATAGGATCTTCTATTCTCCTTTAAATCCCATCTCTCCTTGATATGTACGCAGAGATTATTTTACCAATAGAAGAGAATATTTGTAGCTCAGGGTTGAACGTGGGGGCCTTGGTGCTCTCTTAACTTGATGGTTTTCTTACAGGTCACTGACAATATTACTAGTTTGGTAATAAAACATCTGCAAGAAAATCACCAAACTCAGACAGCACTAAAGACCCTCTACCCCCGCCCCCCCAGAGTTTATTCTATGGATTGCATAGAAATGACCCACATTGCTTCAAACCGGCAAATTTTACGATATGGTTGAATTAACCGCACGTTATTGAATGATTCATTGAGTTTATGCAGTTGAATAACCGGCTTATGCAACCTGCCGTGCTGCAAAACAAGGTTTATCGGATTTGAAAACCTAACGGCTAAGTCTACCCAACATGTAAGCCTAGCATGATACGTGAGTCATGCCGGTGTCAAATGATTGTCTCAATCTTCCAGCTTCACCAGGTAAACTCTTGAGTTTCAACTGCCAGAAGATGATAATCTCACATTAAGGGGCCAGGAAGATTAGAGCAACAGAATAACAGAACTGGGAGGGATTCTTGGGATCTTTGAGTCCAACCCTATATACCATTTCAGACAAATGGTTGTTTAACATCTCTCCTGTGCAATGTCAGGGTTCCGGTTTCATTCTCAAAATAAAGTGGATTTCCAAGCAGCGGAGCTTTTAGGAAATATTCTCTTTATCGAGCAATGCAGCGCTCACCTGACTGCCATGCAGTCAGCACTGACCTCTCCCCCACCAAAACCCTCCTTTTCCTTTTCCCCATTCTCTGCTCCCCATTGGCTGTCTTCCAAATCATTCTTCCCTTCTCTACCACCTCAGTTCACAGGAATGTCGCCCTTCCCATGCATCTCCCAGGATACTAAATTTTCAGAAAGATTTAACTAGGTGAATTTTTTTTTAAATTAGATTTATATGCCGCCCTTCTCCGAAGACTCAGGGTGGCTTACAAGGCGTTAAGCAATAGCCTTCATACTTTTGCATATTTTTTATACAAAGTCAGCTTATTGCCCCCACAAACTGAGTCCTCAATTTATCTACCTTAGAAAGGATGGAAGGCTGAGTCAACCTTGAGCCTTGAACTGGTGTAATTGCAGACAGCTGGATGTTAATAACAGGCTAATCAGCCGGTTGAGCTATCTGAGGCTCCTTCTCATGCTCCTTCTCTTCCTTCTAACATCAGCCCTGGAATGCTGACACACGAGCTGCACTGGCTCTCAGTGGTCTTCCAGGTGCGATTCAAGGTGCTGGTTATCACCTTTAAAGCGCTCCATGGCTCAGGGCCTGGATACCTACGGGACCGCCTTCTGCCACCGATAGCCTCCCACCGGCCGGTTCGCTCCCACAGAGAGGGACTCCTCAGGGTGCCGTCGGCCAAGCAATGTCAGATGGCAACACCCAGGGGGAGAGCCTACTCTGTGGGAGCCTCCGCCCTCTGGAACGAACTGCCCCCAGAAATACGCACGACCTCCGACCTTCGCGCTTTTCGCTATGCTCGCAAGACCCCGGTTTTCCGACAGGCAGGGCTATCTCTGTATCTCTTTGGCCGAATAGTGTAATAATTTTAATAATTTAAAATCTAAATTGCGTTGTTTATATACACCGCCCCAAATCCTTCGGGAGTGGGGCGGTATAGAAATTAAATTATAAACAAACAAACAAACAAACAAACAAACTCTTCTTAAAAACTTCCAATGTTGGAGCATTCACAACTTCTGGAGGCAAGCCCTTCTATTGATTAATTGTTACAGCTGATGGGAAATTCCTCCTTAATTCTATGTTCCTTCTCTCCTTTGATTAGTTTCCACCCATTGCTTCTTATCCTGCCCTCAGGTGCTTTGGAGAATAGCTTGACTCCCTCTTCTTTGTGGCAGCCCCTGAGAGACTAGGGAAGACTGCTATCATGTCTCCCCTGGGCCTTCTTTTCATTAAACTAGATCAAAAGGAAAGGCAACTTTGGACATCCCTTCTCCAACTCGGGGTGAGAGAATTTCAACCCCCATCAATCTTGCAAGTTTTAAGTTTTCCCCGGGACAAATTTTTCAACTAGCAAGGTTTGATTTGAGGTTATATAACTGACGAGGGACACGGTGGCTCAGTGGCTAAGATGCTGAGTTTGTCGATCAAAAGGTCGGCAGTTCAGCGGTTCGAGTCCCTAGTGCCGCATAATGGGGTGAGCTCCTGTGACTTGTCCCAGCTTCTGCCAACCTAGCTGTTCGAAAGCAGGTAAAAAATGCAAGTGGAAAAATAGGGACCCCCTTTGGTGGGAAAGGAACAGCGTTCCGTGCACCTTTGGCATTGAGTCATGCCGGCCACAAGACCATGGAGATGTCTTTGGACAGCGCTGGCTCTTTGGCTTTGAAACGGAGATGAGTAGCGCCCCCTAGAGTCGGGAGCGACTCGCACATATGTGCGAGGGGAACCTTTACCTTTACCTTTAACTGATCAGGACCTCGGACAGAATATGGGTTTCAATTACGAAGGAGGGCAGCTCCCGTAGAGGGTGAATTAATTGATGCCTTCATTTTCTCACTTTTTTAAAAAATATATATTTTTCTCCTTTTGAAGCTTTGTTCCTAGCCACATTGGACAGCTCTGTCACAAAACAGACAGGAAGGGGTTTAAATATTTAATGAGCTCCTGAACCGTTGCTAGTCACGATGGCTCCTTATTTACATACACATATACATATCTATTAATATTGTGTGTGTGTGTGTCAAAGAGCATTTTGATGCTTGTTTTCCTTGCAAGCAGCCTGGGGCGATCTCAGAAAAGGGGCTGATAACTCCCCACTGTAAGTAAATACATGAATATTAACTATACATTGCATTGTTAAAACCTGCTTTTTTTTTACGCTTCACCTCAATAGCTTTCTCCGTTCTACCCAGGAATGATTTTTATGACTGGGATGCTGCCCGCATTAACGCCGACTGTTGAACTGGTTTTAAGTTGAACAAGTGTTGAGCGTACATATGAAGAGACACCAATTAATCCGAGTAGCAGAATGATCAAAGAAAACAGTAAATGAAGTATTGAATTGATAATGGCGAAGATGTTCTTCAGCCAGTTTTGTAATTTCTTCTTTTTTCATGTACATAAAATTGGACATTAACCGTTGTGGGTAAGAAAATAATAATAATAATAATAATAATAATAATAATAATAATAATAATAATAATAACAACAACAACAACAACAACAGCAACAACAATAATTAGGATTCAGACTGACAGGCACTTGGTCCACAACACACCTGGCATAACAATGGTTGAAGAGAAAAAAGTATGGTTCATTGACATTGCAATACCTGGTGATGCACGGATTGAAGACAAGCAGCAAGAAAAAAATCATAAAGTACCGGAACTTGCAAATTGAAGTTGAGCGACTGTGGAAAAAGAAATCGCGTGTTGTCCCGATTGTAATTGGAGCCCTTGGAGCAATACCCAAAGGGCTACCCCGCTATTTAGAAATTCTAAATTTACCGGACTTGAACATTTTGACTCTACAAAAAACTACCTTACTTGGAACAGCTTACATCCTCCGACGATACCTTAACAGTTCCTAGGTCCTTGGTTAGGACTCGAGCTGCTGAGCTATTAACCGGCCTCAAAGGCTGTGAATCACACTACAGATTAACCGATGATGATGATGATGATGATGATACATCATGCAGTCCTAAATGCTTGGGAAGTGTTTGACTAGTGATTTGGGATACGAAATCCAGCATGATCATCTCGTTTGCTGTGTATACTGTCATAATAATAACTTTGTTGTCACTGAACGTGTATACACAGTATACCCATACAACGAAATTCACTGAACACCCAAAGACCAGGTCCAACACACATAACAATCCCCAAACACACTCCCACCCACCACAAATTCCCCATTCCTAAACCACCCAAACATCCACACAATGGACCAATGGAGGTGTTGGACAGCTCATCATCAGTGAGCTGTCTAACACCTCACTGATGGTGGCCCTTGAGTTCATGGTTGAGTGCAATTATAACTCTGGGATAAAAACTATTCAGAAGATGTGTGGTCCGAGTTTTAACTGTTCTGTATCTTTTGCCAGAAGGCAACAGTCCAAAAAGATTGTAAGCAGGATGGGAAGAGTCTCTGAGAATGTTGTGCAACTTCCTCAAACAGCGAGATTGGAAGATGTCGTCCAGGGCTGGTAGTTGGGGCCCGATGATATTCTGGGCAGTTTTAATGATTCTCTGTAGAGTATTTCTGTCTGCTACAGAGCTGCTCCCATATCATGCAAGAATGCCGTATGTCAGGACACTCTCAATGGTGCTGCGATAGTAGGACAGAAGTAGATGCTGAGATAGGTTTATCTTCCTGAGCATTTTCAGGAAGTTCAGCCTCTTCTGTGCCTTCTTCACAAGCATGTTAACATTCATAGTCCATGAGAGGTCCTCCGAGATATAAATGCCCAGAAATTTAAAACTACCCACCCTCTCCACCTCCTCACCATTTATGTACAATGGTAAATGTACATCTCTCTTCCTCCTGAAATCAATTATAAATTCTTTAGGGTTTTTTTGGTGTTAAGTGTAAGATTATTTTCTTTACACCACAATGTCAGCCCTTGTATTTCCTTTCTATAAGCGGACTCATTGTTCTTATTAATGAGCCCCACCACTGTCGTGTCATCCATAAATTGAATAATTGCTCGGTGTGGGGTTTTTTTTGGAAAATCTGATCCTCTGCATTGCAGCTGCATTGAAATAAGGCCATGAAATTCAATGGTATTTCTTCTCGGTCTCCTGCTTGGGCAGGGGTGTGTATGTGTGTGTTTGTGTGTGTGTGTGGTTGGACTAGATGACCTCCGACTCTGTTATTCTGTTCTGATATTCTGCCAAGGATTGTAGGATAAATGGGACTTTTAAAAAAAATTAAAAAGGACAGAGAACTATCTTGTTAATAAACAGCTGAGTGACACTGTTAGGAAAATTGTTAAGTTGTTGCACAAAAACACTGCAGCTATCCCAATTTTGGTGTCAAGACATCTTCTGTTTAGAATGGCGCTCAGCAGCTATTCCTAATTCAAGAAGATTGCCAGATGCTCACAATAATTTATCTGAGAAGAACCTACTTTCTGGTGACAAGGATTCTCAGCAGGATATCCCTACCTCGGTGACTTTATCAGCTCTTTAATTTTGTAGAGCTTGCAAAACCACGTACTGCTTTTTGGGGAAAAAATAAAATAAAATAAACAAATCCAGGCCAGTGATCTTGGCAGGGATCAGCTAAGCTTTGAAAAATTAAGAACAGCTGACAGTTGATTCCAGCTTTTTTTGCACATCAATAACTTCTAAGTGCAAGATAAAAAAAGAAGAAGAAGAAGAAGGCAAACTCCGGAAAGAAAAGCTACAGATTTTAAGAAACAATCATGACTAATTTGTTCCTTCGACGAAACGACATAATGGAAAAAAGACGCTCTACACCTTACTGAATGTGAAGCCAATGTGGTAGCCAGTTCTGAACCACGGATAGATGTCAGAAGCAAAGCAGGAACGAGGAGGCAGAAATCAAAATCCAAGTTATACAAATATGCAGATTAACAGATTAACAGATTAACATCATCTAGTCCAGTGATGGCTAACCTTTTTGCCATCACATGCCAAAAGCGGGGGGAGCATGGTGGGATCACACGCACGCATGCCCACATCCATAATTCTATGCGCCCCCCCATACTCCTCCCACTTTTGGCACGCGATGGCACGATGGGCCTGGTAGGCCTGTTTTTCACTCTCCCCAGGTTCCAGAACCCGTCTAGGAGCCTGGGGAGAGTAAAAACAGCCTTCTCCACTCCCCCAGAGGCCCTCCGGAGGCCGGAAACAGTGTGTTTCCTGACTTCTGGTGGGCCCAGAAGGCCCCAAAATCAGCTGGCTGGTGCATGCATGCGTGCCATAGCTGAGCTCGCATGTCCACCGATAAGGCTGCATGTGCCACCTGTGGTACCTGTGCCATAGGTTCGCCATCAGAGATGTAGTCCAAACAATCCCCCCCCCCAAACCAAGCAGGAGACCCTACACCAGGGGTGAAATCCAGCAGGTTCTGACAGGTTCTGGAGAACAGGTAGCAGAAATTTTGAGCAATTCAGAGAACCAGCAAATACCATCTCTGGCTGGCCCCAGAGTGGGGTGGGAATGGAGATTTTGCAATATCCTTCCCCTGCCACGCCCACCAAGCCACACCAAGCCCAGCAAGCCAGGCACACAGAACCGGTAGTAAAAAAAAATGGATTTCACCACTGTCCTACACCATTTCTGAGAGATGGCAGTCCAATCTCTTCTTGAAAGCCTCCAGCGATGAAGCTCCCACAACTTCTGAAGGCAACTTCTGTTCCATTGGTTGATTGTTTTCACTGTCAGGAAATTCCTCCTCATTTCCAGGTTGAATCTCTCCTTGTTGAATTACTGTCCATTATTGTTTGTCTGGCCTTCAGGTGCTTTGGAAACAGGTTGTCCATCTCAAGTATTGAGATGGACAACAATCAAGTATATAAGCAGCCCCTCAAATATTGGAACACTGTTATCAGGTCTCCCCTAGTCCTTCTCTTCACTAGACTAATCATGCCCAGTTCCTGCAACCAATATGTTTTAGTCTCCAGGCCTTTGATCACCTTAGACAGATTCAGATTAATAGAGGTGGAAGGGACTTTGTAGGTCATCTAGTCCAACCCCCCACCCAAGCAGGAGACCCTCCACCATTTCTGATGGATGGCAGTCCAGTCTCTTCTTGGAAGCCTCCAGTGATGAAGCTCCCACAACATCTGAAGGCAACTTCTCTTCCATGGGTTGATTGTCAGAAAATTCCTCCTTATTTCCAGGTTGAATCTCCCCTTGTTCAGTTTCCATCCATTATTCCTTGTCTGGCCTTCTGGGACCTTGGAAAGTAGCTTGACCCCCTCCTCTCTCCTGTTTGGGTGGGAAGTTGGACTAGATGACCTACAAGATCCCTTCCAACGCTGTTAATCTGATCTAAATCTATTCCATTCATCCTGGAATAACTCACAAGGACAATCCGTTTCATACATATCTCACTCTCCATCCCTGGAGTCTTCAAGACTAGAGTGGACAACCATTTGACTGGAATCCTATAAATTCTCCTGCTTGAACAAGGGGTTGGATTAGAAGTCCTCCAAGTTCCCTCCCAACTCTATTATTCTATGTTCTATGTTCTAGATGCAAACTCTGCTTGCTTTCTCATCACCACAAACACACCCCAACAAGCACACCAGAGCCTTCTCCATGAGTCTCCCTAAGTCTCAGGAAAGATCTGTGAATGCCTGTAAAACCTATTGTAATAGTAGAACATATGGTCTGCTATTTGAGCAAGGGGTTGGACTCCAGGGTCTCTTCCAGCCGTGGGTTTCAAAGTCGATTTCATTCAGGGCCACATCAGGGTTGTGTTTGACCATGGGGGGGTCCGAGTGGGCATGGCCAGCTCGATGTCACTCATTTCAGGGGCACCTGTGGTGGCCAAGCGTCTGCCAGCGAAAATAGGCTCCTGAGCTCCGTTTTCGGCTGCGACAGCCTCCTGCAACCCTCTGCCAGTGAAAATGGGCTCCCAAGCTCCGTTTTGGCTGCGACAACCCCTGCAATCCTCTGCCAGGGAAAACAGAGCTCGGGAGGGCAGCATGCGACCCTCCCGAGCTCCATTTTCCCTAGCAGAAGCATTGCGGGCCAATCCTCTGCTGTTTCTAGGGCAGCCCTGTGGGCCAGAACTAAGCACCCACGGGCTGGATTCGGCCCCCAGGGCCTTAAGTTTGACACCCCCTGTTCTACGCCTTCCAGTATTGAACATTTGAATTGCCCAAACCCTTGCAGGAGTTAGACTAATTCAATACACCCAGCAGGATCAATGTTTCTGTTCTCTTTAGTTTTTAAGTACGAGAATAATCAACCCTCGCTATAATTGTCTTGGTCATTGAAGCCCAAAGGCGACCTCCTTGTTTTAAAGTTGGTAAATTCCGTTGGTGGTCTCCAAGAACAGCATAAACATCTCTCCCACCTTAACTAGCAGCATAATAATTAAGGGCCCGTTGCTAGGCAACCACCCGGTTCCTATTATAATCTCTCCCCCCCCCCAAAAGAACCTCGTAAACATATGTCCCTAATAGATGTTCCCCCTACAGTCATTGAAAAATCTGGCTTCTCCAGAGATTCATGGGAAAGAGGCCCATTCAGCTGTTTATCCAAGGTCAATTGTTGCAAAATTCTAATTTTGAGCTCTTCGTGACTACCGAGTTGTATTTACATTTGGATGATATGCAAGCTAACAATGGGAAGTCACCTGTTCATTGCTTTCCTTCTCTCCGATTTCAGCATTTATTGAGGTGATGAAGTTTCTGAGACAGGTGGTCTTGACGTACGCCTGGAACTGAGCCTGGAATTACGGTTGTAACTCAGGCCAGCCGTTAAAGCGGATCGCCATGTGTCTGGGCTTGATTTTACAACCTGTTTTGTGGCGGTCGTTAAGAGAACACCACGGTTGCTAAATGAGCGTGGTGCTCGTTCAACAAACCTTTCCATTGTTTCTTTTAATTTACGGTATTAAGGAATGTCACAGGGCTTTCGTAAATTGTACTGTGGTAAGGGGGTGTCACAGGGCCCTTGGAGACAAATCAGAGCTCCTAGCTTGGCCCATTTTCAGAAGGATAATTCCTTCTGAATTAGGCATTCTAGGATATCTAAAGCGGTCACCTGCTTTAGGGCATTCTGGGATATCTAAAGTGGTCACCTGCGGCCAATCAGAAGGTCAAAGAGCTCCGTCTCCCTCATACCTAAATTGGGATGGTCAATCCTTCCATATATTAGATTAATACAGGCCGGGGTGAAATCTAAAATTTGTTACTACCGGTTCTGTGGGTATGGCTTGGGGGGGGGGGGTAATGTGACTGGGTGGGCTTTACTTTTAAAACCATTTTTTACATGTAAAACCATGTTAAAAAAATGCTTTCAAAAGGCTCTGACGATCCCAGCTGAGTTGCTTGGGATCATCAGAGCTTGGATCGTCAGAGCCATTTAAAAGAAAAAACTTTTTTTCTTTTAAATGGCTCTGATGATCCCAGCTGAGTTGCCTGATTAGCTGGGATCGTTAAAGCTTGGCTCGTCGGGGGGAGGGGGCAGGGATTTTTGCTACCGGTTCTCCAAACTGCCCACCGCCATCGCTAGCTACTCGCCCGAGCCAGTCCGAACTGGGAGCATTTCACCCCTGATACAGGTGTATCAAACTAAAGGCCCAGGGGTCGGATGCGGACTGCGGAGGTGCTTAGATATGGCTCGTGAGGCCATCCTGGAAACAGCAAAGGATCTGGCCCAGGGTGCCTCTACCAGTGAAAATGGAGCTTGGGTGGAGGACGGCTGCATGCGGCCTTCTCGAGCTCCGTTTTTGCTGGCAGAGGGTTGCAGGAGGCGGTGGCAGCTGAAAACGGACCTCAGGAACCGGTTTTCGCTGGCAGAAGGTTGCAGGAAACTGTGGCAGCCAAAAATGGAGCTCGGGAGCTACCACGAGCACCCTAAACACAAGTGACGTTGAGCTGCCTATTCCCCCCCCAGCCACACACACACACACACACACCAAAATCAAACACAACCCTGATGCAGCCCTCAATGACATCCAAGTTTGACACCCCTGGATTAATGCAAGAAATCCAGCTCGCTCAATCTCTAAACATTTCTAGAAAGAACTCTCGGGGGATATTGTCAGTACTTTACCTCCTAGGCTTAATAAATTCAGGGAAGGTTGAGGTGATTTCCTAGTGGCGCAGCAAATTAAAGTGCTGTTAAGTAGCACCAGCTGCCTGCAGTTACTGCAAGTTCGAATCTCACCAGGCTCAAGGTTGACTCAGCCTTCCATCCTTCCGAGGTAGGTAAAATGAGGACCCAGATTGTGGGGGCAATAAGCTGACTTTGTATAAAAAAGAACAACGCTTAGAGGAGGCCGAAAGCCCTACTAATCAGGTTTATACAAAAGTATGAAGGCTATTGCTTAATACATTGTAAGCCGCCCTGAGTCTCCGGAGAGCATATAAATTGAACCAATAAATAAATAAATAAATAAATAAAAAAGGAAAGGCAAAGGGTAAGGGTAAGGGTAAGGGTAAGACAAAGCCATTTGTTGTTTAGCCATCTTCCTTTTTTTGTCGAAGAACTCCTATTGCCTGAAAGCTTTCCAGTTGGTTGATCCAACTTCTAAACTGTAATTGTAAGCCAAAGTCAATCAATGAATGGATTAGAAGCTTGTTACTCTCCTGGATCAGGAATCATATAAACTTTGATCATTCCATTCACCAACAGAAGGGAGGACAGCTTCAGATTACAAACATCACCCGTTATCATATCTCTTAATCAATACCCAGAAGAAATGAAGATGACACTCAATCATCTTGACAAGAACCAGGTCATGACATAGTCATCCACTTAAAAAACAACAACACTGAACAGCACAGTCCACCTATTTACATACTGTAGAAGAGATGGCAAAACCTGAAGGTGGAGTGAAAAGGGGAATAAGCTTAGAATCCCTACGTAGCCACAAGGGAACTAAGTTCAACTCGCCTTGAGTTCTGTTGACCCTTATAAAACTCTTAGCAAGTGCCAATAGTCAGTTGAGAAGATTCCCAAACATGGGCTTAATTGAACTTTCATGTGTGGACTTGGTCTTTCATGCTTGACACATATAAGGCCAGACATATCATCAATAATATATTCCACAACCAACGAACAAATCTCGCTTATCCAAGAAGCAACTGAAGGTGTTTCTTAGCTGGACAAATGAAAAATCAATCTCAGAGAACATCTATAACCTACAATACCAAGATACATCACTGGAAAGAACTTCTAACGGAACAGAGTTACTTGTTAGAGATGAAGCAATCACTCCAGGAATGGTGGACAGAACGTGGGAGAAACTGAATTAGAGGTCTCAGAAAATAGGACAGGGGTCAGCAACCTGAAGCTCTGGAGCCGTATGTGGCTCTTTCACCCTTCTGCTGCGACTCCCTGTCATTCAAAATATGTGCCACAACCGCCAATATGCGACACAGGCTGGCACGGGATTTGTTGAGTTTTTCAACCTCCGGTAGGCCAACCATGGATAAATCCAAGAAAAGAAAAGTTTCAGAAGAAAACAGAATGTTTAATTCATCTACCTATGCTAGTTTTGTGGCCGCTCAAGAAATAGTCAGGCACGGGAAGGGTTTTGTGGCTCCCGGTGTTTTCTTTTCTGTGGGAAACGGGTCCAAATGGCTCTCTGAGTATTTAAGGTTGCCGACCCCTGAAATAGGAGAAGACCTATAGTTTTGCAGAACATTAGCTTAAACAGGGAAAACCCGAAATAATTTCCAATATCCTGAATCCAAGAAGAGAATCTTCCCCCAGTTTAGCCAGGTTTCCACCATGATAGTTTTATCGGCTACTCTTCTAAATTCACTTGCTCTTCCTGAACCACCCAAAGCATCGTAAGGTAAGAGAAATAACCTGGAGCACACCTGGACTTCAACCTTCACATTCAGTCTAGGAACTGGGAAAGCAAGAACATATCTGCTACTTATTCCACTCTGGTCTACTCACAGCATTCTGGTCTACTCATTAATGGAGGAGCTAATACAGTTGAGATCCCCAAACCAAGAGCAGAAATAATTTATCATACCATAGCTAACGGTAGAATGCCAACGAGATCCTTCTGGCTGACATAAATCTTGGAGATGCTGAGGTCAGATGTCCTTCCTCCGGGATATTCAACCTGCCATGTAACAAACTGCATCCCTTGCAATTCGCTGAGAGCTTCCATCTCAAAATCCATCTGCAGGATCTCGGAGGAAAAAGGAGACGCGCTGGAGAGAGAGAGAGAACGAAAAAAAGAGAGGGGAAAATGAACGGAGTCAGCAAAACACATCATTAGACAGCGTCATCCAGGTCTCAACAATCATATCTTGACTTAACCCATTTGTATGTGGGAAGCAGAGGTGGGCTTCAGCAGACTCTGACCAATTCTGGAGAACCGTTAGCAGAAATTTTGAGTAGTTTGGAGAACCGGTAAATACCACCTCTGACTGGCCCTGCCCCCATCCATTCTGTGCCTCCCGAGGCCCACCTGATCGGGAGGAAATGGGGATCATTATAGTATCATTCCTCTGGATTGGGAGGGAATGGAGATTTTACAGTATCCTTCCCCTGGAGTGGGGTGGGAATGGGAATTTTGCAGTATCCTTCCCCTGGAGTGGGGAGAGAATGGAGATTCTACAGTATCCTTCCCCTGGAGTGGGGTGGGATTGGAGATTTTGCAATATCCTTCCCTGGAGTGGGGAGAGAATGGAGATTTTGCAGTATCCTTCCCCTGGGGTGGGGTGGAACTGGAAATTTTGCAGTATCCTTCCCCTGGAGTGGGGTGGGAATGGAGATTTTGCAATATCCTTCCCCTGGAGTGGGGTGGGAATGGAGATTTTGTAGTATCCTTCCCCTGGAGTGGGGTGGGACTGGAGATTTTGCAGTATCCTTCCCCTGCCACGCCACCAAGCCACGTCCACCAAGCCATGCCATGCCCACCAAGCCACACCCACAGAACCGGTAGTAAAAATTTTTGAATCCCACCACTGATGGGAAGAGGTGCCCATTCAGTGCCACTTTGCTATAACATGAATGGAATTGTACACATGCATGTAAATATCTATGGAACGCAGGTCAGGCGTCCTTAAATGCGCACATAAGTTCAAACGTTCCCCAAATTGGTTTGACAAATAGCAGGCTTTTTCTGTTGCTTGGCTAAAGTCCATCTTTCGCTGTCATTCAGATCCTGAAGCCCCCCAGAATCATCTGAAGAATCAAAGAGTTACTATAATAAAATTGCTACTGCCTTTTATACAAATTATAATTCCTGTGACAATTTTCAAAGATCTATAGAGATTCACAATCTTGGTTGTCCCAAAAGTGCTTCCCCCCCCCCCCCCCACAAGAGGCCACTGGACTTCGCTTCTGGAGAACTGGAGAACTGAAGAACAGAACTGAAGAAGTTTCTTGGATGAGAAGCGAAACATCTTCAAGGAGAAGCATAGAAAGCCCAGTTGCCCTTTTTTAAAAGAAGAAAAGCACTGTTGGAACTTGAAAAGTAAGCTTCTGTAAACCTACGAAATAATTACTGCATCTGTAAATTAATAGCCTGGTATCAACTCGCAAAGCATCCCTGGCATGCTCTCAAGTTGCCATAGGGGAAAACCAAAGAAGCAACATGGCAGCCAAAGACAGGAGCACATTCCAGACATATCTTTCTCAAGGCTGTCTCCCAGGGTTACCCATAGCGGCCAGAGGGGAGTGATGTCTACAACCCGCGAAATTGCTCCATTGGCGAATGTGATTGATGACACACCCTGGGGAGAGGAGGGAAACAGGGTCATGATTAGGGCCATAAATTATATGAGATCAGAGTTGGCTTCATTTGGGTATGTGCCGACATGGAGCTCCTAATAAATAACTGGATTTCTTTTGAAGCTTGGCTCAGGCTTATGATTTAATTAGGGCATCCTTTGGAACCGTGACACTTGGATTTTTGTTTTGTTTTGTTTTTTGGTTAAATAAAACCCAAATAAAAGCAAGCTAGAGAGCTTTAATTAGAACGTTGCATGCATGCACAGCCTTCTGCAAATTCCCTCCCATCTTTGTGGCAGCCCCAAGAATTACCAGCCAAGCTACGAGAATATCAGTCATTTTTATACCGTGTCCTTTCCCAGGCGTGATATTACAGCGTCTCTGGTCGTTCCGAAATGATTCACCACCAGGAGAGAATTTAAGAGGAAATTTAAAGGAAGGGAAGTGATGCTTGGCTTAAAGAACCCGATCTTGTAAACCTTCCATTAAAAGCAGCCACTGTGCTGGAAGCGAAGCCATAAAGATTAAATGGTGCCTCCTTCTTGGAGTGACTCTACCCTGCTTACGACTTTTAGAGAAAGAGATAGTGGGTTGATGGGTTTTTTCTCCCTTTGTCTTACCGAGCTATTAAAGTTCTGGAGAGCCACTCTGGGTGGCGTATAAATTGAATAAGTGGGCCAAGGAAGACCGTCAAGAAAGAGAAGGATAGCAAAGACCCTAATTCCGATTAACTGCCCTAACGACACAAACAGCAATCCATGGACGACGATAAGAATAATACTTTTTTTTAAAAAAATAAACCTCCATACAGAGGACGTGGCATTCAACTCTTAACTGCCATTCATTTTCATCATTCATTGGCATCCTTCAGTCTCAAGAGACTAGGGCCGTGATGGCGAACCTATAGCACGGGTGCCACAGGTGGCATGTGGAGCCATGTTGGTGGGCATGCAAGCTCAGCTCCGGCACGCATGCGTGCACCAGCCAGCTGATTTTCGGGCCTTCTGGGCCCACCAGAAGTCAGAAAACACACTGTTTCCAGCCTCCGGAGGGTCTCTGGGGGAGGTGGGGAAGGCAGTTTTCGCCCTCCCCAGGCTCCTAGAAAGGCTCTGGAACCTGGGGAAAGCAAAAAACAGGCCAACGGGCCCACCGGGCCATTATGTGCCAAAAACAGGAGCACAGGGGGGCGGGGCACATAGAATTATGGATGTGGGCACGTGTGCGTGTGACCCCACTGTGTTCCCCCCGCTTTTGGCACGCAATGTCAAAAAGGTTAGCCATCACTGGAGTAGGGTATCGTGCTCTGGAAAGAGGTCCTAAAACAGCATCTAGTGTGACTAAAAAAGGCCAATTCAAGAGTGGCCATCCCTTCCACACTGAGGGCAGATCCATTCTGTCCCCTGCCCGGCTCCCAGATTTCGCCCCCAGATAACTGCCATGGGATATTAATAAACGTTCTCCACCAATACTGAAGCAAGCTCATTCCTTATTGAACCTTGTTAAACAATAATTGCTTACCTATCTACCTATCTATCCGTCCATCTATCCATCCATCCACTGCATCTGTCTGTCTGCCTATCTTTCTATTTATTTATTTTTTTAATTTGATTTATATACCGCCCTTCTCTGGAGACTCGGGGCGGCTTACAATGCATTAAGCAATAGCCTTCATACTTTTGTATATTTATACAAAGTCAGCTTATTGCCCCCACAAACTGGGTCCTCATTTTACCCACCTTAGAAAGGATGGAAGGCTGAGTCGACCTTGAGCCTGGTGAGATTCGAACTTACAGTAATTGCAAACAGCTGGTGTTAATCACACAATGCTTTTAGTCTGTTGAGCTATCCAGGCTCCTATTTCTCTATCTCTTTATCTATTTGTCCATCCATCCATCCACCCATCTATCTATCCTTTACATCCATCTCTCTCTCTGTTTCTCTCTCTTTATCCATCTCCATCCATCTCTTTCTCATCAATCTCCATCCATATCTATCTATTTCCAGCCATATGTATCCTGTCTGTCTGTCCTTCCCTCTCCTGTCTGTCTGTCTGTCTGTCTGTCTATCTATCTATCTATCTAGCTAGCTAGCTCCATCCATCTCTCTCTCTCATCTATCTCCATCTACCTCCATATCTATGTCCAGCCATGTATCTTTTGTCTGTCTGTCTGTCTATTTATATCTCTGTCTCTCTATCCTCTACATCCACCCCTCTCTCTATTTCTCTCTCTCTCTTTATCTATCTCCATCCATCTTTCCCTCATCTCTCTCCATTTATCTCCATCCATATCTATATATTGCCAGCTATGTATCTTCACTCTGTCTTTCTGTCTATTTATGTCTGTCTGTCTGTCTATCTATCTAGTCTCCCTCCCTCCCTCCCTCCCTCCCTCCCTCCCTCCCTTCCTTCCTTCCTTCCTTCCTTCCTTCCTTCCTTCCTTCCTTCCTTCCTTCCTATCCACCTACCTACCTACCCCATTTGCCCATCCATCCATTCCTAGGTCTTGGATCACGCAGTACCACACAAGGAAGCTGGCTTCATCATTTCTGCTTTCATCTCAAAAACGCCATTTGGGATTCAGAGTTCTGCCTCTGGATTTTCAGGGGATGAAAGGAAAGCGAATTTTCACTGTTACCATCATTTTCTTTTTTTAAAAGGAAATCTTGTCATTGGCTCCCCTGTTGAATTAATGACACAGAATGAATTCCCTTCCTTTCCTTTTAACATCGTATTTTTTTTTGCCTCTTGATGTCAAAGCCGACAAACGGGCAATTTGCAAACGACAATCGGGGGCCCACGTTATCTGTGACCTGAGAACGAGTTTAGAGGAGTTTGCAGGATGAAATCTAACCAGCTTTCATTCAGTATGCAAAGAGAAGCATGCTCTGGACTAGACCAAGATGTCTGAGACATATAACATAGAATAAAAGAGTTGGAAGGGACCTTGGAGGTCATCTAGTCCAAGCTCCTGTCCAGCAGACTCTATACCCGTGCCCGAGGTGGCACGCAAAGCCATCTTTTGCAACCTTCTGACGAGCAAAGTCGACGGCGAAGCCAGATTCACTTCATGGCCAGGTTACTAACTTGACCAACACAACAATTCGCTTAACAAAAGTGACAGTGGTTATGGGAGCGACTCGTCGCTCCTGGGTAACTCCCCTCTTGCGTGAGCTGCACTGGCACCCGGTGCGTTTCAAGGTGCTAGTCACCATCTTCAAAGCGCTCCATGGCTTAGGACCGGGATATTTACAGGACCGCCTTCTACCAATGAATATCTCCCACCACCCGATACGCTCTCACAGAGAGGGCCTCCTCAGGGTGCCGTTGGCCAGACAATGCCGGCGGGCGGCCCCCAGGGGGAGAGCATTCTCTGTGGGAGCCCCAGCCCTATGGAATGAACTACCCCCGGATATAAGAAAGATTCCTGACCTCTGTGCCTTCCGACGAGCCCTGAAGACTCTGCTGTTTCATGAAGCCGGTCTGACTTAAATCTGTGTTAAATTTTTAAAAGGGTTTTTATTAGGGGTTTTCAATTTTATGGCCAAATAGTTTAATTATTTTATTAGTTTTAATTTTTATATGCGATTGTTTTAATATGGCTGTAAACCGCCTTGAGTCCCGTTCGGGAGAAGGGCAGTATATAAATGCAATAAAACCTAAACCTAAAACCTAAACAAGAAAAGCTATGCAATGGGGCCAATGCCAACTCACTTACCAAATGTTTCGCTGAGCAACATCAATTTGGGGGGCTCAACTGCGGTCACGTCTTGAGGACTACCGGTACATTGCAATTTCTTAAACCTGCCCCCAAAGGATCAGACTACACATTAGGAAGTGCATTTTTTTGGGAGAAGGGGAATGACAGGGTGTTCCCCCCACTAAAAACACCAATTTATAAAGGCATCTTGTCTATCAAAACATGCAACTTTTCTCCCCTTCGCTGGGTGAGTGGGATTGAAAACAGTGACTGTTGAGAGTTGCAAAGCTTTAATGCGCTCAGCACTTCAACAAATGTAATCGGCATCTCCAACAGATATAATCAACCCCCAGTGCACACGTTACACAATGCTGAAATGCAGGGACAAAACTGGAAGTACTGTACATCCGTAGAGGCGACAGCAGTAAAAATTTGGATTTTTGCCATTCCTCTTGTGGGCGAGACTCTGCTAAGGAAGTCTTTCATCTACAAGATTCAAGAAGTCTTTGACTTACAATCATTAGTTTGGTGACCACTCAAAGTTACAGTGGTACTAAAAATAACTTGACTTGTGCCCAATCCTTGCACTTATGACCATTGATGTTCACATGTTGGTCAGAAATTATGTCTTGGGCAATACACTTGAAATGATTTTTTTTAAAAAAAAATCATGGGTAATCATGTTTGGGGACCCTAAAATGGGTCTTTGTCCAGGCTGTAAAGGAAAGGGGAAAGAGAACCGTACTTCCATATTTGCAAGATTCTGTCATTGCAACCTTACAGTAAGGTAGAATTAGCTCATTTGGTTGCAATTGCTAACTGGTTTGCTAATATTGGCAGTTCTTGTCATAAAACTATGTAGGAATGACCATGGGAGAAAGAAGGAAAAACTGCAGACTGGACAACCATCGTGGAAAAGGTATCTCAGCCCTCAAGTAGAAAAGGGGCATGGAAAGTATTTTAGAAAGGACCTTTCCTAATTCCCTGGGAAGTAAAGGTGAGGCCGGGGGGGGGAGGGGAGAGAGAGAAAGATGCTTTTTGTATGATTCTACTATTGTAACCCTACAACTAAGGTACTCCTTGGTGTGCTGCTTGTTTCAACTACTTTACTGGGCTAAAGTTTGTCTCCATGCTACATATGCGTTCGGATAACATACTAGCATTTAGGTTGGCACACAACTTCAAATTCAGACAACACACCTAGTTTGATAAGATAAAGGTAAAGGTTCCCCTCACACATATGTGCTAGTCGTTCCCAACTCTAGGAGGCGGTGCTCATCTCCATTTCAAAGCCGAAGAGCCAGCACTGTCCGAAGATGTCTCCGTGGTCTTGTGGCTGGCATGACTCAACGCCAGAGGCACACGGAATGCTGTTCCCTTCCCATTGAAGGTGGTCCCTATTTTTCTACTTGCATTTTTTACGTGCTTTCGAACTGCTAGGTTGGCAGAAACTGGGACAAGTCACGGGAGCTCCCCCCGTTACGTGGCACTAGGGACTCAAACCGCTGAACTGCCGACCTTTCAATCGACAAGCTCAGCATCTTAGCCACTGAGCCACCATGTCCCTTTATTTGATAATTTGATAAGACACTCTGCTATTGTCCCGGACATCTTCTCCCGATCAAAACAAAAAACAAAACAAAAAAAAACCCCGACCGTAATTTGCCACGCTATAAGAAGGAAGTGATAAATCAGCGCTGAATTTATTACATACAATCTAATAATAATCCAATAAATTATTCAAGCGAGAGTCGGTAAACATCAAGTCAGTTCTTTGAAAACAACTCCTGTCATGAAGCAGGACAAATTGGGTGTTCCTGTCAAGTTTAAAATGAATTGTGGAATCATGTTGTTGTTGTGGTTAATTATTGATATTGTAAAGCTAATTTGGAAGGCAACTATGCTTGTGACTGACTGGAATTGAACCCTAACTGAAAGGAGAGCTCAATCTCTCTCTTTTTTTGGTCATAAGGACTAGAAACTTAAGAAAGCTATGTTTTCTTTGGTTGCCCCCTCCCCCTTGCAGGGCTTGATGTTAAAAACCAGGGCAACAACATCCCTCTATATGGAATTATTTATATTTCCACAGTGTACCAGCTAACCATATTGCAACTACTTGCTGTTGTACCCAACTTTAGGGAGCAGACGGTGGTATAAATAATAAACAAACAAACAAACAAACAAAAAAACTCCAAGCAAATAAATAATAAATGCTAGATTAATTCAATAATTTAATGGGACACATAGCTCACCTCATCACGGAGCTCTAGGGGGAATGATAACATGCCTTTATTTTTGAAATTATTATTTTATATGCTGGTTTAACAATATCTTTAATCATAGATAGGGCTATTAATTTCTTTTAGTACATCAGGCGTGTATGCGTGTGTACACATTAGCTGCACAGAGAGCTTTTGGGGGCTGGAAAGACAGGTTATAAATATCTATATTCATTGCATTTTTTAAAATGCTTTTAGTAATGTTGTAATCTGTCCAGAGAACTTTGGTTACTGGGTGGATTATAAATAGTATTGGCAATAAATATCGCACTTCATGGGAGACAAATTATAATAATAATTCAAGGCTAAGTATCTATGGGTGACCCAACTCAATTTGATTTAATTTCCCCTCTATATTAAAGGAAGCCTCCATCCCCCCCGCACACACACAATTTTGCTTTTCCAAATCACCAGATGAATTTGATGAAGGTACCCAATTAAATAACGCACTCCCAAACATCCATTCCAGTGGGAGATTCAATTGAGTTGACTTTGATCAAATTCCCGGATCAAAACCGAGTTGTGTGCAGTTCTGGAGATCATGGTTTTTAAAAAAGGGAAAGTGGCAAACGAGCAAATTGAGAGGAGCAACTAAATCTCATGAGGGATGGTTAAACAATCTGGATATGTTTATCCTAACAGACGAGATTTGTTAGGGAGGAATATATGACAGCATTCTTCAGCCATCTGGCGCGTTGTCACGTAGAACACAAGAGAAGATTTAGAATTAGTACCGCTTTATAAAGCCTTAGTAAGACCACACCTGGAGTACTGCATCCAGTTTTGGTCACCACCTTACAAAAATGAGGTTGAGACTTTGGAAAAAGTGGAGAGAAGAGAAACTGGGATGATGAGGGGACTGGAGGCTAAAACATACAATGAACGGTAGCAGGAACTGGGCCTGGCTAGTCTAGTGAAGAGAAGAGAAGGACCAGGAGAGACAGGAGTGCAGTCTTCCAATATTTGAGGGGCTGCCACAGAGAGGAGGAAGGGGGTCAAGCTATTTTCCAAAGCACCTGAAGGTCAGACAAGGAACAATGGATGGAAACTGATCAAGGAGAGGTTCAACCTAGAAATAAGGAGGGATTTTCTGACAGTGAAAACAATCAATTGATGGAACAGAAGTTGCCTTCAAAAGTTGTGGGAGCTTCATCCCTGGAAGCTTTCAAGAAGAGACTGGACTGTCATCTGTCAGAAATGGTATAAGGTCTGCTTGAGCAGGGGGTTGGACTAGATGACCTACAAGGTCCCTAAGATGATTAAAGGCCTGAAGACAAAAACATATACCGGTTGCAGTAATTGGATATGGCCAGTCATTTCCCAGGAGGCTTCAAGGAGGCTTCCTAGGCCCGTTTTCGCTTCCCAGGAGGCTTCAAGGAGGAAGACTCAATATCTTTTTTGCATCCTGGTAACCAGAACTGAATGCAGTGTCTCCGTCCTCTTATTGTTCAAGAGGTAGCTCCAAATCTCCCACGATGAACAAGTTTGGATAACTTATTTGTTCTGGATTGATCCCTCAAGATCCTTAAGGTGGATCCATTCAACCTCCAGTTTTGGGGCTCTGGGGACTATTACACAAGTCCAAAGGGTGCTGAGAAGCCAACATTTTCCAGATCTTCTGGGCCAAAGGAGATATGAGAAATCCGATTCCAAACAATTCTATTTGCGAGATTCATCAGAAGGTTGTTGAGTTTTGACCGGGCCAACCACTTTAAAAGACAACCATCTATTTAATCAACACCAGCCAGGAGGGCGAAAATGGCCTCCCCAGGCTTTGGAGGACCTCTGGAGCCCAGAAAGGGGCCCATTTCTGAACTTCCAGTAGGCTCATTTTTTACCCTCCCCAAGCCTCCGTGTGCGTCCTGCACTTCCCTGCATCCAAAACGGGCCGCATGGAGACTCCTGGGAGGGGAGGGGTGGGCGGGGCCAGCCAGGAGTGGGATTTGGGGGTTCTGTGAACTGCACAAAATCTTAGCTAGAGGTTCTCTTGAACCCATGCAAACCCCCAGCAGCCCAACTCTGAAGTGACATCACCGTTTTCTTCCACCTTGCCGTAGGTAGCAAAAAGGTAGATCAGCCTTTGGATCAGATAGGTGAGTCAGCTCTTTCGAAAGCATCAAACCAGGTTTATAAATATTGGGGTACCCCATAACTGAAACTATTTTTTTTCTCTGAAATAGAGACTTGCATTGGTTTGTGACACTATTTTTTGTAACCAAGGGAGACCTCAAAAGGATATTTATATGCTTCACCTGAATTCGGCCACGGTTTTGCCCACGACCTGGCTGTGATCACTTGATTGATTGATTGATTGACTGACTGACTGACTGATTGATTGATTGATTAGTAGCCAACTGGAAGACTTTGGGCCAATCTCAAAGAGATGGTGAGTTCTAGTTCTGCCTTAGGCATGAAAGCCAATTGGATGACTTTGAGCCAATCACCAGGAGCCTGTGAGTTCTAGTCTTGGTTTAAGCATGAAAGCCAATTGGATGACTTTGGGCCAATCACCAGGAGCCTGTGAGTTCTAGCCTTGGTTTAAGCATGAAAGCCAATTGGATGACTTTGGGCCAATCACCAGGAGACTGTGAGTTTGAGTCCTGCCTTAGGCATGAAAGCCAGCTGGGTAACTTTGAGCCAGGCTCCCCCTTCTGTCATCCCAACCCACCCACCCCCCTCACAGGGTGGTTGTTCTGGAGAAAATAGAAAGACGAAGGTGGGTTGGATATATTCCACCATGTTGGGTTATTTATAAAAATAATAAAACCGGGCTTTAAAAATAAATAAATACATAAACTGCATTCCCAACCAGAGATCTATCGGCGTTCAGAAACAAGAGTCGATTTGCATTGTTGACTGCTTCCCTCCAAAAGCCAATACTGTTCCCCCTTGCAGATGGAAATAAAAAAAGCTTTAAATTATTAAAACGGAAAGGGCAGACAAAGGAGGCTGCAATTTTCTAAGTCATTCTTCCCGTCCAATAGCTTTGCTGACACCACGGAATCAGCTGGATTGGGTTTCCCCTGCCAATTGTCCCCAATTTTATATACTATAAAGAATCAGCTGGGAGGCTGACTACCCACACGCCAGCCCAATTCGTTTTTGCATGCCCTTTTCGTACTGTCAAATTTGGTCCGAATATCTCACCTAGACCTGCTGTATTTCCATCGGGGTGTCTCAAGTGAGATTTTGATTGCACGCAGGCGCCACCGAGGGTAGCCTCAGATTTTCTAAAACCATACAGAGGTCAACCTAGAATCTAAGATTAATAGCCTCTTGCTAACAGTGGGCAGCTACCTACAGGCTCTCAAATATAAGCAGAGGAGAAGAAAAAGGAAAAAATATTATTTCTATATCCAGAGTGCCCTGGATTAAGACTGTTGTCGTGAAATTTGGACGAATGTGGCATGGGCGAAGGATAGCAATAGCAATAGCACTAAGACTTATACACTGCTTCACAGTGCTTTACCGCCCTCTCTAAATGGTTTACAGAGTCAGCGTATTGCCCCCAACCATCTGGGTCCTCCTTTTACCCACCTCGGAAGGATGGAAGGCTGAGTCAACCTTGAGACGGTTCGGAATCGAACTGCTGGCAGTGGGCAGAGTTTGTCTGCAATACTGCATTCTAACCAGGGGTGCTATTCAGACAGGTTCTGGAAAACCGGTTGCAGAAATTTTGAGTAGTTCGGCGAACCGGCTAATACCACCTCTGGCTGGCCCCAGAGTGGGGTGGGAATGAGGATTTTGTAGTATCCTTCCCCTGCCATGCCCACCAAGCCATGCCCACCACGCCACACCAGGCCCACCAAGCCACACCCACAGAACTTGTGCACCATGGAAGGAAGGAAGGAAGGAAGGAAGGAAGGAAGGAAGGAAGGAAGGAAGGAAGGAAGGAAGGAAGGAAGGAAGGAAGGAAGGAAGGGCAATAGCAGTAGCACTTAAGACTTATAAACCTTGAGCCTGATGGGATTTGTACTTCCAAACTACAGGCAAGCAGTCAGCAGAAGTAGCCTGCAGTACTGCACCTTAACCACTGCGCCACCATGGCTCAATACAGGATAACACAGATATTCTGGGAGCATCTGCTGTTTGGGAACCCATCCCAAGTTTCTGCAAAGTTTGACTATAGGATCATCAAATATATACCTACAGAGGTCCAAAGGTGAGATCTGGCCTCATGAATGGCAGCTGGTTACCTGGTTTATGACCATGATAAACCTTGTTGGCTAATCTCAGAGCTGTAAATCCAGGCCTAGTTCAGGACACAAAAGCCAACTTACTGAAAAGTTGATGTTTAAAGTGTTTTTTTTTTTTTAAAAAAATTATCGATTAGCCCTTGGGCCATATCAAAGTGCAGAGTTCCCGAAACAAATTACTACTAACCTTTGATCAAAGCAATTTAAAATGGAATTGGATAAAATATGATTTGAAATGAAATTGGAACCCAATACAGTCTAAAATGAAATTGGAATCAAATGCAATAATGTAAGCTATAGATAAAATATGATAAAATTATATTTCGGTTGATGTCTAAAGGAACAAACGGGTTAAGAAGTCAAGAAAGACGTAAAGTCAACTTCTAGGGATTTTCTTATGATAAATGTATTGACTTGCGTATCAAGCAGGAAGTTCATTAACCAACATTGTTCAGGCAGCTTTGAGATGGTCGGTTAGCTTCTGAAATAGCAGAATATTTGGCCACGAGTAAGCTCACCTAGCCCAAACCATGGTTTGTTTTCCATTCAGAGTTTCTTTCCATTTCATTCGACTTGGGTTTGGTTGCTTCTGGGTATAAATGAGACTTCCCATGCTTTTTTATCCTCTCACTTTCTACTCTCAGACACCAACATTCTGAGAACTAGATGAGGACAGAGATGGATGAACTGACCTGGCCTAGTTGCTTGGATCTGGAGCATGACGTCTGAATCTTAAAACATCTCCATCTTCTCAACTGAGGAGGACTGTTGAAACAGAACCATGATAAGATCATCTCTGAAGATCTTGATCTAAATGTTCCTCAGCCAGGTGGCTATCACCTTCTCAGTGGTGGCCCCAACTCTGAAATGTCCTCTCCAGCGAAGCATTCCACGGCCCACTGCCATATCTTTATGAGAGCAGGTTGCAATAATTTTGTCCTCTTCTATTAAGCTAACTGTGGCTTATTTGATAATTCCTTATATCCAGGGGTAGGATTGAAAAATTTTAACAACTGGTCCTCTGCCCGGTTGCTGGGTGGGTATGGCCATGGTGGCGTGGCCTACTCGGCCACTTAAACCAGGGGGAGGGTTTTGCCCTACCCAGCTTCTGGAGGCATCCCTCTGGGAAGGCAAAAACAGCCTCCCCTGGGCTCCGGAGACCCTCCAGAGGCCGGAAACAAGCCTGTTTTTGGACTTTCAGTACTTCCGGCAGGCCCATTTTACGCCCTCCCCAGGCTCCAGAGGTGTTCTTTGAGCCTCAGGGAAGGCGAAAACAGCCTCCCCTGGGCTCCGGAGACCCTCCAGAGGCTGGAAACAAGCCTGTTTTTGAACTTTCAGTACTTCCGGCAGGCCCATTTTATGCCCTCCCCAGGCTCCAGAGGTGTTCTTTGAGCCTCTGGGAAGGCGAAAACAGCCTCCCCTGGGCTCCGGAGACCCTCCAGAGTCTGGAAACAAGCCTGTTTTTGGACTTTCAGTACTTCCGGCAGGCCCATTTTATGCCCTCCCCAGGCTCCAGAGGTGTTCTTTGAGCCTCTGGGAGGGCGAAAACAGCCTCCCCTGGGCTCCGGAGGCCCTCCAGAGCCCAGAAACGGCCTCATTTTTGGACTTCTGGAACTTCCGGGAGGCCCATTTTTTGCCCTCCCAGAGCCTCCACGTGGGCCCTGCATTTACCTCACATGCAAAACGGGCTGCGTGGAGACTCCTGAGAGGGGTGGAGCAGGATGGGCGGGGCCAGCCAGTCCTTGCAACTACCAGTTCGGCGAACCAGATGTAAAAGTAGCATCCGGTTTTCCCGAACCGGTCCAAGCCGGCTGAATCCCACCCCTGCTTATATTGCATTGCTATTCTCAGTTTCTGCCTAGAAGAATCAACACAATTTCTGAGTGCCTCTGGCTTTCCCAGTGAAAGGTCAACTCCGAAACTTTATCTCAGGAGTTTAAATTTTTCCTGATCCTGACATTTGACTAGGCAGCTATGAAAGCTTTGGCCACACAAGTTCTCTCCTGATCTCCGTTCAAGTCTGGAGAGCGTCAATAGCTTTGCAGATAAAGATAATGCCCTCTATTTATTGCTGGTGGGTTCATTCTGTTTCCCTTCCTTTGACAATCACAAAATTGGACTTTTTTGTTTTGTTTTGTTTGGTTTCAGGGCACAACGTTGTCAGGAACAGCCTTTCACAAAGAAAGTCTGGATTTTCAGGGTCTGGAGCATCCATCCTTGATCTGACTTTGGAGAACAACTTTTTCCTAGCTCCTCGTCTTGAAGTTGACTCCTTTTTTAACGTCCATAATTCAAGGGTACGGGCATTTCAATGCACCTTTATTCTGGGGAGCGACAAAATATATATATATATATGTTGACGGGAAATTGATCGCCACTTACCATGCCTCCACTTGAAAGGAGTAATGTACGAATCCATGGAAAATTGCTAACGATTTTTCCGTGGTTGGTATTACAACCTTCCTTGGCGATCATAATTAAAGGGCTGCTGTTCCCCCTTTTAACCGTCTTTTCTTCCACTTCACGCTGGATCAATGCCGCCTTTGAAGGGAATCGGTCTGTATTCAGCTTTAGTTTGTCAATGACAAAGATTTAAGGAGGGGGCGGGGGGAGTGTTTTCTATTTTCATTTTTTTCATTTATTTATTTAACACAGCACACTGGTGCTTCAAGATTTTCAAGACGGGCTGGAGAGCCACTGTTAGTCAAGACCGACCTCTAAACTGCCGGAAATTACTGTCTCTGGAATGCAGCTGAGAAAATATCTGAAGGAGCTGAAGATGCACAGACGCATGAACATATGTCTGCTTTTTTCCCTGCCGAGTTGTCACTGGGCGATGAAAGAGAATTTCCTTCCAAAATCTGCTTTAGATGAGATTTCCAGCAATGATGCCCTACTTGAAGGGCGAAGTGTCTTGAGTTGGTTGATGTCAGGCCCTGAGAACCACGAAAGGCATGTGGAGTTACTTCTGGACAGTTTCCTTTATTGTCCCTCTCCTACGGACAAAATCTTGCCGAACTAAAGCAAGTATCACTATAGATCTACTTTGAGAATCGGTAGGGAGGAGCCGTCTTCACTCTCTTCCTCCTAACTAAATAATACGAACTTCACTGTTTTTGCACCTCTGGAATGCATCTTTTCTGTAGCCTGGTGAGATGAAAGGGTTTTGCTAAGGATACTTCATAGATTGCTCTGGAGAAAATCTATTGATGTGGTTGCTAAGAGTTTACAATGGCCTGATGGCATATAACGAAGCAAGCAAGCAAGCAAGCAAGCAAGCAAGCAACCAACCAACCAACCAACCAACCAACCAACCAACTAACTAATCAACCAACATCCATCCAACCAATCAATCAACCAACCAACCAACCAACCAACTAATCAACCAACCATCCATCCAACCAATCAACCATCCAACCAACCAACTAACCAACCCACCAACCAACTAGAAAATAAACAACCAAACAACCATGTTCTCTTATTTAGTGAATTACATTTCTAATTCCCAGGAAGAAAACAGACAATTTATGTGGCAGATATGGGACAACCACTCAAGGCGGCCAACTTTCTCTCTTGCTTAAGCTTTGGAGAGCATAGTGTTCTTGGCTCACCTCAAGTCACAAAGCAAAATCTTAAAAACACATGAAGGCTGCATGGACAGAAGAGTCTTTCTTGTCACTTGAAGCTCTGCCTCACGTTATGTTCTCCCTGAGCAGGACAGATGTATGGGTAGCTTGGAAGAAAACCACATAGTGTAAAAAAAAGCCCATAGCTCTTCAAACGTGTGGCCTCTTGAGAGAGATTAGGAAGAGATTCATTTATCAAGACTGATGTTTCAATTCCGGGAAAAGGGGTTTGTGGTTGGGTATTTTTCTTCTTTTTCTATGATGGTTAAACCAGATGTGACTGGCATGGAAGTAGAAAGCTGGTTACCCAAAGCAAGGAATAATTAAGGAGTCAAGGTCACCCCAAAATGTGTGCAAACTTGCCACAGGATCCAATTATCACATTTCTAAGGGGGTGTATTAAGTAATTGCTGGAGTGAGAAATAGACTTGTCAAGCTCTCGCACGCACAAACACACGAGGTGAGGGGGGAGAGAGGGAGAGGGAGGGAGAGAGAGAGTTGAGCAGAGGGACTTCTAATGGGGTCTTTTATAAATTGCACTGGCCATTCCGCTTTTGAGCCAGTTTACTGTCTTTCCAAATCGGAAAGGGTCCAATTCAAGGGATACAAAGGTTGAATAGGAGGGGAAAAAACATACAAAATTGGCTCGCTAGTATGTCCTGCCTTCTTCTCTCTCTTCTCCACGCTAGAAGCAAGTCAACTCAATCCATGCTTCTACGGGTGTGGGAGAAGAGCAGGCAGAGTGGGGAGGGCAGAGTTAAACAAGTCATGAGTCTAGTGTCAACTCGCAAAGCATCCCAGGCCCGCTTTTGAGTTGCCATAGGTCAGAGGGGAATGGGAAACCGGCAAAACGGCATGGCAGCCAAAGACAGATGCACATTCCAGACTTATCTCTCTCAAGGCTGTATCCCAGGGTTACCCACAGCAGCCAGAGGGGAGTGACCTCTACAACCTGCGAAATTGCTCTGTTGGCAAATGTGTTTGATGACACATCCTGGGGGGAGGGGGGAAATGATTGTGGCATAAATTATGTAGGGTCAGAACTGGCTTCATTTGGGAACGTGCCAACATGAAGCTCCTAATAAATAACTGGATTTCTTTTGAAGCTTGGCTCGAGGCTCATGATTTAATTAGGGAATCCGTTGGAACTCTGACACTTGTTATATTTCCACAAGTGGTCCGAAGCCAACCCCTCTTGAATTGCATGGGCTCTTATCTGGCACCCACTTTAGTTGACTGGATTCTTGTTTATAGACCTGAGCAAGAGACCTTCTGAATCCTCACTTCAGTCAGAAATGAAGAAGTTCCTTGAATGAGAAACAAAACTTAAGGGAAATACAAAGAAAGTCCGGTTACCTCTTGAAAAAACACTTCTGTGATGTTCTTTAACCCTGACAAGGGATCATTTCAGGGGTGAAATCCAGCAGGTTCTGACAGGTTCTGGAGAACCTGTAGCGGAAATTTTGAGTAATTTGGAGAACTGGTAGCGGAAATTTTGAACAGTTCAGAGAACCAGCAAATACCACCTCTGGCTGGCCCCAGAGTGGGGAGGGAATGGAGATTTTGCAGTATCCTTTCTCCAGGAGTGGGAAGGGAATGGGGATTTTGCAGTATCCTTCCCCAAAAGTGGGGAGAGAATGGGGATTTTGCAGTATCCTTCCCCTGGAGTGGGGAGGAATGGGGATTTTGCAATATCCTTCCCCCAGGAGTGAGAAGGGAATGGGATTTTTTTTAAAAAAATGATTTATATGCCGCCCTTCTCCGGAGATTCAGGGCGGCTTACAATGCGTTAAGCAATAGCCTTCATACTTTTGTATATTTATACAAAGTCAGCTTATTGCCCCCACAAACTAGGTCCTCAATTTACCCACCTTAGAAAGGATGGAAGGCTGAGTCAACCTTGAGCCTGGTGAGAGTCGAACTTACAGTAATTGCAGACAGCTGATGTTAATCACAATGCTTTGGTCTGCTGAGCTATCCAGGCTCCTTTTTGCAATATCCTTCCCTTCCACGCCCACAAAGCCACACCACACCCATCAAGCCACACCCACAGAACCGGTAGTAAAAAAATTTGGATTTCACCACTGGGCCATTTACAACCTCCTTTAAAATCTGGAAAGTGTAAGGGACAGTCATAAGATCACTTTGAGGGAGAAAACAATAACTGGGGCTGAATGAGCCAATCCGTTTCAGAAGTGTGTCAGTTTCACGAGAGTCCCGGGGTCAATCCCAAGCAGTTATTAACGTTCTCTCGTGCCGAGAGATCTCTTCCAGCAAATCCTGAAAACGCCTTTCTGCTCTTTGGACCTTAAACACATTGCCTGGTTTTCTATCCTCTTTGAGACGTAACCACAATATACCTTGGGCTTTTAATCTTTTATAAGAGTTTTATAAGCCTGACGCTGTGGGGGCAACAGGCTAGCAGGAAAACGGCAGGAGATTTTTTTTTCCCGAACAAGGAGCTCTACCGTAAAGTGATTTTAACAAAGTAGGACGAAGAAACAGAAATGGACATCCCATAATATTTTAATCTGCAGCCAAAATGGTTGATACAGAGCTGCAGAGTTACAAATTATACT